>JARQOD010000004.1:365318701-365518399 GCA_033576555.1 Oophaga sylvatica | reverse complement strand
TTCAAGAAGATTATTAACCCTTCAGGTGCTTCACAGGAACTAAAGCAACATGGAAGGAAAAAATGGACATTTTAATTTTTCCAACAAAAATTTTCTTTTAGCATCAATTTTTTCATTTTTACATGGGCATCAGGATAAAATGGATCCTAAAACTTGTTGGGCAATTTCTCCTGAGTACACAGATACCTCATATGTGGTCATAAACCACTGTATGGGCGCACGGCAGGGCTCAGAAGGGAAGGAGCGCCATTTGACTTTTTGAATAGAAAATATGCTGGAATATTTAGCGGTTGCCATGTCGCATTTGGAGAGTTCCTGTGTGCCTAAACATTGGAGCTCCCCCACAAGTGACCCCATTTTGGAAACTAGACCCCCTAAGGAACTTATCTAGATGCATAGTGAGCACTTTGAACCCCCAGGTGCTTCACAAATTGATCCGTAAATAAAAGAAAGTACTTTTTTTTCACAAAAATTTTCTTTTAGCCTCAGTTTTTTTCATTTTCACATGGGCAACAGTATAAATTGGATCCTAAAATTTGTTGGGCAATTTCTCCTGAGTACACAGATACCTCATATGTGGTCATAAACCACTGTTTGGGCGCACGGCAGGGCTCAGAAGGGAAGGAGCGCCATTTGACTTTTTGAATGGAAAATATGCTGGAATATTTAGCGGTTGCTATGTCGCATTTGGAGAGTCCCTGTGTGCCTAAACATTGGAGCTCCCCCACAAGTGACCCCATTTTGGAAACTAGACCCCTAAGGAACTTATCTAGATGCAATAGTGAGCACTTTGAACCCCAGGTGCTTCACAAATTGATCCGTAAATAAAAGAAAGTACTTTTTTTTCACAAAAATTTTCTTTTAGCCTCAGTTATTTTCATTTTCACATGGGCAACAGTATAAATTGGATCCTAAAATTTGTTGGGCAATTTCTCCTGAGTACACAGATACCTCATATGTGGTAATAAACCACTGTTTGGGCGCACGGCAGGGCTCAGAAGGGAAGGAGCGCCATTTGACTTTTTGAATGGAAAATATGCTGGAATATTTAGCGGTTGCTATGTCGCATTTGGAGAGTCCCTGTGTGCCTAAACATTGGAGCTCCCCCACAAGTGACCCCATTTTGGAAACTAGACCCCCTAAGGAACTTATCTAGATGCATAGTGAGCACTTTGAACCCCCAGGTGCTTCACAAATTGATCCGTAAAAAAAAGAAAGTACTTTTTTTTCACAAAAATTTTCTTTTAGCCTCAGTTTTTTTCATTTTCACATGGGCAACAGTATAAATTGGATCCTAAAATTTGTTGGGCAATTTCTCCTGAGTACACAGATACCTCATATGTGGTCATAAACCACTGTTTGGGCGCACTGCAGGGCTCAGAAGGGAAGGAGCACCATTTGACTTTTTGAATGGAAAATATGCTGGAATATTTAGCGGTTGCCATGTCGCATTTGGAGAGTTCCTGTGTGCCTAAACATTGGAGCTCCCCCACAAGTGACCCCATTTTGGAAACTAGACGCCCTAAGGAACTTATCTAGATGCATAGTGAGCACTTTGAACCCCCAGGTGTTTCACAGAAGTTTATAACGCAGAGCCGTGAAAATAAAAAATCATTTTTTTTTCTCAAAAAATGATTTTTTAGCCCACTGTTTTTTATTTTCACAATGGTTACAGGAGAAATTGGACCCCAAAAGTTGTTGTCCAGTTTCTCCTGAGTACGCTAGTACCCCATATGTGGGGGGGAACCACTGTTTGGGCACACGTCAGGGCTCGGAAGGGATGTAGTGACGCTTTGAAATGTCGACTTGATGGAATGGTCTGCGGGCATCTTGTTACGTTTGCAGACCCCTGATGTGCCTAAACAGTAGAAACTCCCCACAAGTGACCCCATTTTGGAAACTAGACCCGGCAAAGAACTTATCTAGATGTGTGGTGAGCACTTTGAACCCCCAAGGGCTACACAGAAGTTTATAACGCCCGGGCATGAAAATAAAAAAATTATATTTTTTCCACAATCAGGATCTTTTAGTCCCCAATTTTTTTATTTTCCCAAGGGTAACATGAGAAATTAGACCCCAAAAGTTGTTGTCCAATTTGTCCTGAGTATGCTGATATCCCATATGTGGGAGAAAACTACTGTATGGGCACACGTCGGGGCTCGGATGGGAAGTAGTGACGTTTTGAAATGCCCACTTGATGGAATGGTCTTCGGGCGTCATGTTACGTTTGCAGAGTCCCTGATGTGCCTAAACAGTAGAAACTCCCCACAAGTGACCCCATTTTGGAAACTAGATCCCCCAAGGAACTCCTATAGATGTGTGATAAGCACTTTGAATCTCCAAGTCCTTCACAGAAGTTTATAACGCAGAGCCGTGAAAATATAAAATCATTTTTTTTTCCACAAAAATAATTTTTAGTCCCTAATTTTTTTTCCCAATGTTAACAGGAGAAATTAGAACCCCCAAAGTTGTTGTGCAATTTTTCCCGAGTACGCTGATACCTCATATGTGGGGATAAACCACTGTTTGGGCATACGTCGGGGCTTGGAATAAAGGGAGCACTGTTTGACTTTTTGAACGCAAAATTTGCAGGAATCAATGGTGGCGCCATGTCGCGTATGGAGACCCCCTGATGTGCCTAAATAGTGGAAACCCCTCAATTCTAACTCCAACCCTAACCCCAACACACCCCTAACCCCAACCCTAACCCCTACACACACCTAACCCTAATACAAACCCTAATCATAACCCTAACCCCAACACACCCCTAACCCTAATCCCAACTCTAACCATAAATCTAACTACAAGCCTAACCCTAATTCCAACCCTAACCCTAATTCCAACCCTAACCCAAATTCCAACCCTAACCGTAATTCTAACCTTAACCCTAATGCTAACCCTAACCCTAGTTCTAACCCTAAGGCTGGGTTCATATTGCGTTTTACCAGCCCGTTCAACACGTAGCGTTGACCGGCTGGTAACGGTATAGCATAACGCGATCGCGTTATGCTATACCCGCTAGCGCAGATGAATCAGCAGATAATCAGCCGCGGATCCGCAGCAAAATCCGCCGCGGATCAGCAGCGAAATCCGCCGTGGATCAGCAGCGAAATCCGCCGCGGATCCGCAGCGAAATCAGTCGCGGATCCGCAGCGAAATCAGTCGCGGATCCGCAGCGAAATCAGTCGCAGATCCGCAGCGAAATCAGTCGCGGATCAGCAGCGAAATCCGCCGCGGATCAGCAGCGAAATCAGACGCGGATCTGCAGCGAATCAGCAGCGAAATCCGCCGCGGATCAGCAGCGAAATCAGCCGCGGATCAGCAGCGAAATCAGCCGCGGATCAGCAGCTAAATCAGCCGCGGATCAGCAGCGAAATCCGCTGCGGATTCGCAGCGAATCAGCAGCAAAATCAGTCGCGGATCAGCAGCGAAATCCGGCGAGGATCAGCAGCGAAATCAGCCGCGGATCCGCAGCGAAATCTGCCGCGGATCAGCAGCGAAATCCGCAGCGGATCAGCAGCGAAATCAGCCGCGGATCAGCAGCGAAATCAGCCGCGGATCAGCAGCGAAATCAGCAGCGAATCAGCAGCAAAATCAGTCGCGGATCAGCAGCGAAATCCGCCGTGGATCCGCAGCGAAATCCGCAGCGGATCAGCAGCGAAATCCGCCGCGAATCAGCAGCGAAATCCGCCACGAATCAGCAGCGAAATCAGCAGCGAAATCCGCCGTGGATCCGCAGCGAAATCCGCAGCGGATCAGCAGCGAAATCCGCCGCGAATCAGCAGCGAAATCCGCCACGAATCAGCAGCGAAATCAGCAGCGAAATCCGCCGCGGATCAGCAGCGAAATCCGCCGCGGATCAGCAGCGAAATCCGCCGCGGATCCGCAGCGAAATCAGCCGCGGATCAGCAGCGAAATCAGCCGCGGATCAGCAGCGAAATCCGCTGCGGATTCGCAGCGAATCAGCAGCAAAATCAGTCGCGGATCAGCAGCGAAATCCGCCGTGGATCAGCAGCGAAATCAGCCGCGGATCCGCAGCGAAATCCGCCGCGGATCAGCAGCGAAATCAGCCGCGGATCAGCAGCGAAATCAGCCGCGGATCAGCAGCGAAATCAGCTGCGGATCAGCAGTGAAATCCGCTGCGGATCCGCAGCGAATCAGCAGCAACATCAGTCGCGGATCAGCAGCGAAATCCGCCGCGGATCAGCAGCGAAATCCGCCGCGAATCAGCAGTGAAATCCGCCGCGAATCAGCAGCGAAATCAGCTGCGGATCCGCCGCGGATCAGCAACGAAATCCGCCGCGGATCAGCAGCGAAATCCGTAGCGGATCCGCAGCGAAATCAGTCGCGGATCCGCAGCGAAATCAGTCGCGGATCCGCAGCGAAATCAGTCGCGGATCCGCAGCGAAATCAGTCGCGGATCAGCAGCGAAATCCGCCGTGGATCAGCAGCGAAATCCGCCGCGGATCAGCAGCGAAATCCGCCGCGGATCCGCAGCGAAATCCGCCACACGTTGCGGATTTTGCTGCGGATCCACGGCGTATTTTGCTGCGGATCCGTGGCGGATTTCGCTGCTGATCCGCGGCGGATATCGCTGCGCATCCGCGGCTGATTTCGCTGCTGATCCGCCGTGGATCAGCAGCAAAATACGCTGCGGATCCGCAGCAAAATCCGCAACGTGTGCACAGGGCCTAATAGGAAAAAAAAAAAAAAAATCTTTATTTTTTTTTTATTTGTCCCTACCTATGGCAGGGGGGGTTCATTTACTTTTTTTTATTTTGATCACTGTGACAGTTTATCACAGTGATCAAAATAAATTTTTGGACACTGGGGGGCGCACTGCGCATGCACCCGCCATTTTCCAAGATGGCGGCGCCCATGAAGAGGCCCGGGCGGACGCCGGGACCGATCCAGGGACATCGGTGGATCGGGAGAGGTGAGTAGGGTGGTCGAGTTAGGTAGGGGGGGACCGGAAGGTGGGGGCAGCGGAGCAAAGGAGGAGGGGAGCTGTTAGTGACGGCGGTGACCGATCGCTGCCATCTTTTGGTGGCGGCGGCCGATCGCCGCCGTGACTACATGTGGGGGGGTCAGGTCTCGGTGTCCAGCCATGGCAGATGCTATTGCAGCATCGGCCATGGCTGGATTGTAATATTTCACCAATTAAATTGGTGAAATATTACAGATTGCTCTGATTGGCTGTTTCACTTTTAACAGCCAATCAGAGCGATCGTGGCCACGGGGGGGTTAAGCCAACCCCCCTGTGGTGAAGCACAAAGGGTCCTGTAACTGCGGGTCGGGTGACCTTTGAGTGACCCCGGTCTCCCGGCCTGCAGGAACGGGATCCTTTCATGACACAGGGTATGCGTCATAGGTCGGATTGGCACTGACTTTCATGACGCATACGCTGTGTCAAAGGTCGGGAAGGGGTTAACGCAGACCGTTTGGTTCGGGCCTTCCACACTACTCACCCAGATAGACCAGGCCCTGAGGGTCCAGAGGCCCCTCGTAGAAGGGGGGGTACTGTCACGGGTGTGTCGCGGCGGAGATTGTCGCGATTGCACACCCTGACTTCGCACAGCTGAGTTTCTGGTGCTGGGTGTTTTTCGGCACTGAGGGAGTTAATTCTTTCTCTCTCGGTGCTGGGCTGACCAGCCTCGCCCAGCTGCGATTGATGTTTTGTTAATTAGCTTCCTTCATATACCTGCTGGTCTGCTGGGGAAGTTGCCGGTGAAAGCATTCATTCAGACCAGCAGAGCGGATCGTTTCTGAGAAGACTTAAGCTAAGAGTGCCTGTTGTGGTTTTTCCTCTCCTCGCTTATTGTTTATCTCCTTAACCTTTTGTGTTCCTCTGTAGTGGAAGTGTTGTATGCAAGGCTGTGTTTTCTTTACCCCTTGTCTGTCTCGTTTGTCTTAGACTGTGTGTAAGCTGTGACCTGCCCATTCCCTGTGGTGGTAATCAGGGTCCTTCTCAGGACTACAGTGGTCAGGGATCTACAGGAGACAGGGTTACGCTGGCGGCCTGGACCTCTGTACCATTAACAGTACCTCCAGGTAGAGGGACTAGTCAGGACCCCAGTTCAGGGTCAGCATAGACCCCGGTCCACCTCTATCCAGAGACAGCGTGACACGTACACAGTATTGACCCACAATACATAGGATATTATGTCGGGTAAGACATTGCTGGCAGATACTATGTATACATGTTGATTTTCTCTATTATATGAAATTTAGAATGATGTCACATTAGATATAGGTTGCTATCTTTGAATATATCTGTTATACGTCGTGACAGTAAGCTTCCCTAGTAAACTAAAGAAAACTTTTGTGGAACTACAAGTCCCAGAACAACATTACAGGTTTACAGCACAGAGGACTTCTGTGACACATACCGGCCATTTACAATCCCGCTGGACACTGTTTCACCAACCCAATTACTTCTCCATGCGTATCCTGAGAAGACCACACAGCACCCTCTAGTTGCCGCATGGGTCACTCCATCACAATATAAATATATATATATATATATATATATATATATATATATATATATATAAAACAAATAACATCCTAGATCTGAATGAATTAAATATTCTCATTGAATACTTTGTTCTGTACAAAGTTGAATGTGCTGACAACAAAATCACACAAAAATCATCAATGGAAATCAAATTTATTAACCAATGGAAGCCTGGATTTGGAGTCACACACAAAATTAAAGTGGAATGTAATGTCCTTAAAACAAGTCAAAATGATGCTAAGTAGTGTGTGTGGCCTCCATGTGCCTGTATGACCTCCCTGTGCCTGTATGACCTCATCACAACACCTGGGCATGCTCCTAATGAGGCGGAGGATGATATCATGCTCCTGTCAGCGCCAGCGAACTGCCACGGCTGAGCAGGGTGACTCACCCACACTGTGAAAGGGCCCGGGGTCAGATGCCGCAGGGGAGGCTCAGGCAGAGGGGACCTGAACAGCGTGGTGAGAGGGGACACTGAAGATAGCAGTAAGCAAAAGGATCTGCGATCATGTGACCACAGGGGCGGGGCTTAGCGTCCTGCTGCTAGAGATGAGTGCAGGACTTTACAGGTACCCTGGATTAGTAAAGAGGGAAACTCAGGTCAGACAAACGGGGTTCATACACAGAGAAGACAGCGCAGTACAGAAGGGGCGAGCAGAGAATAGTCACGACATAAGCCAGGAGTCATACACGGAGATAGCAATGCAGTACAGGAGGGATAAGCAGAGAATTGTCAGGACAAAGGCCAGGGGTCATACACAAGATAGCAACGCAGTACAGGAGGGGCAGGCAGAACTCATAACGGGAACAGAACCAAGTCAAAACCAAGCAAGCATAAAGTAGCACAAGCACAAAGCACAGGGACACACACACTCGGCCAAGGGTCAAAGTATAAGCGACAGGGAATGGCTCCACAATGAGGCTATAAGAAGCCTCCCAGAATCCCAAAATGAGACCGTCCAGATTAACCTCTGAACTACCTAATCCCATAAACAAAGCAGCTCATGACAGTACCCCCCTCTCAACGGGGGGCCTCCGGACCCCCAGGCTTCCCAGGATGCCGGGCATGGAACACACGAACCAGACGGTCAGCGTGTACTAATCTGGCTGGTACCCATGACCGCTCCTCCGGACCATACCCCCTCCAATGTACCAAATATTGCAAAGACCCCCGAACCCGCCTGGAATCCACAATATGTTGTACCTCAAACTCCATATGTCCCTCAACCAAGACTGGAGGAGGAGCAGTTTCAGTCTCCTCTCTCACCGCACCCAAGGGTTTAAGTAAAGACCTATGAAAAACATTATGGAGTTTTAAGGAGGAAGGAAGACGGAGGCGGTAGGTTACGGGGTTCACTACTTCAATGACCTCATAGGGACCAATAAATTTAGGCCCCAGTTTAGTGGAGGGCAATCGAAGATTTATATTTTGTGTAGACAGCCACACCTTATCCCCACAAAGCAGCGTCTGAGCAGAGTCCCTTTTTCTATCCGCAAAACGTTTATATTTCTCCTGAGCCTTAGAAATATTTAAACGAACCTTTGTCCAAAGATCCTTAAGACGATTGACCCTGTCCTCTGCCCCCGGACAACCAGAATCTATTCGAGAAAATTCGCCAAAATGAGGTTTCATCCCATAATTAATCAAAAATGGTGACCTACCGGTAGATTGGTTTACCCGGTTGTTGAAGGCGAATTCTGCTAATGGTAAGGCATCAGACCAGTCACTTTGCAGGGTAGAAGGCAAGCACCAAAGAATCTGTTCAAGCGACTGGTTGGTGCGCTCCGTTTGTCCGTTGGTTTCAGGGTGATACGCTGAGGAAAAAGACAGAGATATCCCGAGTTTTTTGCAGAAGGCCCGCCAGAATTTAGACACAAACTGAGTCCCTCTGTCTGACACAATATTAGTGGGAACCCCATGTAAGCGTACCACCTGGAACAGGAAATGCCTAGACAGCGTCTCTGCTGAGGGAAAAAACTTGTCATGGGTACAAAATGTGCCAACTTCGAAAACCTGTCCACCACTACCCAAATTACAGTATTACCACGAGATGATGGAAGATTGGTAATGAAGTCCATGGACAAGTGAGTCCATGGCCTTCCTGGGACTGGCAAAGGCACCAATTCCCCGGCCAGCCGGCAACTAGGCTCTTGGAACAGGCACATATACCACATGCTGCGACATGTTTCTTGATATCTGAAGTCATTAAAGGCCACCAGAAGACCCTTGCCACTGCTTCCCGTGTGGCGGCTATACCAGGGTGTGCACTCAACTTCGAATCATGGAACTCCCACAGAAGTTTGTTGCGCAAATGCTGCGGGACAAACAACTTGTCAACAGGTTTGGAATTTGGAGCCAAAGATTGAGCTCCTACGATCTCTCGCTCCAATTCTGATGACACCTCGGCAACCACAAGACTGGGTTGAAGAATGGGGGACGGCGGATCGGGGGCGGATAACGGCTCAAAACTACGTGATAAGGCTTCCGCCTTTATGTTCTTAGACCCTGGCTGAAAGGTAATAGAAAATTGAAACCTGGAGAAAAAAAGTGACCAGCGGGCTTGCCTGGGAGTCAGTCTTTTAGCAGATTTGATGTATTCCAAATTCTTATGGTCAGTGATAACCGTAATAGAGTGAGCCTCCCCCTCCAAAAAATGCCTCCATTCTTCGAATGCCAACTTAATAGCCAGAAGCTCTCTGTTGCCTACGTCATAATTTTTCTCCGCCGGAGAAAATTTCTTAGAAAAATAGGCACAGGGCCTGAGATTAGTCAGAGAAGCTGGACCTTGCGACAAAACTGCCCCCACCCCAACCTCGTAAGCATCCACCTCAACCACAAATGGCTTGGAAGGATCCGGTTGGACCAGGATAGGAGCAGATGAGAAACAGTTTTTAAGCGTAAGAAAGGATTGTTTAGCTAACGAGGACCAGTTTCTGACATCTGCCCCTTTACGAGTCAGGTCCGTGAGAGGCTTAGTCACCTGAGAAAAACCTTTAATGAACTTGCGATAATAATTCACAAATCCCAAGAAGCGCTGGATCCCCCTAAGGTCCCTGGCTGGACCCACTCCACAATAGCTTGCACTTTCTTGGGATCCATGCGAAAACCCTGAGGTGAAATTATCAGACCTAGAAATGACAACTCCTGAACAAAAAAATGAACATTTCTCGAGTTTGACATACAATTGGTTTTCTCTAGCCTCTGAAGTAAAGTTTTAACATGCAACAAATGGGAAGCTCTATCAACAGAATATATCAGAATATCACCTAGGTATACCACTACAAAACGGCCTATGAGATCCGAAAACACCACATTGATAAAATTTTGAAACACTGCAGGTGCATTGGTGAGCCCAAATGGCATTACTAGATTCTCAAACAACCCCTCAGACGTAAGGAAAGCCGTTTTCCACTCGTCCCCCTCTCGTATTCTTATTAAGTTGTAAGCCCCCCTCAGATCCAGTTTAGAAAACCATTTAGAACCAGAAAGCTGATTACAGAGATCAGGAATCAACGGTAGGGGATATGTGTTCCTGACAGTAATTTTATTTAGTTCACGAAAGTCGAGGCAGGGACGTAGGCCACCATCTTTTTTCTTAACAAAGAAAAACCCGCAGCTACCGGGGAAACTGAGGGTCTTATGTGCCCCTTACGGAGACTTTCAGAAATGTACTGTTTCATAGCAAGGCGCTCGGGGCCAGACAGATTGAACAGGCGAGCTTTAGGCAATTTGGCTCCAGGAATCAGATCGATGGCACAATCAAATGGCCTATGAGGGGGTAACGCCTCAGCCTCGCTCTCAGAGAACACGTCCTCAAAGTCTCTCAGGTACTCCGGAATACCCTCCAGACTAGTAGAAGACACAGAGACAGATTTAGCAATTTTCATACAACAAATAGATTTATGATAACAGTCAGCACACTTGGACCCCCACTTAACAATCTCCCCAGATTCCCAGTCAATCACTGGGTTATGGCACCGAAGCCACGGCATTCCCAGTACCAGCCCTGCGGGTAATTTGTCCATGACAAAACATTCAATTTCTTCCATGTGGGAAGAACCAATTCTCAACATAAACTTTTCAGACACAGAAATGATCCCAGTTCGGGTAAGAGGAGATGAGTCAATGGCCACGACTTTAAGTGGTGTAGGAAGCCTGACTGTCCCTATCTGGTGTTGGGAAACGACATCAGAGCTGATCAAGTTAAGTGATGAACCACTGTCCACCAGTGCTGTAGAGAAAAAACGGACATTGTCTACCAACAGTTCAACCCTTAGAAAAAACTTTAGGACATGAAGAAGAAAGTACCTGAAGGTCTGGGCAGCCTCCTCGACCACTACCCAGACCTAGTCGTTTTCCCGTCGCTTTAGAGGACGATGGGCACGAGGGACAATCCTTTTTCCAATGACCAGCCTCCCCGCAATAAAAACAGAGCTGTTTTTCCCGGCGGCGTTTCCTCTCCATCTCCTTGACCGAAGTGACGCCAATCTCCATGGGTTCAGGAGCGACACCGGTCTCTTTGCTGCTGGAGAATAGGGACGTCTCGGAATGCATGACACCCCTAGCCCGCAGCCTGCGGTCCATACGCACAGTCTGAGTAATGGCATCTTCCAAGGTGTCAGGTGGTGGATGGAGGGCCAGAGCATCTTGGAGGCGTTCGGATAGGTTTCTGCGGAATAAGCCCCGAAGGGCGGCATCACTCCATGAGACCTCCGCTGCCCAGCGTTGAACTCCGCACAAAACCACTCAGCCGAGCGTTTACCCTGGCACACACTCATGACATTATCTTCAGCCATACGTACTCTGTCAGGCTCATCATATATGCAGCCCAGGGCCTCAAAGAAGGCATCGACTGTCATTCTCTCGGGGGCGGTGGAAGACAGAGAGAAAGCCCAAGTTTGAGGGGCACCACGCAGTAGAGAAATAACAACCCCCACCCTCTGAAATTCGTCCCCAGAGGAACAGGGCCTTAAAGAAAAAAAAAGCTTACATCCTTCCTTGAAGGACCTAAACTCCTCTTTATCCCCTGAAAAGAGATCAGGCAATTTGACCGGAGATTCAGGGATATCACAGATACGTCCCAACTCCCAGAACCTGGAGACCCTGTCACAACGGCCCCCTGCACGGTGTCCATCAACTGCTGTTGGGTATGGACCATCGTGCACTGTTCCACATTGAGCTTTTGGAACATTTGGGTTAGATGCTAGACCTGATCGGCCAAACCCTGCAGGGGATCCATGCTGCAAATATGCTCAGAAGACCCATACAACTATCCCAAAGAAAAAAAAATGTGCGGTCGCTTATAATATCATGCTCCTGTCAGCGCCAGCGAACTGCAACGGCTGAGCAGGGTGACTCACCCACACTGTGGAAGGGCCCGGGGTCAGATGCCGCAGGGGAGGCTCAGGCAGAGGGGACCTGAACAGCATGGTGAGAGGGGACACTGAAGATAGCAGTAAGCAAAAGGACCTGCGATCATGTGACCACAGGGGGCGAGGCTTAGCGTCCTGCTGCTAGAGATGAGTGCAGGACTTTACAGGGACCCTGGATTAGTAAAGAGGGAAACTCAGGTCAGACAAACGGGGTTCATACACAGAGAAGACGGTGCAGTACAGAAGGGGCGAGTAGAAAATAGTCACGACATAAGCCAGGAGTCATACATGAGATAGCAATGCAGTACAGGAGGGATAAGCAGAGAATTGTCAGGACAAAGGCAAGGGGTCGTACACAAGATAGCAACGCAGTACAGGAGGGGCAGGCAGAACTCGTAACGGGAACAGAACCAAGTCAAAACCAAGCAAGCATAAAGTAGCACAAGCACAAAGCACAGGCACACACACACTCGGCCAAGGGTCAAAGTATAAGCGACAGGGAATGGCTCCACAATGAGGCTATAAGAAGCCTCCCAGAATCCCAAAATGAGGCCGTCCAGATTAACCTCTGAACTACCTAATCCCACAAACAAAGCAGCTCATGACAGATGGTCTCCTGAGGGATATCCTTTCAGAACTGGACTAAAGCATCCACCAACTCTTGGACAGTCTGTGGTGCAACGTGATGTTGGTGGATGGAGCAAGACATGATGCCCCAGATGTGCTCAATTGGATTCAGGTTTGGGGAACGGGCGGGCCAGTCCATAGCTTCAATGCCTTCATCTTGCAGGAATTTCTGACACACTCCAGCCACATGAGGTCTTGCATTGTCCTGCATTAGGAGGAACCCAGGGCCAACCGCACCAGCATTTGGTCTCACAAGGGGTCTGAGGATCTCATGTTGGTACCTAATGGCAGTCAGGCTACCTCTGGCGAGCACATGGAGGGCTGTGCGGCCCTCCAAAGAAATGCCACCCCACACCATTACTAACCCACTGCTAAACCGGTCATGCTAAAGGATGTTGCAGGCAGATTTCTCTCCACGGCGTCTCCAGACTCTGTCACGTCTGTCACATGTGCTCAGTGTGAACCTGCTTTCATCTGTGAAGAGCACAGGGCGCCAGTAGCAAATTTGCCAATCCTGGTGTTCTGTGGCAAATGCCAAGCATCTTGCATGGTGTTGAGCTGTGAGCACAACCCCCATCTGTGGATGTCGGGCACTCAGACCATCCTCATGGAGTCGGTTTCTAACCGTTTGTGTAGACTCATGCATATTTGGCTTGCTGGAGGTCATTTTGCAGGGCTCTGGAAGTGCTCCTCCTGCTCCTCCTTGCACAAACGCGGAGGTAGCGGTCCTGCTGCTGGGTTGTTGCCCTTCTACGACCCCCTCCACATCTGCTGGTGTACTGGCCTGTCTCCTGGTAGCACCTTCAGGCTCTGGACACTACGCTGACAGGCACAGCAAACCTTCTTGCCACAGCTCGCATTGATGTGCCATTCTGGATGAACTGCACTATCTGAGTCATCTGAGCTATCGTCTCATGCTACCACGAGTGTGAAAGTACAGCCAACATTCAAAAGTGACCAAAATATCAGCCAGAAATCATTGCTACTGAGATGTGGTCTGTGGTCCCCATCTGCAGAACCACTCCTTTATTGAGTGTGTCTTGATAATTGCCAATAATTTCCATCTATTGTCTATTCCATTTGCACAGCAGCATGTGAAATTAATTGTCAATCAGTGTTGCTTCGTAAGTGGACAATTTGATTTCACAGAAGTTTGATTTACTTGGAGTTATATTCTGTTGTTTAACTGTTCCCTTTATTTTTTTTGAGCAGGGTATATACAGTACAGACCAAAATTTTGGACACACCTCCTCATTCAAAGATTTTTCTGTATTTTCATGGCTATGAAATTGTAGAATCACACTGAAGGCATCAAAACTATGAATTAACACATGTGGGATTATACATTACACTTTACAAAAAAGTGTGAAACAACTGAAAATATGTCTTATATTATAGGCTCTTCAAAGTAGCCACCTTTTGCTTTGATTACTGCTTTGCACGCAGAAAAGGTGAACGGATGGACTCTACATGCCTGGTTCCCACCGTGAAGCATGGAGGAGGAGGCGTGATAGTGTGGGGGTGCTTTGCTGGTGACACTGTTGGGGATTTATTCAAAATTGAAGGCATACTGAACCAGCATGGCTACTACAGTATCTTGCAGCAGCATGCTATTCCATCCGGTTTGCGTTTAGTTGAACCATCATTTATTTTTCAACAGGACAATGACCCCAAACACACTTCCAGACTGTGTAAGTGCTATTTAACCAAGAAGGAGAGTGTTTGGGTGCTAGGCCAGATGACCTGGCCTCCACAGTCACCAGACCTGAACCTAATCGAGATGGTTTGGGGTGAGCTGGACCACTCACCGCTTCAATTTTGAATAAATCCCCAACAGTGTCACCAGCAAAGCACCCCCACATCATCACACCACCTCCTCCATGCATCACGGTGAGAACCAGGCATGTAGAGTCCAGCCGTTCACCTTTTCTGCGTGCAAAGCAGTAATCAAAGCAAAAGGTGGCTACTTTGAAGAACCTAGAATATAAGACATATTTTCAGTTGTTTCACACTTTTTTGTAAAGTGTAATGTATAATTCCACATGTGTTAATTCATAGTTTTGATGCCTTCAGTGTGATTCTACAATTTTCATAGCCATGAAAATACAGAAAAATCTTTGAATGAGAAGGTGTGTCCAAACTTTTGGTCTGTACTGTATATATATATATATATATATATATATATATATATATTTTTTTTTTTATTTATAAACAAAAGAGTCTTCCCTAAAGATTCACACAAGCAGTTTTACATTTGTGATGCCAAAGGCAGCAATGGATAGGAAAGGTGTAAAATAAGTAAGTCTTAACTCATTTGTATCAATTCTACATTTATCTTAAAATAACTGTAATAAAACGCAGCAAAAATTGCATTAAATAAAATGTGTAAGGATGGGTTTAAAGAGTTGTACCCATCTTTGTAAGTCATTGCCAAGTAATACCCTGCTGATTACTGGAGACTGTGTGCTGCAATACCCTATTAAAATGGAGTGGTTGTTGTGCATGCCCAGAACTGCACCATTCATTGTCTATGGGACTGTCTCTGTAATAGATAGTGACTGTTATCTCCATTTGTCCTACAGTGAATGAATAGAACAATGTCTCCATTCTAACTAAGCATTTCATGTAATGATGGAAATATTAAATCGAGTCTGTTAATAAACAGATCAACTGTCATTTGGATAGAGTATTGCTTGTCCATTTCTCACACTGTCAGTATTTTCAGTAGCTGACATTCCTGATGCTGATGCCAACTGTATGCACCCTGGGCCCCAGGGCATCCCAGCAACTCTTACCTAGCAGGAGCATGGTGGTACACAAGGGAGATTTCATAGGAAACATAGGAATGAGGTCATTTGCAAAAAAGAAGTCCCTGGTAATGATGAGTGAACGTGCTTGGATAACGTCATATCCGAACATGCTCGGGTGTTATCCGAGTATCTAGGGAGTGCTTGTATATTATGTTCAAGTACCTCTGGCTGCATGATTGGTGGCTGTTAGACAGCCTGAACACATATGGGGATTCCCTAACAAACAGGCAATCCCCACATGTGTTGAGGCTGTCCAACAGCCGCAAATCAGACTTGAACATATATATGAACAAGTGCAAGATACTCAGATAACACCCAAGCATGCTCAGATAAGACGTTAATTAATCTAAGAACTAACCTGTGCCCTTCTGTACATGTTTCACCCACATGGAACTTGAAAGGGAATGGCATTCAGCAGTTACATAGTTGACTAGTTTCTAGATTTCTTTTTAACGACAAGGATGAATACTCACATTTTTTCGAATCAACTAAAACCAAACTGATTTTTATCAGTATGCTGGATCCGATTTTCATCCATTCTTGATTAGTGTTAGTTTTACCATTTGAGTGTCATGTCTTTCTTGTATTAAAAATAAATAAAGAAGGGGACTGGACTGACATACACGATGACTCCTGTAAGGAAAGAGACGCCGCCATCTTGTATAGGGCCTATACCAGCCTCCATTTTGTCGGTTCACAGAGCCACAGACTGCTAACTACACAGGGCCTGTTAGCATATCCAGTACAACCGGTTTTGATGTCCACTATGAATCAAAAGGGCTTTAGTATGCTAATTAGTTCAGGCCCATGTCTGAATAAGATGGTCATTAGTATGCTAAATAACTCCGACTGAAGCCTGTATTTCCTGCTCCATATGAATTGCAGGCCGGTTAATATGCGTGCTTCAAAGCAAAGGGGAGGGACCTAGTAGGTTTAAGAACTGGGAGATATGGGCAGACTGGATCCATTTTACACACAGAAGCCAAGAAGGTGGTCTAAGAAGGACCAAGGGAACGGATTTGCCTTGCCAAGGGAGCAGCAGCACATGCTTTGGGAGACTGTCCAGCAACTAAAGACTGTTACCTGGGGATCGCAGAGCTCCCTGCCTCCCCATGTCCCTACAACCCGGTAATATTGATCTATAGCTAATACCTTTAAGCCTTGTACATTATTGTAGTATTTTATTCTGACTGCAAATCCATTGTAATTACGTTGTATAGCTTTACTGTATATTTCTGTAATTATCTAGTGCGCCCTTAAGGCAATTAAACCATAAAATTAATCTTGGGCTGATGCTTTTACTCTGATCATGAATCTCAGAATACCCAGTGGGTAACAGGACAACCTCCCCGGCTGCCATTTGCTCTAGGTGCAGTTCCCTTACTGACCTGAGAGACAAAGGGGGCGCCGGAGAGCTGTACCTGTGGAGTTACGTCCCATTGGTGACGTAGGAGGAAAGGGGTCGTCCTTCACATTTGGTAGCGGCGGTGGGATCAGAAGCTGTGATACCCGGGCTACCGTGTGGCGGTCGGCTTAGTTCCTCACAACTCCTCTGGGATGAGGATAAGGGACTGGCATATGATCTTCCCTCTACATCTGCTTGGAAGAGACTCTTGTTACATTTTCTTTCTAAAGATAATTTTAAGGATTTAATTAAGGAGGTTAAAGTTACTTTCAGATCTGAGATAGCACGTACTGTATAAGACAAGATTTGCAGCAACTGAAAGGTCGCATAGACAACCTTGGAGGCAGATAATGATGTTACTAGATCCCATGTGTCAAAATTGCATCAACTAATGCTCCTTCAACAAAAGACTGTAAAAGATCTTCAGGTTCAATTAGAGGATCTAGATAAAAGAGACAGAAGATGTAATATTAGAGTATGGGAGTTCCAGAGTCAAATGAACAGGAAAATCCTAAACTAATACTTCAAACTATCTTTAACTCTATCTTTGAAGATCCATCAGCAACACAAATCAAAATGGACAGAGCACACCGAGCCTAAAGGCCCCGTCACACATAACGAAATCGCTAGCGAGATCGTTGATACGTCACGGGTGTTGTGATGCAATAACAGTTTCGCTAGCGATCTCGTTACGTCTGACAGGTAGCAACGATCAGGCCCCTGCTGTGAGATCGCTGATCGTTATAAAGCTTCCTGGACCATTCCTGGGTGGTTGCGCTCCCGCTGGGCAGTGTGCATCGCTGTATTTGACACCTAACCAACGACCTTGTTAGCGATTCAGAACTGAAACACGTAGGCGTGCATAAATTGGACTTTTCTGTGCCCCTCGTCCCCGATTGGAGGTCGCTACAGCGTTCTCATTTCCCGCCGTGCATAAAGAAAGCAACAGAATAGCGATTCCATCCTTTCTTTCTGACCTCGTGCTGGATTGTAGATCTTAGCAGAATTCTCCGGGCTGTGTGGAGCCACAGCCGAAGAACACTACAATCCACAAACCAGAACGCTTGTCAGGAACAAAGCCCAGATGAATGGATACAGAGTCACAGCCTAAGAACGCTGCTACAATTCGAAACCAGAACGCAAACAGGAACAAAGGGACGGAATTGCTACAACGTGGTTTTATTTTAAACCTGCCGCCCAATCAGAACGCAGTAGCGTCCACCAATCGGAGATGATTGGTGACACAGTGCAGCCCCTATCAAGGTGTGGATCGTTGAAATAGCTGCTGTGTAAGGTTCTTTGTCTCTGTTGACATGTTCCTTGAAACTCAGTTTTCCGTCAGCCATTTTGCTTTCTGTCTTTCTGCAGCTCTTGCCCTCAGTTAATATGGAGTTTCCAGTTTTCATGTTCCCGCCCTGATTCTTCCCTCTTGCTTCTTAAGCAGCCTCAGCTGAACAATCAGTGCTCCTGAATCAAGCCTCAGTCAGTCTGTGACCTGACTCCTGGAAGCCTTGGACTTGTACTTGTACAGCTATTCCCTACTGAGGAACCTTGGAACACTTTTGGACTCTGGAAACCTGCTGTTTGGTGAATCCATGTTTGCAGAGGAATTATGGTACAGAGAAGAGATCCTGAACCTGCTTTGGAGAGTTATTGTAGTGCTTGAAGTTACTCTGGCCTGCTGTGTCTCCTGTCGCTGTTCCTGCAAACTGTGTGACCTTTTCCGCATGCTTGTATGAAGTAATACAAGTCATTTCATTTCAACCTATGTCTCCTGTGTTTTCCTCGCACCCAAGCACAAGACGCTATAGGAACTGTACACTATACATGACAAGATTCAGGAGCCAATGTTTAGTGTCTGCTGGGTCTGGGAAAGCCGTGTCTGCTGTGACTGTGGATATCAGATGTCCGTTTAATACCTTATGTGATGACAGTGGTTGTGACTTCTCACAACCATTCCAGGTGAGCGCATTCCCTTAAAATTTTACTCTGGAGTGTTACCACAGGTAAACACTATTGTTTTTTTTTTTTTGTTTGTTTTCCTTTCCTCTTCTCCTTCCAGCACCTCTGCCTTAAAAGATCTGGAAGATGGAGGCCCGCATAAAGGAACTTTGCGGAGTGACTGATACAATCCTTTCAGATGTACAGACTTTAAAAACCCGTTTTGCAAGCCTACAGGACCTCACTAATCATAATTTGCAAGTGTTTGGACAGACTACCCAGGAATTGCGAGCCAGGATTGAGGCTCTAGAGGAACGAGCCCAGGCTCCTGCCATAACCCCAAGTTCTGGGATCCCCAAATTACCTCCTTTTCGTTTTGGCGGTGAACGTGAGAAATTCAGGGGATTTATTAATCAATGCAATTTATTTTTCTCTGCACATGCTTCACAATTTCCCACTGAACGATCCAAAGTGCTTACTATAATCATGTTGCTTACCAATAAGGCTTTGATGTGGGCAAACCCTCTGATTGAGACTGAGGATGATTGTTTGAATCACCTTGATGCTTTTATTTCAGCCATGGGGCAGGTGTTTGATGACCCCAATCGAGGTGCAACAGCTGAAGCAGCCATGTTAACTTTGCGCCAAGGTAAGCGTTCAGTAGCCGAATATGCCCTGGATTTCAGGAGATGGGCTCTTGATACCACTTGGGACACTTCCGCTAAAAAATCTATTTTTCGGAAAGGGTTGTCTCCACTGATTAAGGATGAACTTGCTCGTGCCGACCCTCCCACTGCGTTAGGTGACTTTATTAACTATTGTATCCGTATTGATGCTCGTCTGACTGAACGCAGACAAGAGAGATGGTTCGAAAATAATCGCACTAACCTTTTACTACCTCCCTCCTCAGCTAAGGAACCTTTGAGTAGGATCACAAGGGAACCAGAACCTGAACCCATGCAGGTGGACTCTTTACAAAGACGGGTTAGTGATGCACGCAAAGAACATCGTATAAAGGAAAATCTATGTTTCTACTGTGGTAAGTCAGGGCACTTCATTATAAACTGCCCCAGCCGTTCTCGTAAGACTACTGCAGCAGTCATTCACTGTGAGTGTTGCGAGAGGAGCTCTGTCATGTCCGAGCCTCAGGCTCCAGAGAGATCTGCTGCAAGAGATCTTGATTTCTCGGACTTAAACTCTGTTAGTTCTGGGGACGATGACGGTATAAACGCTGCAATTTTTCAAGTTTCCTCAGCGGTGTCCCAGCTGAGTTGTAAAAGAAACAATTCTCATTGCTTTCTTTCCATCAAACTCTGGGTTGACTCAGTCTGGGTGTCTAGCTCTGCTATGATCGACTCAGGAGCAAGTGGAAATTTTATGGATATCTCCTTTTCTCTGAAACAGGGGATACGTTCAGTGAAGAAGGCTACTCCAGTACAGATGGAGACTGTGGATGGCTCTCTACTGACTTCTGGACCAGTGGATCAAGAAACAGAGCCTTTGAGGGTCCTTATGGGTAAAGATCATCAGGAGAAAATGTCTTTTTTGCTTATCTCTTC
This sequence comes from Oophaga sylvatica, assembly GCA_033576555.1. Classification (NCBI taxonomy): domain Eukaryota; kingdom Metazoa; phylum Chordata; class Amphibia; order Anura; family Dendrobatidae; genus Oophaga; species Oophaga sylvatica. Next base: position 365,498,167 of record JARQOD010000004.1, on the reverse strand, counting down.
TCCCCACTTTCCCATCATTCTAGGGCTACCATGGCTGCAGGCGCAGAATCCTACGATTAACTGGGAGACCAAGGAATTACACTTTCCGGAGAAACAGATGAGTCAAGGAGTTTCAGCTTGCTCTGTTCCTAAAGGAACCATGTCAGTCCCTGAACTACCAGCTGTATACCAGGACTATGTGGATTTATGTGACAAGAAGAACGCTGATCAGCTTCCTCCTCACCGTCCATATGATTGTCCAATTGAATTATTGCCCGGAGCCGAGATACCTTTTGGTAAGATCTACCCCCTAGCGGGGCCCGAGCTAAAAGCTTTGAAGGATTATATAGACGAAAATTTAGCCAAGGGCTTCATACGCCCCTCTTCATCTCCCGCAGGTGCACCCATCTTCTTTGTGAAGAAGAAAGATGGATCTCTGAGACCCTGCATAGACTATAGGGAACTCAATAAGGTTACTATTAGAAACCGTTATCCATTGCCTTTAATCCCTGAGTTGTTGGAGAGAGTGCGGCATGCCAAAATTTTCTCTAAACTGGATCTCCGTGGGGCCTATAACTTGGTCCGTATTAGACCTGGGGATGAATGGAAGACTGCTTTCAGGTCACGCTATGGACACTTTGAATATCTAGTTATGCCTTTTGGTCTGAGTACCGCCCCAGCCACTTTCCAACACTTCGTGAATGATATCTTCAGGGATCTCCTAGATACATTTGTGGTGATTTATCTGGATGATATTCTAATTTTTTCTAACTCCACAGAGGAACATCATGGACATGTGAGAATGGTCTTAGAACGCCTAAGACAAAACCATCTCTACATCAAGCTTGAAAAATGTGAATTCCATAGGACCGAAATTCAATTTCTGGGGTATGTACTATCTACACAAGGGATTAGTATGGATGTAAGCAAGACCCAAGCCATCAAGGATTGGCCAATTCCTAGAAATGTGAAGGAGGTGCAGCGTTTCATCGGGTTTGCCAACTTCTATAGACGTTTCATTAAGAATTTTTCTGAGGTAGTGTCACCTATCACCCAACTTACCCGGAAACAGTCTAGGTTCTCCTGGACCCCGCAAGCTCAGGAAGCATTTTCCTGTTTAAAGGATAAATTTACCACCGCACCTATCTTAGTACATCCCAACCCCGAGCTTGCCTTCATAATAGAGGTGGATGCTTCAGACTGTGCCGTTGGAGCTATACTCTCTCAGAGAACAGGTGAGAAGAATGTCTTGCATCCCTGTGCCTTCTTTTCCCAGCAGTTGTCTTCGGCTGAGAGGAACTACGATGTGGGCAATAGAGAATTGTTGGCCATTATTGCCGCCTTCAAGGAATGGAGACACCTTCTTCAGGGAGCTGCACAGCAAATAGTCGTCCTGACAGACCATCGTAACCTTGAATTTATCAGGTCGGCTAAGTGCCTGACTCCTCGCCAGGCTCGCTGGGATCTTTTCCTAAACCAATTTAATTTTGTCATTTCTTATAGACCAGGATCGCGCAATGGAAAGGCTGATGCACTCTCTAGGATTCATTCAGCAGAGACACGTCCACTTACTCCTCCTAAGACTATTCTTCCTGACTCTAGATTCCTGGGAGTGATTCATAATCAAGACCTACTTAAGGACATCAAGGAAGCATACCATGCGGATTCTTTGTTGGCTCAACCCCCAAGGGACGTAAGTCTTGTCTTTAAGAATGGTGTGTGGATTCAGGGACAACGTCTGTATATACCTGAAACAGTCAGATTGAGAGTATTGCAACTCATCCACGATTCCAAGATAGCCGGACATAGGGGAATTCTAAAGACACAAGAATTTCTTTCTCGTTTCTTTTGGTGGCCCACTTACAGGAAAGATGTCTTAAACTATGTCACTTCATGTGAAGTCTGTGCAAGATGCAAAACACCTCGCTCCTCACCAACTGGTCTGTTGCAACCTCTTCCCACCCCGTCCCGCCCTTGGGGATCCATTTCTATGGACTTCATTGTGGAGTTACCAACCTCTCAAGGGAAGAACACCATTCTAGTGGTGGTTGACCGTCTAACAAAGGCAGCTCATTTAATCCCTTGTGTCGGCTTACCCACTGCAAAATAGACATCAGACTTGATGATTAAGAATGTGTTTCGCTTACATGGAGTACAGGATGAGGTCATTTCGGATCGAGGGGTGCAATTCACTTCAAGGTTTTGGCAAAATTTCTGTGCAGCATTGGACATTAAAGTAAACCTTTCTTCTGCTTTTCATCCCCAGACTAATGGACAGACAGAACGAACCAATCAGACCCTGGAGCAGTATCTCCGCTGTTTTATCTGCCACCTACAGGATGATTGGGTGGATCTACTTCCACTGGCTGAGTTCTCTTATAACAACTCTCAGAGCGCCTCCACTAAGCAGTCTCCTTTTTACTCCAATCTAGGTTATCATCCTAACATTCTTCCTCGATTTCCCATAGATACACCCTTGCCGGCAGTGGCTGAAAGAATCACTTCTTTACAAAAGAATATGGATCTTCTAAAGGAAAATCTAGAATTGGCTCAGGAAAGGTACAAGAAAGCAGCAGATAAATTTCGTAAACCTGCACCAGCTTTCAAGGTAGGAGATTTGGTCTGGCTGTCAACCAGAAATCTTAAATTAAAGATTCCATCGTCTAAATTGGGACATAAGTACATTGGACCTTATAAGATCAATAAGATTATAAGTGCTGTTGCTTGTCGTCTTCAACTGCCCAGAACTATGAGAATCCACCCTGTCTTTCATGTATCCCTACTAAAGGCTGCAACACCCAATACGTTTCCTGGACGTTCTTCTCCTTGCCCTGACCCAGTGCTGGTCGATGGTCAGGAAGAATTTATGGTGGAAAGGATTCTAGATTCCAGGTTGTACAGAAATCAGTTGCAATATTTGATTAAATGGCAGGGCTACCCAGTGGAGGACAACTCATGGGAACCAGTCAATAATGTAAATGCTCCTCGCCTGCTCCGCCAGTTTCATCAGAGGTACCCTGACAAGCCTGGTCTGAGGTCATCCGGAGGTTGTCCCTAAGGGGGGAGTAATGTAAGGTTCTTTGTCTCTGTTGACATGTTCCTTGAAACTCAGTTTTCCGTCGGCCATTTTGCTTTCTGTCTTTCTGCAGCTCTTGCCCTCAGTTAATATGGAGTTTCCAGTTTTCATGTTCCCGCCCTGATTCTTCCCTCTTGCTTCTTAAGCAGCCTCAGCTGAACAATCAGTGCTCCTGAATCAAGCCTCAGTCAGTCTGTGACCTGACTCCTGGAAGCCTTGGACTTGTACTTGTACAGCTATTCCCTACTGAGGAACCTTGGAACACTTTTGGACTCTGGAAACCTGCTGTTTGGTGAATCCATGTTTGCAGAGGAATTACGGTACAGAGAAGAGATCCTGAACCTGCTTTGGAGAGTTATTGTAGTGCTTGAAGTTACTCTGGCCTGCTGTGTCTTCTGTCGCTGTTCCTGCAAACTGTGTGACCTTTTCCGCATGCTTGTATGAAGTAATACAAGTCATTTCATTTCAACCTATGTCTCCTGTGTTTTCCTCGCACCCAAGCACAAGACGCTATAGGAACTGTACACTATACATGACATGCTGTGTGAAAGCGTCCCAACGAGCAACGAGATCGTTAGTTAGATCGTTGGGGCGGCCAATATCGTTGGGAAGTTCTGCATGTTTGACAGCTCCCCAACGATCACGATACGGCTCTCCAGCGATCTCAAAATCGTGACGTAATAACGATCTCGCTAGCGATCTCGTTATGTGTGACGGGGCCTTTACAGCCGAAAGGGTCTACTGCTCCATTTCCTTGTGTCATCTTCTGCTGCCTCCATGACTAAGATGTTAAAGAAAAGATTACGACAAAGGCCAGTTCTCAGAGGGAACAATCCTACATGGACTCAGTAATCCAGATATTTCCGGATCTGTCTCGTATTACCCTGCAAAAGAGTAGAATTCTTAAATTGAATAATCCCAAACAGTGTCACCAGCAAAGCACCCCCACATCATCACACCACCTCCTCCATGCTTCACGGTGGGAACTAGACATGTAGAGTCCAGCTGTTCACCTTTTCTGCGTGCAAAGCAGTAATCAAAGCAAAAGGTGGCTACTTTGAAGATATAAGAACGCTAACCAGCTCACCGGTTTGTAGAAGCACGGATCCTCCGCTTGATCAAACGTGAAGATACATGAGAAAATGAAGGAAAAAGGGATCCAGCTTCAATAAAATCTTCATCTTTATTGATTCATAAAAACATGAATAATGGCATGCTCCTGGACAAGCTCAGGACAAGGCTACGCGTTTCGATCACAGGGATCTTTATCACAGCTGACATATTCAGACAAAGGCACATATTTAAGACAAAGGAAGACCAATCACGATCAGAAAAAATGTCATGTGATTTTTGACAAGTCCTTTAACAATTTGCACATAACGAATAAAGAAAAAAAAAACAAAACAAAAAAAAACAATATTTGCACAAATAAAATCAATGCAAAGAAATAAAATTAATAATGGAACATCAATTCGTTTCTTTTGTTGAGACCAAATGGATGTCTGGTATGTAGATTAAAGATCCAGAAAGCTTCACGTGTGAGGAGTCGCTGACGTGCATCTCCACCTCGGGCAGACAGGTTAACACTTTCAATACCTGTGACTTGGAAGGAAGAAACATTGCGAGCATGCTGAAAAATAAAATGTTTAGCAGCAGAAGAAATATTGCGATTCGAAGAAACATTCTTTATATCCTGCAAATGTTCAGCGATCCTGATTTTTAGTTTCCTAGTAGTGCAGCCTCAAGGAAAGCGCCATCTATTGGTAACAAAGTTTCTCCAAGCATGTTCAGTAATAATTTCTCTTCTCATAAAACATCGTGGTTAGAACATAAAGGTTTTTATAAATGTGGCCACAATAGATGTGCACTTTGCAAATATGTTTGTGTAACGAAAACCTTTGAAAATAATGACAGCACTGCGATTTATACCATCAACAAATATATCAATTGTAATTCATGCTATGTGGTATATAAAATTATGTGCACTACTTGCAATTTATCTTATATAGGCTGCACTACTAGGAAACTAAAAATCAGGATCGCTGAACATTTGCAGGATATAAAGAATGTTTCTTCGAATCGCAATATTTCTGCTGCTGCTAAACATTTTATTTTTCAGCATGCTCGCAATGTTTCTTCCTTCCAAGTCACAGGTATTGAAAGTGTTAACCTGTCTGCCCGAGGTGGAGATGCACGTCAGCGACTCCTCACACGTGAAGCTTTCTGGATCTTTAATCTACATACCAGACATCCATTTGGTCTCAACAAAAGAAACGAATTGATGTTCCATTATTAATTTTATTTCTTTGCATTGATTTTATTTGTGCAAATATTGTTTGTTTTTTTTTTGTTTTTTTTTTCTTTATTCGTTATGTGCAAATTGTTAAAGGACTTGTCAAAAATCACATGACATTTTTTCTGATCGTGATTGGTCTTCCTTTGTCTTAAATATGTGCCTTTGTCTGAATATGTCAGCTGTGATAAAGATCCCTGTGATCGAAACGCGTAGCCTTGTCCTGAGCTTGTCCAGGAGCATGCCATTATTCATGTTTTTATGAATCAATAAAGATGAAGATTTTATTGAAGCTGGATCCCTTTTTCCTTCATTTTCTCATGCTACTTTGAAGAACCTAGAATATGACATATTTTCAGTTGTTTCACACTTTTTTTGTAAAGTGTAATGTATAATTCCACATGTGTTAATTCATGGTTTTGATGCCTTCAGTGTGATTCTACAATTTTCATAGCCATGAAAATACAGAAAAATCTTTGAATGAGAAGGTGTGTCCAAAATTTTGGTCTGTACTGTATATGATATCAATTTTACATTTGTGGTATTTGTCCTGATGAAGAAGTCTGAGGACTTTGAAACGCGTTGAATAAAGCCACATTCTATATGATATACTTCCGTACCTCAGTTATTCAGCAGTGCAGAGTAAAACAACGTTTACCCAATTTTTTTTACCATCACTTTTCGTTATAGCTCAGATTGTTTCAATGGAGCAGAAGAAGTCCTGTGAAAATAAGGTAATCTGGCATGTATTAGGAGGACCTAGATGGGAGATAGGTCCAGGGTCTTCCACATATGAGCAGTGTGCTGGACACTTGCAGACACTGGTCCTTAGGCTAACACTATGACTCTATTACATAAATAGATACATAAAAATTACCGTACAAAGAGCACCACAAACCAAGATTGCAAAAAACCAGGCAGAACAATTGTAGGGGAATTATTGTACACAGCTAATTCTAAAATTATTAGGACTCATCATAGCCTTATAATTATAAGCATGTAACAGTGAATTATTTATATGACAACAGATAGCTAACACATGAAAACCTGTATAGACACAATGGTTTATAAAAGTATTCTGTCATCTAATTTTATGCCCAAATGAGGTCACTATATAGAGTGTAAACTGTGCCTGACAATTTCCTTTAGAAGGGGATAATATAACAAGCGCTGTGCATACGGTCAAAATCGTAATGAGCCTCCATACTAATCCAGCGGACTAACCACAGCCCACATAGGCTGACAAATAGTTAATACAAAGTTGCTCTATTCAGCTCATATTCAACTGAACGCTGATACTATTATAAGATGTTATAAAAAGCCTAACGTGGTATATAAGGATAAAGCAAAACCCCATATATAAAGGAGAGAATGAAAAGTACAGCCTGGATAGCTATGCTGGAGCACTCACCGAAAGAAAGAAGACCGAAATCTGTGTTCCCCGTAGCAGGAAGACCGAGAGCTGTGTTCCCCGTGCCTGGCGCCTTTTATGTATCTATTTATGTAATAAAATTTATATATTTTTTCAACAAAACTTTTTTGGTTATTTTCTCCTTTTTCGTTTTAATTTTGATATTGATTTAAAGGGAAATAACATTAGTTTAATATTGAGCTGTGAGTTATTGAATGGTCATTGGGTCATTTTTTTCGGCATAAGGAATTATTTTGTTAATAACACTATGACTCGTATAATTTCACTGAATGAAAGGGGTCTTAATTCCCCTAGGAAGAGAAGACTTGCCTTGCAGGAGATGAAAAGCAGAGGTAGTGTTTCTACAGTAGACGCATTATGACCATACAGGCTGTGACAAAGTCACTGGTAAAGTACTGGAGGGGAGATATGTGTCAATAGTACACACTTAATGGCGTCCGTGATATAAAGCCAGAGTATTTTCCTCCAGCATGCTGGCTTGGCTTTACGTGGACATCAATAGAGTGGGTGGGAGGGTGTTAGGGGTCGAGTTCTCGCTTCTGCACAAGGGGAATCTCGAGCCATTCCGGCTGCGGTCTCCCATTCGTCTCCAGCCGCAGTGGACTCTGCTCAGCTTAGACGTCGGTCCAGTCTAACAGTGTGCAGAGGATTACTGCTGCCTCTCCAGGCTCTGCTATTGTGGCCGGTACTGGTTAGTGGCGAGCAGACGTCTTTAGGACAAAGTCCTTGTTTTCCCCTTCTGAGCATGCCCAGGGTGAGATCTCTCATTGGAGATCAGGGGTCACATGCTCAGGTACTGCAGCAGCTCCTATTGGTCTGCCAGGAAGGTCCTGTGACTACTGGTGTTCTGGAACAGTTTCATTGGTCCTTGTTTCTGGCAGGTCCTGTAGCTGTTACTATAAAAGGGTGGGGAGATAGCTTGATTGCATTACTGTCTGCGTGATCACGGACTGCTATCCGCACAGCAGTTATCTGTGTATCCCTGTGGTGTCAACAGGACACAGTCTTTTTCTCAGCGGCTCTGTGACGCCTCATGGTTCACTTTATAACGCTGGTTCAGCGCCCTAGCGTTTTACTTTGCGGCTCACTGAAGCTAAGTGAGTTCGCACCTATCACCATATAGCGCTGTGGCATTACCGTTAGCGGCTCTGGGGATTAACAGAGTTCGCACTTACTGCAACAGCGCGCTACAGCGTTTATTTTAGCGACTTTGCGGGATAACAGAGTTCGCTACTTTCGTCATCTTACTAGCAGCGGGCTTCGCCTGCACGGTGGATCCCGGGCTGCGAACCACCTCTCTAATATATCTATTAGGTGTGTTCCGCAGACCCTAACATAATACTAGCGCCAGGGTCTGGCTAGTAAAATGGCGGATGACCAGCGTCTACTGCGGGACATCCAGCAGCTGGAGGGTAGGTTGGCGGCTTTGAGCGCAAAACCTCAGCTGTGGATGTTACCGCAGTCGCTGTTCAGGCTGCTAGCGTGGCTGCAGCCAGTGTGTCCACTGCCACCTCTGCCCCCACAATATCCCACCTCCCACTTTCAGACAAGTTTGCTGGTGACAGCAAGCAATGTCGGGGATTCGTGAGTCAGTGCTCTATACAACTCGAGCTTCTGGCTGCACGTTTCCCCACGGATCGGCCACAAGTGGGCTTTGTAATATCTCTTCTGTCAGGCAGAGCGTTGGAGTGGGCCACCCTGCTGTGGGAGCGTGACGACCGTGTGGTGCGGAGTGCTCCTCGTTTTCTGGAGGCTCTAAAAAAGGTCTTTCTAGGACCTCAGGTTACCCACGATGCGGCGCTCCAACTTCTGGCAAGTTCACAGGGTTCGTCCTTGGTCAGCTGTTTTGCTGTCCAATTTCGAACTCTGTCCTCGGAGTTGGACTGGCCGGATAAAGTCCTCATTCCCGTGTTTTGGAGAGGACTAGCGGGCCATGTGAAAGACGCCTTGGCTACCAGGGATAATCCCGCCACACTGGAGAAGCTTATTGCCATATCTACCCGCATCGACCTCCGTTTTCAGGAGCGGAGGTTGGAGCGGTCCCAGTGTAGGCAGAGGTTTCGGCTGGCTCCCACCTTCGCCAGACCTCTAGAATCTTCCAGCCAGGCGCCCAACTCCCATGAGGCCATGGAGGTTTCTAGAGCAGGACCAAAGTCCCGGGCCGCTCGAGTACCCGTGGTCTGTAACATCTGCCAGCAGTTAGGACATTTTGCCAACAAATGTCCGCAGCGGTCGGGAAAACGGTCGCGTCTAGTGACCTTGGGAGGAGGTTCACTAGACACTGCGGCATTTTCCACCAAGTTGTCCTTTAAGGGGACAATTACTATAGGTCCATCCACGCTCACCGCCGAACTCTGTGTGGATTCTGGAGCCGAGGGGAATTTCATGTCCTCTGCATTTGCTCTCCGCCACACTATACCTCTGGTGATGCTCGCCAAACTGGTGACTGTGCGAGTAGTGAATGGATCAACTCTGTCCTCACAAATCACCCACCAGACTATCCCTCTCACTTTATCTATGTCCCCTTCCCATCAGGAGAGTATTTATTTTCTTGCCCTGCCCGAGGGAATAGACGAGGTGTTGCTGGGAGTACCTTGGCTCCGTTACCACTCTCCCATATTGAGTGGTCCTCTGGGAGGATACTGGGTTGGGGTGATTCATGTAGAGGCAGGTGTGTCAGGGAGTGCGTTCAGGTCACCACCACAGAGATACCCGTAGATCTCACTTCTCTTCCTCAGTGTTATTGGTCATATGCAGACGTTTTCTCCAAGAAGGAGGCGGAGACTCTTCCACCTCATCGCCCCTACGACTGTCCTATTGATCTTTTGCCTGGAGCAGAACCTCCTCGGGGGAGAGTCTACCCCCTCTCGCTTCTTGAGACAGAGGTCATGTCCCAGTATATTCAGGAGAATCTGGCAAGAGGGTTCATTAGGAAGTCGGTGTCACCAGCAGGGGCGGGGTTCTTCTTTGTACAAAAGAAGAACGGAGAATTACATCCATGTATTGACTACAGGGGTCTTAACGCCATCACCGTCAAGAATAAGTACCCGTTGCCCCTAATCTCTGAGCTCTTTGATAGGCTCCGAGGAGCAAGAGTATTTACCAAGCTTGATCTACGTGGTGCCTATAACCTAATTCGCATCCGTGAGGGGGATGAGTGGAAGACAGCTTTTAATACCAGGGATGGGTATTATGAATACCTGGTGATGCCCTTCGGGCTCTGTAATGCTCCCACTGTTTTCCAAGACTTTGTCAATGATATCTTCCGGGATATGCTCTCCACCTCTGTAGTAGTCTATCTGGATGATATTCTCATCTTTTCACCAAATATAGACTATCACCGGAGGGATGTCAACAAAGTCTTTGACCTCTTACGGGCAAACTCCCTCTATGCCAAGCTGGAGAAATGTGTGTTTGAGCAGGAGTCCTTACCTTTCCTGGGCTATATCATCTCTGCCCAGAGATTGGCAATGGATCCTGCCAAACTACAGGCTGTAATGGACTGGCAAGAACCCCATTCTCTTAAAGCGGTGCAGCGCTTTATGGGGTTCATTAATTATTATCGCCAGTTCATTCCCCATTTCTCGACTTTGGTAGCTCCCTTGGTATCCCTCACCAAGAAGGGAGCAAATCCCAAGTTGTGGTCTGAGGAGGTCTCCAAGGCGTTCTCTTCCATCAAGTCGCATTTTGCCAGTGCTCCCATATTACATCGCCCTGATGTTGATAAGCCGTTTATTTTAGAGGTGGACGCCTCTTCTGTTGGTGCTGGAGCAGTCCTTTATCAAAAGGATGCTCAAGGTTGGAAGCATCCCTGCTTCTTCTTTTCTAAGACCTTTACACCAGCAGAGAGGAATTATTCCATCGGGACAGGGAGTTGCTGGCTATGAAGTTGGCCTTCTCTGAGTGGAGACATCTTCTGGAGGGGGCTCATTTTCCCTTCCAAGTCTTCACCGACCACAAAAACTTGGTATATTTGCAAACGGCTCAGCGACTAAATTCTCGCCAGGCCAGATGGTCCCTATTCTTCTCTCGGTTTCACTTCACCCTCCATTTTCTCTCCGGTGAGAAGAATGTTCAGGCCGACGCTCTCTCTCGCTCCTTAGTGTCATCAGAGGAGGAGGATGAGGAGCCTCGGCTTATTGTCCCCGAAGAGAGCCTGAGAACTGTAGCCCCGGTTTTGCTAGAGTCTGTGCCTCCGGGCAAGACTTTTGTGCCCACTAATTTGCGACCGGAGGTACTCTCTTGGGCACACTCGTCCAGGGTGGGTGGACACTTTGGGGCAAAGAGGACAACCGAGTTATTGGCGAGGACATACTGGTGGCCACATATGGTCCGTGACGTCAGGGAGTATGTTCAGGCGTGTGTCTCCTGCGCCAGGAACAAGTCCCCTCGACAACGGCCAGCTGGGTTACTTTTTCCTTTGCCGGTGGCAGACAGGCCCTGGGAGATGGTCGGGATGGACTTTGTGGTGGGCTTAACCAAGTCTCGGGGTTGCACTATCATTTGGGTGATCACCGACCACTTCTCCAAAATGGTGCACTTAGTGCCGCTACCACGGTTACCTTCTGCATGGGCCTTGGCAGCATTATTTATTAGACACATCTTCCGTCTACACGGTATGCCAGACAAGATTGTCAGTGATCGAGGTCCCCAATTTGCGTCTCGGTTCTGGAGAGAGTTGTGTCATCTACTCTGCATTGAGTTGAACCTCTCCTCTGCATATCATCCCGAGACAAATGGGTTGGTAGAGAGGGCCAACTATTATGATTTGGTAGCTGAGGAGAGCAAGCAAAAACGGCAATACACCCGAGAGGTTGGAATCTACTGGATTGCAGTACCCTGACTAACCACCACAACTAAAGGCAGCTGTGGAGCGTACCTACGTTGGTCCTAGACGCCTCGTCACAGCCTGAGAGGTTAACTACACCTAAAGATAGAGAGAGGAAAGCTATCTGCCCCGGAGCAGATCCCCAAAGAACATAGGAAGCCCCCAAACATGTAATGGCGGTTAGACAAGAGGAAATACAGACACAGACAGAAAATAGTATAAGCAAACGCTGGGGCCCAATCTTCCTAGACAGAAAAGGATAGGAAGGACACTTACTGCAATTCCAAAAAACCCTAAAAAATACCAACTCTACTAATTGCAAAAACACCTGAGATCACACGACCTCTACCACCTAAATTAGTTCTCTGGTGTAACAAAACTAAGCCGCAGCCACTGAAAAAAAACTGGAAAAGGCAAATGAACAAACAACAGTGGCTCAGACAAACTGAGAGGAGCACAAGCCCCCGGAGGGGACCTGGCTGACCTCCACAAAAGTGCAGGAAACAATGCAAAAAGCAAGCACCAAAATAAAAACAGAAAATTTCTTATCTGAGAGCAGGAGAAGAGGCAAACTCAACAAGCTTCCAAGTGAACCAGGAACCACAGTTGAGATAAGAACAATTGATCACCGGCAACCCTGATGGGAGGGAACCTCCCTTATATAGGACCAGTCTGTAACTCCTGATTGCCAATCTTCACTAAATGGTTCAGCACTGTCTGCAACCACCAGAGGGAGCTTCTGCTCAGAACTCATTTCAACACATTCATAACAGTACCCCCCCTTGAGGAGGGGTCACCGAACCCTCACTTGGGCAACCAGGTTGGTCAGGATGAGCTCTGTGATACGCACGGATCAGTCTCCTATCATGGATGTCCAAAGCAAACACCAAGAATTGTCCTCCTGACCATAACCTCTCCACTTAACCAAATACTGGAGTTTCCGTCTAGAAAAAACGAGAATCCAATATTTTCTCAACCACATACTCCAGATTGCCCTCAACCAAAACAGGGTCAGGAGGCGCAGCCATAGGAACCACTGGCTCGACAAACCTCTTCAATAAGGACTTGTGGAACACGTTATGGATCTTAAATGTCCCTAGAAGAAGTAAACTAAAGGAAACAGGATTAAGAATCTCCATGATCTTATAAGGTCCAATGAACCTAGGCTTAAACTTAGGAGATGCAACTCTCATAGGGATATTTCTTGAGGACAACCAGACCAAGTCCCCCACTTCAAACCGAGGACCATCAGTCCTATGTCGGTTGGCAAACCGCTGGGCCCTCTCCCGAGAGAGGGACAACCTCTCCACTACCTGGTCCCAAATCTGCTGCATACGCTCCACAACAGAGTCAACACCTGGACAGACATAAGCCTCCGTCTGTCCCGAAGAAAATCGAGGGTGAAACCAAAAATTGCAGAAAAATGGAGACATCAAAGTGGCAGAGCTAGCCCTATTATTAAGAGCAAACTCAGCCAAAGGCAAAAAAGAGACCCAGTCATCTTGATCAGCAGACACAAAGCATCTCAGATAAGTCTCCAATGTCTGGTTTGTTCTCTCAGTTTGTCCATTGGTCTGAGGATGAAAAGCCGAGGAGAAAGACAATTGAACACCAAGTTTAGAACAAAAAGTCCTCCAAAATCTGGAAACAAACTGGACTCCTCTGTCAGACACAATGTTCTCAGGAATGCCGTGTAACCGAACCACATGCTGAAGGAACAAAGGCACCAATTTGGAGGAGGAAGGCAACTTAGGTAATGGCACAAGATGTATCATTTTGGAAAACCTATCACAAATCACCCAGATAACGGTCATTCTCTGAGAAACAGGGAGGTCGGAAATTAATCCATAGAGATATGGGTCCATGGTCTCTTGGGCACAGGCAATGGCATCAACAAACCACTAGAGTGAGAGCAAGGATTGGAGCGAGAGCAAGTCCCGCAGGACTGCACAAATTCCCTGACGTCACGAGACAAAGTAGGCCACCAAAAGGACCGACTAACCAAGTCTCTGGTACCAAAAATTCCGGGATGACCGGCCAACGCGGAACAATGAATCTCAGACATCACACTCTTTTTCCACCGGTCTGGGACAAACAATTTCCCAATAGGGCAGCGCTCGGGTTTATCCTCCTGACACCCTTCCAGAGCCAGTCTCGAATTGGGCGAGATGGCGGAAAGAACTACACCCCTTTCAAAATAATAGCAGGATCAGATAACTCAGGAGAGTCCGCAAGGAAACTCCTCGAAAGGGCATCCGCCTTAACATTCTTAGTGCCAGGAAGAAAGGAAACCACAAATTTAAAACGTGTGAAAAACAAGGCCCACCTGGCCTGTCTAGGATTAAGTCGCTTGGCTGATTCCAGATAAACCAGATTCTTATGGTCCGTGAGGACCACCACCTGATGTTTGGCTCCCTCCAGCCAATGTCTCCACTCTTCAAAAGCCCACTTCATGGCCAATAACTCCCGATTACCCACGTCATAATTACGTTCAGTTGGAGAAAATTTTCGAGAGAAAAAGGCACAAGGGTTACTTTTAGAGGTCTCTGGATCTTTTTGGGACAAAACGGCACCTGCCCCAATTTCAGAGGCATCAACCTCCACCTGAAATGGCAGAGAAACATCAGGCTGCCGTAGAACAGGAGCAGAAGTGAATCTCTGCTTAAGTTCCTGAAACGCAGAGACTGCCTCAGGAGGCCAATTCACCACATCAGAACCCTTTTTGGTCAAATCAGTCAATGGTTTAACAATAACAGAGAAATTACCAATAAATTTACGATAAAAATTGGCAAAACCCAAGAATCTTTGAAGAGCCTTTAATGAAGTAGGTTGGACCCATCACAGATGGCCTGAACCTTGACCGGGTCCATTTCAATAACAGATGGGGACAAAATGAATCCCAGAAATGAGATCCTCTGTACGCCAAAAAGACACTTTGATCCCTTCACATACAGAGCATTCTCTCTCAAAATCTGGAACACAGTCCGAACATGTTTCACATGAGAGTCCCAGTCATTGGAAAAAATCAAGATATCATCCAAATAAACAATCAGAAATTTATCCACAAAATCCCTGAAAATGTCATTCATGAAGGACTGGAAGACGGAAGGAGCATTAGTGAGCCCAAAGGGCATCACTAGGTACTCAAAATGCCCCTCTGGGGTATTAAACGCCGTCTTCCATTCATCCCCGTGCTTAATGCGAATAAGGTTATACGCCCCCCTGAGGTCAAGCTTGGTAAACCAAGTAGCACTTTTCACCCTGGAAAACAGGTCAGAAATCAAGGGTAACGGATATTGATATTTCACAGTGATATTGTTCAAGAGACGATAATCAATACATGGCCTTAATGAACCATCCTTTTTGGCCACAAAGAAAAAACCGGCACCCAAGAGTGAAGAGGATGGTCTGATATGACCCTTCTCCAATGACTCCTTGATATAAGAGCGCATAGCGTCATGTTCAGGTACAGACAAGTTAAAAAGGCGACCTTTAGGGAATTTACTACCAGGCACTAATTCAATAGCGCAGTCATAGCTCCTATGTGGGGGCAAGGATGCAGATTTACTTTCGCTAAACACATCAGAAAAATCAGTCAAAAAGTCAGGAACATCCTGAGCCTGGGGAGAGGCAGAAAAAACAGGAGTGTTGGCATTAACACATTGGCAGCCCCAACTGGTTACAGACACAGATTACCAATCCAAAACAGAATTATGAGACTGTAACCAAGGGAAACCTAGTACAATAATGTCATGCAGATTATACAGCACCAAAAATTTGCAACTCTCCTGATGATCAGGTTCAACCCTCATTATCACCTGAGTAGAGAACTGGGGTTTATTCTCAGCCAAAGGGGTAGAATCAATCCCCAGTAGGGGAATAGACTTCCGTAGGGGTATCAAGGGAAACCCACAACGTTTAGCAAAATCAAAATCCATCAGGTTAATAGCTGCTCCCGAATCAACAAAAGCCTGGGCAGAAAATGTGGACAGGGAGCAAATCGGGGTAACAGTCAACAGAAATTTAGTCTGAACACTACCCAAGACAACTGAGAGTGCAAAACGTCTTCCCCGCTTAGGGCAGACTGAAATAGCATGAGAGGCGTCACCACAGTAGAAACATAACCCATTGCGTTTTCTAAACTCATGACGCTGTGCCCCAGAAGCCACTCCATCACACTGCATGGGTTCAGAAGCTGGTTCACAAGGCAACACTATTCCACGCATACCTCTACGCTCACGCAAACGTCTGTCAATTTGAATCGCTAATGACAAAGAATCATTGAGACCAGAGGGAGCAGGGAAACCCACCATAACATCCTTTACATTCTCTGACAGACCCTTCCGAAAAAGGGCTGCCAAAATATCGTCATTCCATTTGGTCAGGACTGCCCACTTTCGGAATTTCTGACAGTACAACTCAGCGTCCTCAAGCCCCTGATTTAATGCCAACAAGGTTTTTTCAGCTTGATCAGTGACATTAGGTTCATCGTACAATAACCCCAGAGCCAGAAAAAATGCATCAACATTACTCAAAACAGGGTCCCCAGGTGTCAGGGAAAAAGCCCAATCCTGAGGATCGCCGTGCAGGAGAGAGATGACAATTTGAACCTGCTGTGCTGCGTTCCCTGAGGACTTAGGTTTTAAGGCAAAAAACAACTTACAGTTATTTTTGAAATTCAGAAATTTAGCTCGATCCCCCAAAAATAAATCTGGCATGGGGATCCTAGGTTCCACAACCGGCAACCCTGCAAGATAGGTAGCAATACTCCGAACTTCAGTGGCAAGCTGATCCACATGGCCAGACAACTGTGCAAACTCCATTTGAGAAAAAAAAAAATTTCTCCTCAGCACCCAGAGAAAAAGGGGGAAAAAATGCAACAAACAGAGAAAAAAAAATTGCTGACAACTTCCCTTTTTCTTTTTCCTTTTACTATTTTTCCCTTCTGTGAGTACCAAATAATTTTCAGTTTTGGCCGGTGATACTGTTATGATTTGGTAGCTGAGGAGAGCAAGCAAAAACGGCAATACACCCGAGAGGTTGGAATCTACTGGATTGCAGTACCCTGACTAACCACCACAACTAAAGGTAGCCGTGGAGCGTACCTACGTTGGTCCTAGACGCCTCGTCACAGCCTGAGAGGTTAACTACACCTAAAGATAGAAAGAGGAAAGCTATCTGCCCCGGAGCAGATCCCCAAAGAACATAGGAAGCCCCCAAACATGCAATGGTGGTTAGACAAGAGGAAATACAGACACAGACAGAAAATAGTATGAGCAAACGCTGGGGCCCAATCTTCCTAGACAGAAAAGGAAAGGAAGGACACTTACTGCAATCCCAAAACACCCTAAAAATACCAACTCTACTAATTGCAAAAACACCTGAGATCACACGACCTCTACCACCTAAATTAGTTCTCTGGTGTAACAAAACTAAGCCGCAGCCACTGAAAAAAAACTGGAAAAGGCAAATAAACAAACAACAGTGGCTCAGACAAACTGAGAGGAGCAGAAGCCCCCGGAGGGGACCTGGCTGACCTCCACAAAAGTGCAGGAAACAATGCAAAAAGCAAGCACCAAAATAAAAACAGAAAATTTCTTATCTGAGAGCAGGAGAAGAGGCAAGACTCAGCAAGCTTCCAAGTGAACCAGGAACCACAGTTGAGACAAAAACAATTGATCACCGGCAACCCTGATGGGAGGGAACCTCCCTTATATAGGACCAGTCTGTAACTCCTGATTGCCAATCTTCACTAAATGGTTCAGCACTGTCTGCAACCACCAGAGGGAGCTTCTGCTCAGAACTCATTTCTAACACATTCACAACAGTCAACCAGACCTTGGTCACCTACTTGCGACATTTTGTCTCTGCCAGGCAGGATGACTGGACATCCTAGCTCCCGTGGGCGGAGTTCGCGCTAAACAATGCTGTGGCTGACTCCACCGGACAGACCCCATTCCTCTTAAATTACGGCCAGCATCCGCGGGTACCGGTGCCCATGCCCATAGCTTCTGCCGACTCCAGGGTGGCAGACTGGGCTGTGGAGGCACGGGACATATGGAACCGCACCCAGGATGCCATTCAGGCTTCCAAGGAAAGGATGAGGTCTTCTGCCGATGCCCATCGGCGTCCCGCTCCGACATTTGCTCCTGGAGACCTAGTGTGGCTCTCCGTCCGAAACATCAGGCTACGGGTGGAATCCACTAAGTTGGCACCCCGCTATTTGGGTCCCTTCAAGGTTCTCGAGCAGGTGAACCCTGTGGTTTACCGTTTGGCCCTTCCGCCTCGCCTTGGTATCTCCGACACTTTCCATGTGTCCCTCCTAAAACCCGTGGTCATCTCCCGATTGCCTGAGTCATCTGCCGGGACGTCGGGTTCGTCTTCGGACGACTACGAGGTGAACGCCATTGTAGGGTGCAAGGTGGTACGGGGCAAAAATTTTTTTGGGTGGATTATGGGCCTGAGGATAGGTCCTGGGAGCCTGCCGTGTATGTTCATGCTCCGCAGCTAATTGCTGCCTTTGAGCATAGTGAGGCCCAGAGAAGTGGGGCCCTAGGAGGGGGTAATGTTAGGGGTCGAGTTCCCAATTCTGCACAAGGGGAATCTCGAGCCATTCCAGCTGCGGTCTCCCATTCGTCTCCGGCCGCAGTGGACTCTGCTCAGCTTAGACGTTGGTCCCAGCGTCTTGCCCAGTCTAACAGTGTGCAGAGGATTACTGCTGCCTCTCCAGGCTCTGCTATTGTGGCCAGTACTGGTTAGTGGCGAGCAGACGTCTTTAGGACAAAGTCCTTGTTTTCCCCTTCTGAGCATGCCCAGGGTGAGATCTCTCATTGGAGATCAGGGGTCACATGCTCAGGTACTGCAGCAGCTCCTATTGGTCCGCCAGGAAGGTCCTGTGACTACTGGTTTTCTGGAACAGTTTCATTGGTCCTTGTTTCTGGCAGGTCCTGTAGCTGTTACTATAAAAGGGTGGCATGGCTGGGCCGCCATGCGCTAGTATCAATTGCATTATGTGCTTTGTGCCAGTGTGATCATGCACGCATGTGGTTAGGGCTCGGCTGAAATAAGCCCCTAGAATACCGGCACCTCCGGTGAGGAGATTTGAGTGCAAGTGGTTAGGGCTTGGCTGAAATAAGCCCCTAGAATACCGACTTCTCCGGTGAGGAGATAGCTTGATTGCGTTGCTGTCTGCATGATCACAGACTGCTATCCGCACAGCAGTTATCTGTGTATCCCTGTGGTGTTAACAGGACACAGTCTTTTTCTCAGCGGCTCTGTGATGCAACAGGGTTCGCTTTATAACGCTGGTTCAGCGCCCTAGCGTTTTACTTTGCGGCTCACTGAAGCTAAGTGAGTTCGCACCTATCACCATATAGCGCTGTGGCATTACCGTTAGCGGCTCTGGGGATTAACAGAGTTTGCACTTACTGCCACAGTGCGCTATGGCATTTATTTTAGCGACTCTGCGGGATAACAGAGTTCGCTACTTTCACCTTCTTACTAGCAGCGGGCTTCGCCTGCACGGTTGACCCCGGGCTGCGAACGCACCTCTCTAATATATCTATTAGGTGCGTTCCGCAGACCCTAACAGAGGGGGTCCACCTTATCTCCACATGCAAAGCCGAAACTGCCATGTGCGGACAGGACCTGTATGATGTCACAATCATGTGATCAGTCACATCGGTGAAGAGTAACATGGTCTGGGCTTAAATATCTGGGCTCCAGAGGCAGTCTGGGTGCGGAGTGTCTGTAGGAGAAGGACTCCAGGAAAGTGTTTGTGCACATGGTGTTTGTTAAAAGACATTGCTAACCCTGAGAGGACTCAGCTCCACTAATGCAAGGACTGCTGCTACCATTTTGTTTTACTGTTTTGTCCAGAGGGCCGTGTTTATTTTGTGCTTAAAACTTGCTTTATGCTGTATCTAATAAACCAAGTGCATCCTTAAAGCCGTAGTTTTCCTGTGACTACCTCTGTGTGCAGCCGAGTGAGACGATCTACCACAGGGCACACTAAGTTTGCACTAAATTATTTTCCCCGGGGCCTACTCTGCTTACAATGACAGTAAGAAGGGAAAGCAACGATTTTGTTGTCTTTAACTTGTCCACTACATGTGACTAAAGCTCATAGCGATCAAGGGGGCAGATTTGTTGTCTTGGAAGCACTTGTGAAGGGTAAGCCAACTATTTTATATAATATGTATGCAATAAGGGTCAGATCTGTTTTCTACAAAAGGTTGTCTTCTTGTTTCAGAAATTGCCTCCGGCGGCCCTAATAGTGGGTGGACACGTTAACGTCCATTTTTCAGAGTTTTTTGATAGACATTCATTGGGGGGGGGCAGTTTGCCTCCAGAAAACCTAGTCAGGTTAGCGTTGGAATTCAGAAAATTGATTAGGGCCAACTCAATGTTGGATTTATGGAGCATAGATCATCCTAAGGAGATGGCCCTCTTTTTTATCCCCGCCTCACCGCACACATACAAGAATAGATTTTTTTGGTGGAAATATTTTAACTCTTAGAAAGTTGAAAAGGGTGTAATTGGTACAAATTTCTTGGTCCGATCATGCCCCAATTCTGTTGGACCTGAAGTCTTCTCAGGCGTTAACTCGGGCCTGCCACTGGCGCCTGAATGAATTTCTTGTCAAGGACCTCAACAACATTAGGAAAAGACTACTTGAGCATCTGTATGAATTTTTCCACCTAAATGAGGGTTTGGTTTGTTCACCTTCAATGCTGTGGGAGGCTCATAAGGCAGTAATGAGGGGTTATTGTATTAAAAAGGGTTCCAAATTGAAAAAAAATGCCTATCTTGAATATACCGTAATAAGCTTTCTTGGCAACTCAAAAGAGAAGAACATAAACTAACTGCAACGCCTTCTTTGCAGGTTTTGAGGAGGGTGGTAGAGATTAGAAATAAGTTGAAAGACTTATCTATGCGAAAGGCAGAGAAACTATTTTTATACTCAAAGCAAAAATATTATGAAAAGGGCAATAAAGCGCATATACTATTGGCAAGGCAATTGAAAAAGAGGGCTTTGTCCTCGAATCCCGAAGCAAGAAGTGAAGATGGCACTATACACTACAATCCATCTGACATTTCTAATTTATTTTATAATTTCTATAGTAAATTATATCATCTCCCTCCATCTCCAGGATGCGCTTCCTTCGGATGAAAATAGAAGGGACTCCTTATTGAAAAATTATTTATCCAATTTAAATGTACCAGTCCTGGCCCCTGAAGCGATAAACTCTCTTAATATTCTGTTAACCCAAGAGGAAATAGCTGAAATCTTGAAAGACTTGCCTTTGGGAAAGTCTCCTGGCTCAGACAGGCTGACATATCTTTATTATAAAACCTTTGCAGTGGCGCTGATCCCACACATGACTAAAATGTTTAACTCATTCAAGAAGGGCTCTCCCATACCAGATACACTGTCGCATTCATACTTGATACTTATTCCTAAGGCTGGAAAAGACCCTCTGGATTGCTCTAATTATCGTCCGATAGCCCTATTAAACTCGGACTTGAAATTATTTACCCGTATGTTGACTAATAGACTTAATTAGTGGCTACCCTGTTTTATTAGTAAGGATATTACTGCTTTAAGATATTCTGGGGTGTGCTTTCTTTGTTTTAAGTGTTTGCTGCCAGCTTATGAATAGTCAGTGTTATACAGGGCGAAAAAGCACACGCCCCTCAGTGAAAATAATCTGATGACATCCACTAGGATTTAACCCCTTCATGACCCAGCCTATTTTTACCTTAATGACCTGGCCATATTTTGTAATTCTGACCAGTGTCCCTTTATGAGGTAATAACTCAGGAACGCTTCAACGAATCCTAGCGATTCTAAGACTGTTTTTTTCTTGACATATTGAGCTTCATGTTAGAGGTAAATTTAAGTCAATAATTTTTGTGTTTATTTGTGAAAAAATCGGAAGTTTGGTGAAAATTTTGAAAATTTTGCAATTTTCAAATTTTGAATTTTTATTCTGTTAAACCAGAGAGTTATGTGACACAAAATAGCTAATAAATAACTTTTTCCACATGTCTACTTTACATCAGCACAATTTTTGAAACAAAATTTTGTCAGGAAGTTACAAGGGTTAAAAGTTGACAAGCAAGTTTTCATTTTTACAACAAAATTTGCAAAAAAAATTTTTTTAGGGACCACATAACATTTGAAGTTAGTTTGAGGGGTCTATATGGCTGAAAATACCCAAAAGTGACACCATTCTAAAAACTGCACCCCTCAAGCTGATCAAAACTACATTCAAGAAGTTTATTACCCCTCCAGGTGTTTCACAGCAGCAGAAGCAACATGGAAGGAAAAAATGAACATTTAACTTTTTAGTCACAAAAATTATCTTTTAGAAAACAATTTTTTTATTTTCCCAAGGGTAAAAGGAGAAAGTGGACCCCAAAAGTTGTTGTCCAATTTGTCATGACTATGCTGAAACCCCATATATGGGGAAGAACCACTTTTTGGGCACACGGCAGGGCTCGGAAGGGAAGGAGCGCCATTTGACTTTTTGAATGGAAAATTAGCTCCAATCGTTAGCGGACACTATGTCGTGTTTGGAGAGCCCCTGTGTGCCTAAACTTTGGAGCTCCCCCACAAGTGACCCCATTTTGGAAACTAGACCCCCCAAGGAACTTATCTAGATGTGTGGTGAGCACTTTGAACATCCAAGTGCTTCACAGAAGTTTATAACCCAGAGCCGTGAAAATAAAAAATCATTAATTTTCCACAAAAAATGATTTTTTTAGCCCACAATTTTTTATTTTCACAAGGCTAACAGCAGAAATTGGACCCCAAAAGTTGTTGTCCAGTTTGTCCTGAGTACGCTGGTACCACATATGTGGGGGGAACCACTGTTTGGGCACACGTCGGGGCTCGGAAGGGAAGTAGTGATGATTTGAAATGCAGACTTTGATGGAATGTTCTGCGGGCATCATGTTATGTTTGCAGAGCCCTTGATGTGCCTAAACTGTTGTGAATGGACTTGAAATGAGTTCTGAGCAGAGGCTCCCTCTGGTGGTTACAAGCGGTACTGGACTGTCCAGTGAAGATTGTGAGGAGTGGGAATCAGGTGTTACTGACTGGTCTTATATAAGGGAGTCGCCTTCCCATCAGGGTTGCCGGTGATCAATTGTTCTGGTCTCAATCCTTGAGTCCTGTTTCCTTTGTAGCCTGCTGTGTCGTGTCTGCATCTCCTGCTAACAGATAAGACATTTTCTTCTTTTTGTTTTTGTGCTTGATTTTTGCATTTTGTCCTGCACTTCTGTGGGGGCCTTCAGGGTCCCCTCCGGGGGCTTTTGCCCTCTCAGTTTAGTTCAGCCACTGATGTTTGTACTTTTGCTTTTTCCAGTTTTTTCAGTGGCTGCTGTTTTGATTTTGTTACACCAGAGAACTAATTTAGGTGGTAGAGGTCGTGTGATCTCAGGTGATTTTGAAATTAGTAGAGTTGGTGCTTTTCAGGGTTTTTTGGGATTGCAGTAAGTGCCCTTCCTATCCTTTTCTATTTAGGTAGTTTGGGCCCCAACGTTTGCTCATACTATTTTCTGTCTGTGTCAGTATTTCATCTTGTCTAACCGCCATTACATGTTTGGGGGCTTTCTATGTTCTTTGGGGATCTGCTCCGGGGCAGATAGCTTTCCTCTTTCTATCTTTAGGTGTAGTTAGTTTCTCAGGCTGTGACGAGGCGTCTAGGACCAACATAGGAACGCTCCACGGCTGCCTCTAGTTGTGGTGGTTAGTCAGGGTACTGCAATCTCATAGATTCCAACTTCTCTGGTGTATTGCCTTTTTTACCTGCACTCCTCAGCTACCGAAACATAACACTAAACAGTACAAACTCTCCCCACAAGTGACCCCATTTTGGAAACTATACCCCCCAAGGAATTTATCTAGATGTGTGGTGAGCACTTTGAACCACCAAGTGCTTCACAGAAGTTTATAACGCAGAGCAGTGAAAATAAAAAATCATTTTTTTTCCACAAAAATAATATTTTAGCCCCCAATTTTTTATTTTCCCAAGGGTAACAGGAGAAATTAGACCCCCAAAGTTGTTGTGCAATTTTTCCTGACTACACGGATACCCCATATGTTGGGGTAAACCACTGTTTGGGCACACGGGGCTTTGGTAGGGAGGGAGCACCGTTTGACTTTTTGAAAGCAAAATTGGCTGGAATCAATGGTGGCACCATGCCGCGTTTGGAGAGCCCCTGATGTGCCTAAACAGTGGAAACCCCCCAATTCTAACTCTAACTGTAACACCAGCACACCCCTAACCCTAATCCCAACCCTAACCACAACCCTAACCCCAACACACCCTTAACCCTAATCCTAACTCTAACCATAACCCTAACTACAAGCCTAACCCTAATCCCAACCCTAACCATAACCCTAACTACAAGCCTAACCCTAATCCCAACCCTAACCCCAACACACCCCTAACCCTAATCTTAATTCTAATTCCAACCCTAACCCTAATTCCAACCCTAACCCTAACCCAAATTCCAACCCAGACCCTAATTCTAACCCTAATCAAAAAATAAAAATAAATATATTTTCTTTATTTCATTATTTTTCCCTACCTATTTGGGTGATAAAGGGGGGTTTATTTACTATTTTTTTTATTTTGATCACTGTGATAGGGTTTATCAGTGATCAAAATGTACCTGGAATGAATGAATGAATCTGCCGGCCGGCAGATTCGGTGGGTGTGTGCACAGTGGAAGATGGCGGCGCCCATTGGGAAAGACGGAGGGACACCAGGACTCAGGAGGTACCGGGGGTGGGAGGGGAAAATCAGAAGGTGGGGGAGGGAGAAGAGGGGATGGGAGCAAATACTGACGGCGGGGGAAGTTCGCCCCCGTCAGTCAGTGGGGGGGGCAGATTGCGGTCTCCAGCCATAGCCGATGATATTGCAGCATCGGCCATGGCTAGATTGTAATATTTCGCAAAATTTCATTGGTGAAATATTACAATTGCTCTGATTGGCTGTTGAAAGTGAAACAGCCAATCAGAGCAATCGTAGCCACGGGGGGGGCAAAGCCACCCCCCCTGGGGTAAAGTACAAGTCCTCAAGTACCTGCTGGTCGGGTAACCTTTCAGTGACCACGGTCACCCGACCCGCAGGAACGCGATTTCTGCCATGACGCCTACGTTGGCGTCACAGGTCGGGAAGGGGTTAATTGGGTGGTCCAGAACTAACAGTTATTTTAATCCTAATTGTCTGTCTATTTAATGTCATGATCCAAACTCCTTTCTAAAGGCCCCGTCACACATAACGAGATCGCTAGCGAGATCGTTGATACGTCACAGGTTTTGTGACGAAATAACGATTTCGCCAGCGATCTCGTTACGTCTGACAGGTAGCAACGATCAGGCCCCTGCTGATCGTTACAAAGCTTCCTGGACCATTCCTGGGTCGTTGCGCTCCCGCTGGGCAGTGTGCATCGCTGTATTTGACACCTAACCAACGACCTCGTTAGCGATTCAGAACTGAGACACGTAGGTGTGCATAAATTGGACTTTTCCGCGCCCCTTGTCCCCGATTGGTGGTCGCTACAGCATTCTCATTTCCCGCCGTGCATAAAGAAAGCAACAGAATAGCGATTCCATCCTTTGGTTCTGACCTCATGCTGGATTGTAGATCTTAGCAGAATTCTCCGGGCTGTGTGGAGTCACAGCCGAAGAACACTACATGTAAGGTTCTTTGTACATGTTCTTGAAACTCAGTTTTTCCGTCAGCCATTTTGCTTTCTGTCTTGCTGCAGCTATCTTGCCCTCAGTCAATATGGAGTTTCCAGCTTTCATGTTCCCGCCCTGATTCTCTCCCTCTTGCTTCTTAAGCAGCCACAGCTGAGCAATCAGTGCTTCAGAATCTAGCCTGCAGTGAACCTGTGACCTGACTCCTGGAAGCCTTGGACTTTGTACTCCAGCTATTCCTACTGAGGAACTCTGGAACGCTTGTGGACTCTGGAACCCTGCTCTTTGAAAGATCCACGTTTGCATGGACTTACGGTAACAGAGAAGAAGATCCTGAACCTGTTGTGGAGAGTGATTGCTGAGCTTAAGTTACTCTGGCCTGCTGTGTCTCCTGCTTCTGTAACTGCAAACTGTGTGACTATTTTTGCCACTTGTATGAAGTAATACAAGACCTTCTATATCAAACCTGTGTCTCATGTATTTTCATCGCACCCAAGCACAAGACGCTATATGAACTGTACTACATACATTACAAGATTCTGAAGCCAAAACGTTAGTGTCTGCTGGGTCTGGGAAGGCTGTGTCTGCTGTAACTGTGGATATCAGACGTCCGGTTGTACTTTCTGTGATGACAGTGGTTGTGACTTCTCACAACCAATCCAGGTGAGCAATTCCCTTAAGTTTTTTTTTTTTCTGCAGTGTTACCACAGGTAAACACTATTGTTTTTTTTTTTTTTTCTTCCCTCTTTTGTGTCTGCTGTAACTGTGGATATCAGATGTCCGGTTGAACTTTCTGTGATGATAGTGGTTGTGACTTCTCACAACCATTCCAGGTGAGCAGTTCCCTTAATTTTTTTTTCTCTCTGCAGTGTTACCACAGGTAAACACTATTGTTTTTTTTTTTTCTCTCCTCTCCTTCCAGTACTCCTGTCTTAAAAGATCTGGAAAATGGAGGCCTGCATAAAGGAACTTTGCGGAGTGACTGATAATATCCTTGCAGATTTACAGACTATAAAAACCCGTTTTAAAAACCTACAGGACCTCACTAATCACAATTTGCAAGTGTTTGGACAGACTGCCCAGGATTTGCGAGCCAGGATTGAGGTTCTAGAGGAGCGAGTCCAGGCTCCTGCCGTAGCCCCGAGTTCTGGGATTCCCAAGTTGCCCCCTTTTCGTTTTGGCGGTGAACGTGAAAAATTCAGGGGATTTATTAACCAATGCAATCTGTTTTTTTCTGCACATGCTTCACAATTTCCCACTGAACGATCTAAAGTGCTTACTATAATTATGTTACCTACCAACAAGGCTTTGATGTGGGCAAACCCTCTGATTGAGACTGAGGATGAATGTTTGGATCATCTTGATGCTTTCATTTCAGCCATGGGGCAG
Source organism: Oophaga sylvatica (assembly GCA_033576555.1). Lineage (NCBI taxonomy): Eukaryota > Metazoa > Chordata > Amphibia > Anura > Dendrobatidae > Oophaga > Oophaga sylvatica. Next base: position 365,471,453 of record JARQOD010000004.1, on the reverse strand, counting down.
GTGTTTGATGACCCCAATCGAGGTGCAACAGCTGAAGCAGCCATGTTAACTTTGCGCCAAGGTAAGCACTCGGTAGCCGAATATGCCTTGGATTTCAGGAGATGGGCCCTTGATACCACCTGGGACAGTTCCGCCAAAAAATCTATTTTTCGAAAGGGGTTGTCTCCACTAATTAAGGATGAACTTGCTCGTGCCGACCCTCCCCCTGCGTTAGGTGACTTTATTAACTACTGCATCCGTATTGATGCTCGCCTGACTGAACGCAGGCAAGAGAGATGGTTCGAAAGCAATCGCACTAACCTTTTCCTACCTTCCTCCCCAGTTAAGGAACCTTTGAGTAGGATCACACGGGAACCTGAACCTGAACCCATGCAGGTAGACTCTTTACAAAGACGGGTTAGTGATGCACGCAAAGAACATCGTTTTAAGAAAAATCTATGTTTCTATTGTGGTAAGTCAGGGCACTTCATTATAAACTGCCCCAGCCGTTCTCGTAAGACTACTGCAGCACTCATTCACTGTGAGTGTTGCGAGAGGAGATCTGTCAGGTCCGAGCCTCAGGCTCCAGAGAGATCTGCAGCAACAGATCTTGATTTCTCGGACTTAAACTCCATTACTTCTGAGGACGATGACTGTGTAAACGCTGCAATTTTTCAAGTTTCCTCAGCGGTGTCCCAGCTGAGTTGTAGGAAAAACAATTCTCATTGCTTCCTTTCCATCAAACTCTGGGTTGACTCAGTCTGGGTGTCTAGCTGTGCTATGATCGACTCAGGGGCAAGTGGGAATTTTATGGATGTCTCCTTTGCTCTGAAACAGGGGATACGTTCAGTGAAGAAGGCTACTCCAGTACAGATGGAAACTGTGGATGGCTCCCTGCTGACCTCTGGACCAGTGGATCAGGAAACGGAGCCTTTGAGGGTCCTTATGGGTAAAGATCATCAAGAGAAACTGTCCTTTATGCTTATCTCTTCTCCCCACTTTCCCATTATTCTAGGGCTACCATGGCTGCAGGCTCAGAACCCTACCATTAACTGGGAGACCAAGGAATTACACTTTCCAGAGAAACAGATGAGTCCAGAAGTTTCAGCTTGCTCTGTTCCTAAAGGAACCATGTCAGTCCCTGAACTACCAGCTGTATACCAGGACTATGTGGATTTATGTGACAAGAAGAACGCTGACCAGCTTCCCCCTCACCGTCCATATGATTGTCCAATTGAATTATTGCCTGGAGCAGAGATACCTTTTGGTAAGATCTACCCCCTGGCGGGGCCTGAGCTAAAGGCTTTAAAGGATTACATAGACGAAAATCTAGCCAAGGGCTTCATACGCCCCTCTTCATCTCCTGCAGGTGCACCCATCTTCTTTGTGAAGAAGAAAGATGGATCTCTGAGACCCTGCGTAGACTATAGGGAACTCAATAAGGTTACTATTAGAAACCGTTATCCATTGCCTTTAATCCCTGAGTTATTGGAGAGAGTGCGGCATGCCAAAATTTTCTCTAAATTGGATCTCCGTGGGGCCTATAACTTGGTCCGTATTAGACCTGGGGATGAATGGAAGACTGCATTCAGGTCACGCTATGGACACTTTGAATATCTAGTTATGCCTTTTGGTCTGAGTACCGCCCCAGCCACTTTCCAACACTTGGTGAATGACATCTTCAGGGATCTCCTAGATACATTCGTGGTGATTTATTTGGATGATATTCTAATTTTTTCTAACTCCACAGAGGAACATCATGGACATGTGAGAATGGTCTTGGAACGTCTAAGACAAAACCATCTTTACATCAAACTTGAAAAGTGTGAATTCCATAGGACCGAAATTCAATTTCTGGGGTATGTACTGTCTACACAAGGAATTAGTATGGATGGAAGCAAGACCCAAGCCATCAAGGATTGGCCAAGTCCTAGAAATGTGAAGGAGGTGCAGCGCTTCATCGGGTTTGCCAATTTCTATAGACGTTTCATTAGGAATTTCTCTGAGGTAGTGTCACCTATCACCCAACTTACCCGGAAAGAGTCTAGGTTCTCCTGGACTCCCCAAGCCCAGGAAGCATTTTCCCGTCTAAAAGATAAATTTACCACCGCACCTATCTTGGTACATCCCAACCCCGAACTTGCCTTCATAATAGAGGTGGATGCTTCAGACTGTGCCGTCGGAGCTATACTCTCTCAGAGAACAGGTGAGAAGAATGTCTTGCATCCCTGTGCCTTCTTTTCCCAGCAGTTGTCTTCAGCTGAGAGGAACTACGATGTGGGCAATAGAGAGTTGTTGGCCATTATTGCCGCCTTCAAAGAATGGAGACACCTTCTTCAGGGAGCTGCACAGCAAATAGTCGTCCTGACAGACCATCGTAACCTTGAATTTATCAGGTCGGCTAAGTGCCTGACTCCTCGCCAGGCTCGCTGGAATCTTTTCTTAAACCAATTTAATTTTGTCATTTCTTATAGACCAGGATCGCGCAATGGAAAGGCTGATGCACTCTCTAGGATTCATTCAGCAGAGACCCGTCCACTTGCTCCTCCTAAGACTATTCTTCCTGACTCTAGATTCCTGGGAGTGATTCATAATCAAGACCTACTTAAGGACATCAAGGAAGCATACCATGCGGATTCCTTGTTGGCACAACCCCCGAGGGACGTAAGTCTTGTCTTTAAGAATGGTGTGTGGATTCTGGGACAACGTCTGTATATTCCTGAAACAGTCAGATTGAGAGTATTGCAACTCATTCACGATTCCAAGATAGCTGGGCATAGAGGAATTCTAAAGACACAGGAATTTCTTTCTCGTTTCTTTTGGTGGCCCACTTGCAGGAAGGATGCTTTAAACTATGTCACTTCATGTGAAGTCTGTGCAAGATGCAAGACACCTCGCTCCTCACCAACTGGTCTGTTACAACCTCTTCCCACCCCGTCCCGCCCGTGGGGATCCATTTCTATGGACTTCATTGTGGAGTTACCAACCTCTCAAGGGAAAAACACCATTCTAGTGGTGGTTGATCGTTTAACAAAGGCAGCTCATTTTATCCCTTGTGTCGGCTTACCCACTGCAAAACAGACATCAGATTTGATGATTAAAGATGTGTTTCGCTTACATGGAGTACCGGATGAGGTCATTTCGGATCGAGGGGTGCAATTCACTTCAAGGTTTTGGCAAAATTTCTGTGCAGCATTGGACATTAAAGTAAACCTTTCTTCTGCTTTTCATCCCCAGACTAATGGACAGACCGAACGAACCAATCAAACTCTGGAGCAGTATCTCCGCTGCTTTATCTGCCACCTACAGGATGATTGGGTGGATCTACTTCCATTGGCTGAGTTCTCTTATAACAACTCTCAGAGCGCCTCCACTAAGCAGTCTCCTTTTTACTCCAATCTAGGTTATCATCCTAACATTCTTCCACGATTTCCCATAGAAACGCCTTTACCAGCAGTGGCTGAAAGAATCACGTCTTTACAGAAGAATATGGATCTTCTAAAGGAGAATCTGGAATTGGCTCAGGAAAGGTACAAGAAAGCAGCAGATAAATTTCGTAAACCTGCACCAGCTTTCAAGGTAGGAGACCTGGTCTGGCTGTCAACCAGAAATCTTAAGTTAAGGATTCCATCGTCTAAGTTGGGACATAAGTACATTGGACCCTATAAAATCAGTAAAATTATAAGTGCCGTTGCTTGTCGTCTTCAACTGCCTAGAACTATGAGAATCCATCCTGTCTTTCATGTATCCCTACTAAAGGCTGCAACACCCAATACGTTTCCTGGACGTTCTTCTCCTTGCCCTGACCCAGTGCTAGTCGATGGTCAGGAAGAATTTGTGGTGGAAAGAATTCTAGATTCCAGGTTATACAGAAATCAGTTACAATATTTGATTAAATGGCAGGGCTACCCAGTGGAGGACAACTCATGGGAACCAGTCAATAACGTTAATGCTCCTCGTTTGCTCCGCCAGTTTCATCAGAGGTACCCAGACAAGCCTGGTCTGAGGCCATCCGGAGGTTGTCCCTAAGGGGGGAGTAATGTAAGGTTCTTTGTACATGTTCTTGAAACTCAGTTTTTCCGTCAGCCATTTTGCTTTCTGTCTTGCTGCAGCTATCTTGCCCTCAGTCAATATGGAGTTTCCAGCTTTCATGTTCCCGCCCTGATTCTCTCCCTCTTGCTTCTTAAGCAGCCACAGCTGAGCAATCAGTGCTTCAGAATCTAGCCTGCAGTGAACCTGTGACCTGACTCCTGGAAGCCTTGGACTTTGTACTCCAGCTATTCCTACTGAGGAACTCTGGAACGCTTGTGGACTTTGGAACCCTGCTCTTTGAAAGATCCACGTTTGCATGGACTTACGGTAACAGAGAAGAAGATCCTGAACCTGTTGTGGAGAGTGATTGCTGAGCTTAATTTACTCTGGCCTGCTGTGTCTCCTGCTTCTGTATCTGCAAACTGTGTGACTATTTTTGCCACTTGTATGAAGTAATACAAGACCCTCTATATCACACCTGTGTCTCATGTATTTTCATCGCACCCAAGCACAAGACGCTATATGAACTGTACTACATATATTACACTACAATCCACAAAACAGAACGCTTGTCAGGAACAAAGCCCAGATGAATAGATACAGAGTCACAGCCAAAGAACGCTGCTATGATCCGAAACCAGAACGCAAACAGGAACAAAGGGACGGAATTGCTACAACGTGGCTTTATTTTAAACCTGCCGCCCAATCAGAACGCAGTAACATCCACCATTCGGAGATGATTGGTGACACAGTACAGCCCCTATCAAGGTGTGGATTGTTGAAATAGCTGCTGTGTGAAAGCGTCCCAACGACCAACGAGATTGTTAGATCGCTGGGGCAGCCAAAATCGTTGGGAAGTTCTGCATGTTTGACAGCTCCCCAACGATCACGATACGGCTCTCCAGCGATCTCAAAACCATGACGTAATAACGATCTCGCTAGCGATCTCGTTATGTGTGACGGGGCCTTTACACACCTTAATTAAAAAGTCCCTATTGTTACTTGGCTATGCTAACTGCTTTACTTCTTTTCATCTGCTTCCTGTCTGATGACGCTTCATTTAAGGACCCCCCCTGCATGCTGGGATACTCAAACAAGACATCATAAGAGGTCAGAGGGTTCAGTGTCACGGATGTGTCAGAGGGTGCAGACCACTGAACTGCATCTGTCTGCAGAAGGTCTTGTTTGTTTGCTTTGCAGACTAGTGGCCACCTCCACCGGTGCTAATGGCCACACCTGGACCTGGTGTTTTATAACTCCCTACTTCCTGTTGGGAGGTGCGGGTGCTATTTCTTGTTTGAACTTCTCTGTTGAGACTTGTAGCTGTAGCGGTCTGCTAGCATCCGCTTTCATTTTGGAGTGCGTCGGCATTTCTCTCTGAGTTTACTCAAGCCAGGTGTCCCCCTGGTTTCATTTATCCTTACGGTCTTTAGTGTCAGTGGGATTGACTAGCGTATCCTGTCCTTTCTAGTGCAGGGCTTATCACCGGGGTCACACAGGGATTAGGTATCCTGTTCGGTGATAGGTGCAGAACCTATATAAGGATAGTAGGACAGACAGGGTGATGTTTGATCGATGTTGTAAGTAGGCCGGTCCAGCTTGAATCCAAAATTGCCCTCCCGGACAGGTTTGCTGGAGGTAGGGATAATATTTTTGTGTTTAAAGAGGCATGCAAATTGTACTTTAAGCTGCACACTTTCTGCTTTGGAAATGAGGAGCAACGAGTAAGAAATGTTATTTCACTGTTTCAGGGGGAACCTCAGTCCTGGGCATTTTCTCTACAAAAGGATTCTATGTGTCTGCAGTCAGTGGAAGAGTTTTTCAGGGCCCTTGCCCTGATCTATGATGATCCTGACCGTATTTCCTTGGCTGAGTCCAAAGTGTGTCGCATTCAGCAAGGAAATCGTCATGTGTTTGTAGACAGTGGAGCCTGGAGTCAGTATGGAGGATGCTGAATTTGCTAGAACTCATGATTTTGTCTGCTCTAACTTGGCTAAACCTATTCCTATTTGTGCCATCAACTCAGCACCACTTGCACAGAGAGCAATGACACAAATTGTTCGTAACATAAGACTGAAGGTGGGGTCTTTTCATTATGAAGTAATCCCTTGTTATGTTCTGAAGAGTCTACACACTCCAATGACACTGGTTTTGCCCTGGTTGGAGAAGCATAATCCAACTGTGGATTGGCAATCCAGAGAGATTGAAAAGTGAGGAGATTACTGTCATGGTCACTGCTTCAATGTTTCCACTTCTACTGTATCTACAGGGTCCTTACCAGCATTTTTGTCAGACTTGGAGAACCCTGCCCCAATTTTACAGAAGGGGATAGGCATCTCGGCCTTGTACGCTGACCTGGAGGGTAAGGTGTTGGAGGCTCAGGAAAACACCCCTGCTTCCTGCCTTTTGGGAAGGTTATTTGTGCCGTCTAAATTGTTCCACAAAGTAATTAGAGAATTTCAGAACTCTGTACTTGCTGGCCACCCAGGTGGTAAGGCAACTGCAGACCTCCTTTCTCGTTGTTTTTGGTGGCCGGGATTGCATTGGGATGTGGTTGCACAAGTGTCAACCTGCAATGTTTGAGCACTTTCCAAAGTACTGCATACCCATCCATCTAGTCCTGTTTCACCACTACCTGTTCCCAACAGGGTTAGGAGAGAAAGGTATAAACGTATGACTGTCGGTAAACGCGTGCCAGGTCCAGACCTGAATGTGAATGACTTTGTGTGGTTGTTTACCAGGAATTGCAGGTTGAGGGTTCCTTCCTGGAAGTTTGGACCTAGATTCATTGGTCCCTATAAGATAACCACCATTTTTGGTCCAGCAGTGTTTCGTCTTGAGCTACCTCAGGCTCTTAAGATCTATAATGTTTTTAACAGATTTTTGCTCAAGAGATATGTAGAACCCCTTGAGCCTTCACCCCTACTACCTCCCCCAATTATGGTTGATGGAAACCTAGAGTTTTAAATTTCGAGGATTGTAGATTCTCGCCTCCGACGTAGTTCCCTACAATAATTGGTGCATTGATGGGGTTATAGTCCAGAGGAAAGGATGTGGGTTACTGCATCAGAGGTGAACACCCCAGGCTGGTTCGTTCGTTCCACACCTCTTATCCTGAGAAACCTGGTCTTGAGTGTCCGGAGGCCACTCGTAGAAGGGGGGGTACTGTCACGGGTGTGTCAGAGGTTGCAGCCATTGCACTGCATCTGTCTGCAAAAGGTCTCGTTTGTTTGCTTTGCAGACTACTGACCACCTCCCCTGGTGCTAATGACTAAAACTGGACCAGAGTGTTTATAACCCTCTACTTCCAGTTGGGAGGTGCTGGTGTTATTTCCTGTTTGCACTTCTCTGTTGAGACTTGGAGTTCTAGCAGACTAGCATCCTCTTTCAGTTTGGAGGGTGTCAGCATTTCTCTCTGAGTTTACTCAATCTAGGTATCCCCCTGGTTTCATTTATCCTTAGGCTGTGTTTCCATGGTCAGGAAACACAGCGCTTTGGACGGAGCGGAAATTCCGCTCCGCCCAAAGCCTCGCCCCCTTCTGAACGTGCGCTCATTCCGGATGTGTTCAGGACACCTCCGGAACACATCCGGAATGATCGCAGGGCTGCATAGCCCTGTGTTATTTCCCTTGCGGCGACGCAGCGTCGCCGCAAGGGACTAGGACATGCTGCGGTCTGAAAAGACGTGCCGCATGTCCGGAAACGCAGGTCTTCCGCCTGTGTGTTTTGCAGCATAGTGGAGACGAGATTTCTTGAAATCCCCTCCACTATGCAATAACATCTGGACGCTGCATGTTTGACGCTGCGCCAACGCACAGCGTCAAACACGCAGCTAATCCGGACTGTTTCCTGATAGTGGAAACATACCCTAACTGTCTTTAGTGTTAGTGTGATTGACTAGCGTCATCCTGTCCTTCCTGGTGCAGGGCTTATTGCCAGGGTCACACAGGGACTAGGTATCCTGTTCGGCGATAGGTGCAGAACCTATATAGGGACAGTAAGACAGACAGAGTGACGTTCGATCAGTCTAGGGGTCTCCACTTTCCCCTTCCCTAGTGTTTGGTTCCCCTTTCCTTATCCCTTTGTGTTGCACTTAGTCTGTCCTAAACTGTGCGTGACATGCAGTCACGGCTGCAGCATTTTCCCCCACCCTGTGCACATTGCAATATACTCTGTACAATTAGAAGAATAATCCCTATGCCAAACAATGGCACATACATTTTATTGGTCCCAGTTCTTTACAGTGGAGTACTGCCTCATTTAAAAGACTATAGCCAGTTTCAACTGCAGCAATAATATAACAGTAACTTTTTTAAAAGAATACTGATTTTTTTTCAGAAAACAACACTAAATCTTGTACTCTTTACTTTGATACTCAGAAGGAGAGCTAATACTCTAAAAAATGTCCCCTTCACCTCACTAGTCTAGTCACTCTGTGTAGTTTACATAGCGGGCTTTGTATTTGGTTTCAGGACAACTTTATTTACTTCACTGATAAGTCTATTTCTAGGCATGTATACTCTGTCACACAAAATAGTTACTAAATAACATTTCCCACATGTCTACTTTACATCAGCACAATTTTGAAACCAAATTTTTTTTTGCTACGAAATTATAAGAGTTAAAAGTTGACCAGCAATTTCTCATTTTTACAATAAATTGTACAAAACCATTTTTTTAGGGACCACCTCACATTTGAAGTCACTTTGAGGGGTCTATATGGTAGAAAATACCCAAAAGTGACACCATTCTAAAACTGCACCCCTCAAGGTACTCAAAGCCACATTCAAGAAGTTTATTAACCCTTCAGGTGCTTCACAGGAGCTGAAGCAACTTGGAAGGAAAAAATGAACATTTAACTTTTTAGTCACAAAAATGATCTTTTACAAACAATTTTTTTATTTTAACAAGGGTAAAAGGAGAAAATGGACAGAAAAAGTTGTTGTGCAATATCTCCTGAGTACGCCGATACCCCATATGTGGGGGAAAACCACTGTCTGGGCGCACGGCAAGGGAAGGAGCGCCGTTTGACTTTTTCAAACCAAAATTGAGGGGAATTGAGATTGGACGCCATGTCGCGTTTCGAGAGCCGCTAATGTGCCTAAACAGTGGAAACCCCCCACATTTGACACCATTTTGGAAACCAGACCCCCTAAGGAACTTATCTAGATCTGTTGTGAGCACTTTGAACCCCCAAGTGTTTCACTAAAGTTATAATGCCTGGGTGTGAAAAAAACAACAAAAAAAAAATTCCACAAAAATGATTTTTTAGTCCCCAATTTTTGATTTTTCCCAAGGAAATTGGACCACAAAAGTTGTTGTCCAATTTGTCCTGAGTACGCTGATACCCCATATGAGGGGGAGAAATACTGTTTGGACGCACCGCAGGGCTCGGAAAGGAAGTAATGACATTTTGGAATGCAGACTTTGATGGGTGTCATGTTCAGTTTGCAGAGTTCCTGATGTGCCTAAACAGTGGAAACCCCCCACAAGTGACCCCATTTTGGAAACTAAACCTCCTAAGGAACTTATCTAGATCTGTGGTGAGCACTTTGAACCCCCAAGTGCTTCACACAAGTTTATAATGCACGGGCATGAAAATAAAAAATCCTATTTTTTCCCACAAAAATGATCTTTTAGTCACCAATTTTTTATTTTCCCAAGGTTAAGGGGAGACTTTGGACCCCAAAAGTTGTGCAATTTGTACCGAGTATGCTGATACCCTATATGTGGGAGAAAACTACTGTGTGGGCGCACGTTGGGGCTCAGAATAGAAGTAGTGACGTTTAGTAATGCAGACTTTGATGGAATGGTCTGCGGGTGTCATGTCGCATTTGGAGAGCCCCTGATGTGCTTAAACAGTAGAAACCCCCCACAAGTGACCCCATTTTGTAAACTAGACCCTCAAAGGAACTTATCTAGATGTGCGGTGAGCGCTTTGAACCCCAAGTGCTTCACAGAAGTTTAGAACGCCCGGACGTGAAAATAAAAAAATCATATTGTTTCCACAAACATGATCTTTTAGTCCCCAATTTTCTATGTTCTCAAGGGTAACAGGAGAAATTGGACCCAAAAAGTTGTTCTCCAATTTGTCCTGAGTATGCTGATACCCTATATGTGGGAGAAAACTACTGTATGGGCACACGTCGGGGCTCGGAAGTGAAGTAGTGATGTTTTGCATTGCAGAATTTGATGGAATGGTCTGCGGGTGTCATGTCGCGTTTGGAGAGCCCCTGATGTGCCTAATCAGTGGAAACCCCACACAAGTAACCCCATTTTGGAAACTAGACCCCCAAAGGAACTTATTTAGATGTGTGGTGAGAACTTTGAACCCCCAAGTGCTTCACAGAAGTTTATAACGTAGAGCCATAAAAATAATAAAACATATTTTTTTCTACAAAAACAATATTTTCGCCCCCAATCTTTTTTTTTCCCAAGGGTAACAGAAGAAATTGGACCCCAAGAGTTATTGTGCAATTTGTCCTGAGTATGCTGATACCCAAAATGTGGGGGTAAACTACTGTTTGGGCGCATGGCAGAGCTCAGTAGGGAAGGAGCACCGTTTGACTTTTTCAACGCTGAATTGGCTGGAATTGAGATCAGACGCCATGTCACATTTGGAGAGCCCCTGATGTGCTTAAACAGTGGAAACCCCCCAATTCTAACTCCAACCCTAACCCCAACACACCCCTAACACTAATCCCAACCCTAATCATAACGCTAACCACAAACCTAACCCTAACACACCCGTAACCCTAGTCCCAACCCTAACCCTAACTTTAGCCCAAACCCTAACCCTAATGGGAAAATGGAAATAAATACATTTTTTTTAATTTTATTATTTTTCCCTAACTAAGGGGGTTTGATTTACTATAATCGCGGTGTGCCAGGGGTTAGTGTGCCGGGAGCGGTCCGTGACCGCTCCTGGCACATAGGGCCAGGTGTCAGCTGTGATAATCATCTGACACCCGGCGGCAATCAGCTGCGCTCCCCCCTGGAGCGCATCTGATCGCCTTGGACGTACTATTCCGTCCCGGGAATTAAGTTCCAGGTCACATGGACGGAATAGTACGTCCAAAGGGATTAAGGGGTTAAAAAAAAATAAAACTGTTGGAATTGCGGGATTTTATCTCTCTTTTATATACCCTAACATCTTGTTTGCTTTTGCAGCTGCTGCTTGACATTGAGTACTGCTGCTCAGCTTACTTGTAACCAGAATACCCAAGTCCTTCTCCGGTTCTGTAGTTTCAAGTATACTCCCATTTAATGTATATGCAGCGATAGGATTACTCCATCCTAGCTGCATTATTCTACATTTATCTACAGTACATTAAAAAAATAAACCCGTCTGTTTTACCAGTTACTCAACTTCATTAGAATGACAAAAAGAAAAAGCATGAATTAGAATTATTTCCCAAGGTAATCAAATGCAATTTTAATTACTATACAACAAAATAATGAAAAATAATAATTGAGATAAAAGCAAATGCCTCAGGTGTGAGGGACACTGGAGGCTAGAGATACCTTTAAACATATATGAACCGCATGACAGTGTACAAATCAAATAAAAGTGCATGTGCTTATAACAAACTTTCCTTAGAGAGGGTTTTGAGATCAAAAAAGTGACTGTGCTGAGGTAGAAAGATTGGCTATAGAGGTCCAAGAGTTATTAGTGAAAAGTCCACCTGCTAAATAAAGCTATTATCGAGTTACCGCTAGTGTGAGGATAGTACGATGCCAAATTGCATTCTAAGGGTAATATGACAAAAAAAGGCATACAGGTAGACTAAGGATTAAAGGTCATACTTACAGGCTGTGCAGTGTCAATGTCGCGTCCCTCCGCTCCGACATGCGTTTCGTCTACACTTCTTCATGGGGCATGTTGGGGAAGAGGGACACCAGCATCTATAACCTTGTGTGTGACCAAAGGAGCACCAAGCAGCACATCACGTGCGTAATCAGAGTTGCCATGGAGAGAGACGTGGCATGCTGAATCCTTCAATGGCTCTCATGGAAGGGATTCGCCACCGCTGGCGGTATTACCGCAAGCTTGCCGGCAGCCATGGCAGCGGCCTGCTGTGCATGCCAGCTGATCCTAGTGTGCCGAGGATGAGCAAGTCTGAGAGTTATTGGAATAGATGAGCATGCTCACCTCCAGTCAAGTCTGGCATGCAGGCTGAGAAAAAAAGTCACAATGTAACCGGTACTAAAAAAAAAAGATGAACCACACATCATCGATGTAGTGCATCCAATGATGTGTGTTCTCAGTGCCAAAGACAGGATTACTGGTAAAGATCTCCCTTTCCCACGCACCTAAGAACAGGTTGGGGTATGAAGGGGTGCAGGAAGCTCTCATGGCGAATCTTGTTTCTGAACTAAAATCTTCTTGTTGAAGATAAAACTATTGTGAGTCAACACGAATTCCATAAGAACAAGTAGCAGGTCTACCCGACAGGGGTCTCAGAAACCACGTGGTAGCTGCAAAGCCATCTTTGTGTTTTATACACGTGTATAATGATTCCACATCAGTGGTAACCATCATCATATTGTCAGGTAAGTACATGTTGTGTAATCTTTGTAAGGTCGCGGTGGTATCCTTAATATAAGAAGGCAGGCTAGATACCAAGGGTTTCAGGAAGTAGTCCAATGTATCACAAATAATTTCACATAGGCCGTCATTGCCAGCCACAATTGGTCTTCCACGGGGGTTAAGGGGGTCCTTATGAATTTTAGGAAGGAGATAAAAAGTGGGGAGTTTTGGTTCTAGTTTTGAACAGTTTCCAATACCGCTTTAGGAATGATTCCTTCTGAAACTGCTTCCTCCAAAATAGATATAAGTTCTTCCTGATAGGCCGGAGAGGATAGGATGGCTACATGCGATAACAAAAACCTGAGGCACTTGATTTAAAAATGTCTGTTGCTTTGGTAAACCAGATTGTCTCTCTGGCTTTCATATCCATATTAAAATATCAGGATCATCTGTCTTCAACAGAAAAGAATATAATTATAACAAAATTATCCGTAAAAAGTATCATGTGCTAAACACTAATCTAATAAACCCGTCTGTTTTACCAGTTAATGAACTGCATGAGAACGGCAAACAGAAAAAGCACACATTAGAATTATTTCACAAGGTAATCAAATGCAATTTTTATTAATATACAAAAAAATAATGAAAAACAATAATTGAGCTAAAAGCGGATGCCTCAGGTGTGAGGGATGCTGGAGGCTACAGACACCTTTAAACACATATGAACCGCATGACAGTGTACTATAAATAAGACTATCATTTTTTCAAATCAAGTAAAAGTATATGTGCTTATGACAAATGTTCCTTAGAGAGGGTTGTGAAATCAAAAAAGTGACTGTGCTGAGGTAGAAAGATTGGCTATAGAGGTCCAAGTGCTATTAGTGGAAAATCCACCTGCTAAATAAAGCTATAATGGAGTTCCCAATAGTGTGAGGACAGTACGATGCCAAATAGCATTCTAAGGGTAATATGACAGTGCAAAAAAAAGGCATTCAGGTAGACTCAGGATTAAAGATCATACTTACAGGCTGTGTTGTGTTAATGCCGCATCCCTCCACCCCGACGCACATTTCATCCACAATTCTTCAGGTGGCGTGCCGGGGAAGAGGGACACCGGCTACTATAAGTCTGTGTGTGACCAATGGAGCAGCAATGTCACGTGGGTAATCAGAGATGCCATGGAGAGACGTGGCTCGCTGAATTCTTCCACTGCTTTCCCGGAAGTAACTCATCGCCTCCGGTGGTTGGACCACAAACTCACAGGCGGCCATGGCAACGGCCTGCTGTGCATGCCAGCTGATCCTAGTGTACAGGGGATGAGCAAGTCTGAGAGTCGTTGGAATAGATAAGCGCGCTCACCTCCAGGCAAGTCTGGCATGCGGGCTGAGAAAAAAAAAAAAAGTGAAATTTGCTCAGAAAAAAAGTAAAAAAATCATAAAATGACCAGTGCAACGAGTACCAATTGATAATTAGTGCTTGAACTAAGCTCTAACCGGGGGGGGGGGGGGATAAAAAAAATGCAATTATAAAAATTTCCACTATAAAGTGCCGGCTGCTAAAGATATAATGCATGGATAATGATAAAAATGCTGACTGCTGCATGATATACAAGTGACAATGTGTAAATAATATTATATGTAAAGTCAGATATGAGAGTACAAATACAAACATGAATTAATGAAAGTGAAGTAAGTATATAGTAATGAAATGAATCCTGATAAACAAATGATAGTAATAAAATTATTAAAGTGGAAAGAAAGGGGGGGAAGGGAGAAAGGCTTGGGGAGGGGGGAAAGGGAGAGGGAGAGGGGGGAAAGGGGGGTTTTGTTGTGTTTTGGTAGCTGAGGAGAGCAAGCAAAAAAGGAAATACACCAGAGAGGTTGGAATCTATGGGATTGCAGTACCCTGACTAACCACCACAACTAAAGGTAGCCGTGGAGCGTACCTACGTTGGTCCTAGACGCCTCGTCACAGCCTGAGAAGCTAACTACACCTAAAGACAGAAAGAGGAAAACTATCTGCCCCGGAGCAGATCCCCAAAGAACATAGAAAGCCCCCAAACATGTAATGGCGGTTAGACAAGAGGAAAATACAGACACAGATAGAAAATAGTATGAGCAAACGCTGGGGCCCAAACTTCCTAAATAGAAAAGGATAGGAAGGACACTTACTGCAACCCCAAAAAACCCTGAAAAGTACCAACACTACTAATTACATAAACACCTGAGATCACACGACCTCTACCACCTAAATTAGTTCTCTGGTGTAACAAAAACTAAACAGCAGCCACTGAAAAAACTGGAAAAGGCAAATGAACAAACAATAGTGGCTGAACTAAACTGAGAGGAGCACAAGCCCCCGGAGGGGACCCGGCAGACCCCACAGAAGTGCAAGACAAAATGCAAAAAGCAAGCATAAAAAACAAAAAGAAGAAAATGTCTTATCTGTTAGCAGAAGATGCAGGCACGAAACAGCAGGCTACAAAGTGAACAGGAATCAAAGATGAGACCAGAACAATTGATCACCGGCAACCCTGATGGGAGGGAACCTCCCTTATATAAGACCAGTCAGTAACACCTGATCGCCAATCTTCACAATCTTCATTGGATAGTTCAGTACTGTTTGTAACCACCAGAGGAAGCTTCTGCTCAGAATTCATTTCTAGCACATTCACAACAGGGTTTGCCATACATGTCAAGGAGGAAAGTTTTATTCAATAAAACCAAATTTTTGTTAAGCCTGAACGGGGCTATACTACCCAAATAATATATTCATTTAATTTCTAATTTAGCCAAATTTTTTGCAAGGTTCCCACCCCTAGATCCCATCTGAATAACATCAATGCCCTTCACTTTAAGGAGGCTAGTCACAGTTGTGGTACTGAAAAAAATGTCTTGGTACTGTTTTGAGACATGATGGGTCATCCACAGTTCATCCTTTCTCCATATTCCTTACATATTCTCTGGGGTGGATCCTTAGCTCCTGAGTGGTGAGACCAATATACAATATACCGCAAGGACATTGTGCGCTATAGATAACCCCTTTTGAGGAACAAGTAATGAAATGTCTGATGGTGAAAGTGAGGTTGACCGGCAGAGTTGGCAAAGGTTTGACTTTCAATCATATTGGCACATCCTTTACAATGACAACATGGATAAAAGCCTTTCATGCCAAGCCAAGTGCCATTTTTTGTCTTGGATTGTTCCTAATGGCTGTGTGCCAGGATATCCTTCAGATTTTTGGATCTTCTAGCTGTAATGAGAGGAGAGAACGGTAGACATTTTTTGAGGACAGGATCAGCTAGAAGTATTTGCCAGTGTTTTTGAATGTTCTCACGAAATTGTGTTCATTGGCTATTGTATGTGGCTATAAGATGAGATGGTCACAACCTGGCTTCTCCAAAGGTATTTATGGTGGTCAGGTGACCAGAGGGTCCCAACCTAGTTTCCCCAATCATCTTGATGGGGCCAGGTGATGTGAGGGGCACAATCCTGGCTTCCCTAAACATATCCATGCGTTACCAGAGGGTCCCAACCTGGATTCTCGATTGTCTCCATGGAGCCAGGTGACCGGATGGTCCCAACCTGGCTTCTCAAAATGTATCCATGGGTTCTGTGATCGTCAATGAAGTAGATCAGTATTCTTCCAGCCAGGGCTGTGGTACCTTAAGCTGGCATCCTGTAGAATACAAATCTGTGTTCGCCTTGAAGAAGCCACATTATCTTGGTAGAGTGTTCCTTTTTGGAGTCATGGTGTCCTGGCTGTTGTTTTGTAAAGTCACTCTTGATACAGAGGCATATCCCCTTTATATAGTTCGTAACTGTCCTTCAAGCCATCATCCACAGGTCAAGGGGAAGTGGTGAGGAGATTAACTCACATTGTTTGAGCATTTAATCAATCTATCTAGTTTGTTCTTCTCTGTTTTGCAGATCAACAGACAAGATGGCCTGGTACAATGTGTAATCAACATACCCTATGTTCCCGTTCCTCAAAGATAGCAATGAGTTGTAGCAAATGGCAACTCAAAAGTCAACATCCAGGCTCTTACAAATAATAGCCTGTGTTTATTGACCAACCAAAGAAAAACACATACATTTAAAAGTTAAAATAAAGATAGTAGTCTGTCTCCTGGCCTACTGAAAATAATAATAATGGGAAATTAAGAATGAATGCTGTGTTGTCACATTAACCAATCAAAGAAAAACACAAATTCAAAAGTCAACATTAAGATAGCACTCTATGTATCGTGACGTACTGAAAATAGACTTCTGAATAAGATTATGGATAGGGTGCTAGAAAAAGATGAGGTAGGAGATATAGAGCAGTGCAGAACTGCAGAGAGCTTTTTGGGTGAAAGTAATAAGTATATATTCTATATATGTTGTGGATAGGTAACTAGTGTAATGACTGGCACAGGTTGGAGAAATCAGTGTAGTGGATGGGCAGAAATATGACCCTGATTGCTGCCTTTAGGATGTATTGGAAAGGGGAACGTTTAGTAAGAGAGAACGATAAGCAGGGGCTTTCAGTAATCCAGACTAGAATGAATAAGAGAACCAATAAAAGTTTTTTTCTGAGACAAAGGTAAAAAAAAATTCATGCAATGGTTTTGGGATACAGGCAACATTAGCAAGCGAGTCATCAGATATAGGGAGTAAAGGAAAGACCAGGGTCAAATAAAACAGCAAGACAAATGCGTGCTGTTTTATATACTCTATATATCAGTAAATCAGTAAATCAGAATATCATTCAGACCCATAGTGAATTGGCAGAAGGAGATCAAAGTACTAATTTTAACGAATAAATCAATAGCAACTTTTGGATAGATTTCTAATATCAACATTTTTTTCTACAATCTATTTATTAAAAAAATGTAAAATATGTTAGAACAGGGAAAAAATGTTACTTATACCATGTCGCACTTACTAGCTATCTAAACAATGTTACTCAAAGAAAGTACTTCAAATTTGTTTTTTACCTTTATACCCTGTTAAAGGGAATCTGTCACCCTAAATTGGCGGGATATTTAAATGATGGCAATCAGGTCAGATGGGCGGTGTTTTTGGTACTTGCCTTAACATGTTGTTCGCCGCTGTCTCCATTATTTCTGGGAATTGTAGTCGTTGCCCTCCATATAACGCGCCTGCGCATTGCAATCTGCGGGCAAAGCATACTGCACGTGCGCAATTTAAGATTGCAATGCGCAGGCGCGTTATATGGAGGGCAACGACTACAATTCCCAGAAATAATGGAGACAGCGGCGAACAACATGTTAAGGCAAGTACCCAAAACACCGCCCATCTGACCTGACTGCCTTCATTTAAATATCCCGCCAATTTAGGGTGACAGATTCCCTTTAAAGGGAACGGTCACTTCCACAAGTGCTATTTGCCTACAGATATAGTGATAATCTGCAGGTAAATACTATTTAAAGCATGTTTTGGCACACTTACTGAAGCTGCAGATACGGTGAGAAAATAAAGTTATATTCTCCCTGCAGCTGCTCACTTCCAGTCATCGTCACGGTACAGTGAGTGATACAGTCACAGCCCATGATATAGTGTGTAAAGCTGTAATCTCTCACCAGTAAAATGATTGACAGCATGCTCTGCAGCGTGTGCAAGCCTGGCTGTCAGTCAAGGTGCATGGTGAGCGATAGCAGTGCGTTCACAGTATAGTGAGTGATGACTGTTACAGTTCCCTGCACCGCCCCAATAACTGGAAGTGAGCGACTGCAGGGAGAATAAAACGTCAATAACTCCCTGCAACTGCGCTTCAGTAGTCAATACATCATTTACCTGCAGATTATAATCATATCTGCAGGTTTAAATAATTTTGGAGGTGACAAGTTCCCTTTATAGTGTTTATTCATATATTTGATTTAATGTAAGTAAAATGAGTAACTTAGAAAATGCAATAGCGATCCTAAATCCCAGATTGCACTATACCCTAGAGTATACAAACATCTATAACAGCTCAGCCCCTGTATTACAGAGGACCATCTTGGTTACATTACTACTGGGATTATATTACTGGACAGTGCCCAATGTAAAAATCATAACGCACAATGCTAATCATCCAAGCTGTGTCCAGGTATTTACATAACAATAGTTCTTTCAGAAAAAAAGTATATTCTATAAATATACAGCTCTGGAAAAAATTAAGAGACCAACACATCAAAACCCTGTCATGGGCAGCCCATTCTCCAGACCTGAACCCCATTGAAAACCTCTGGAATATAATCAAGAGAATGATGAATAGTCACAAGCCATCAAACAAAGAAGAAGTGAATAATCATGTGCACAGCCGTATAGGAGTATCTGAGTAGGTTCCCACACCATATAAATATAGCAAATAAACTCAGAACTCAACTTCAGTAGAGTGATGATTTTTAATCGTGTCCACAGTAATAACAGAAACGTTTCGGTCCTGAACTTGGACCTTCATCAGTCACATGGACTACTGTGAGTAGGTGGACCCAGCAAAAAGAGGGACTATGCCCGGAATATCAGGTTTAAATTCTGTTCGATATAGGTGATCAAATATGGCAGCGGTTACCTGGGGGGTCCCGGTGGAGCAAAAATGTGCCTGCGGTGGATACCGCGTCCACCGCAGGCACATTTTTGCTCCACCGGGACCCCCCAGGTAACCGCTGCCATATTTGATCACCTATATCGAACAGAATTTAAACCTGATATTCCGGGCATAGCCCCTCTTTTTGCTGGGTCCACCTACTCACAGTAGTCCATGTGACTGATGAAGGTCCAAGTTCAGGACCGAAACGTTTCTGTTATTACTGTGGACACGATTAAAAATCATCACTCTACTGAAGTTGAGTTCTGAGTTTATTTGCTATCAAACAAAGAAGAACTGCCTACATTTTTGCGCCAGAAGCAGAGTGAAAGACTGGTGGAAAGCATGCCAAGACGAATGAAAGCTGTTTTTAATAATCATGGTTATTCCGCAAAATATTGATTTCAGAACTCTTCCTGAGTTAAAACATTAGTATTGTTGTTTCTTAATGATTATAAACTTGTTTTCTCTGCATTATTTGAGTTCTGAAAGCACTGTTTTTAAAAAAAATTTACCATTTTTCATTGTCAGAAAAAAAATACAAAATTTATTGCTTGGAAATTAGGTGACATGTTGTCAGAAGTTTATAGACTAAAAGAACAATTTACATTTTACTCAAAAATATACATATAAAGAGAAAAATCAGACAAACTGAACATTTGAAAGTGGTCTCTTAATTTTTGTCAGAGATGTATATGAATATAATGATTAGGTTAATATGACATTTCTTTATTAATTTTTGCAAGAACTGAAGTCTGCTGTAGAAGATGTGCTGCCTGCTCTGATAGAAGATGGGGTGATGGTTTTCTACCTCGGCAGAGATTCACCTACTGAAGGAGTTACAAGTTTACTCGACAAAGTGGAAGCTGCTTCTGAAGCCCCCCTTCCTGAATCCTATAGGTCCAGTTTTACTGTGAAAACACCTGCGCTGTACATTTATACATCTGGAACTACAGGTAAATCATGTTTAATGACTAGTAAAATTCCTCCAATCTTGAATTACAAACTGCATATGACAAATTCCTGGAATATCTAAAAAAATGAATCATTAGGTAGATAAATTACATATACGACACATATCACACTTCAGTCATGGTGATAGTCAGACTATAGTGTAGTCACATAAACCAAGAAGCCATGTAGTCTGCTATATTCTCTCAGCGCGCAGAGCGGCCAAACAGCACACGTTTTTTGTGCAGTTTTGGCTTCTGAGAGTATGGGACTATAGTTATAAAATACTGACTTTTCAAAGGGCAGATTATACGCTCCAGTCAAACAAATACGCCAAAAAGAAAAATCTTTGTTTAACTCAAAGATTAATGAAAAACAAAATAAAAAAACAGGCATAAGGTGCAAGACTGGCAAAAATAACAAAAATGTGAAACTATTAATTAATGTAAAAATACATGACAGCCTAATGTTAAGAGTATGTACAGAAGTCAGAAACAAAAAGTAAAATTCAGAAGAAAAACAGATGACAAGAAAAGTGTAAATTAAGGCTACCTGCATAAAGAGGATAAAATACAAGTGGATTTATATATAGATAAATAACTTGATAAAGGATCAATCTTATAAGGGCTGTGATGGGACTCACGCAAGAGGCCACAATAATATACCGTATATATGACAGAGTAGGAGTCATCAATAACTGATAAATAGCAAGTCCTATTACAACAGATACTTTCTAGGCAGACAGCCACCCTTGCCTGACACGTGCTTCACGCTCATTGCTTTGTCTGGGGACAATGTACAGTATAAGGTGAAAGACTCCACTTTATAGTCAGCAAGTTTTGTTGCCAAATGTTTTTATCTGTCTTATTCTGTTCAAAGGCCTTACCAGTTAACAGACAACGACAAACACGGTGACGGAAACCTGACATACTCTATTAGGGTATGTGCCCACAGTCAGGAACCGCAGCAGGTTTTGACACTGCATCAGGGCCGGACTGGCCATCTGGCAATTCTGGCAAATGCCCGAAGGGCCTGTCTGGTCATGGGCCGCCATGTCTGCTATGTTGTTAAAAGAATCGGTGTTCTCAAGACACCATACTGTTAAGAGTTGTGATAGAGCACCAAGTCGCTGACTCCGTCACTTACCCCAGCAGCCACTGGTATCATTAGAAATATTGGTCTTGTAGTAAACCTTCCTTTCCTAGATCCAGGGTAATAATAGTAATATCTCCCATCTGGTACTTGGAGACGGGGCAGCATGGGCCTGTGTGATTTCAAATGCCAGGGCTAAATTTCAGCCCCAGTCCGTACCTGCACTGCATATTTATGCAGCATCAAACCCGTAGTGGCCAGCTGTGACAGAGTAGAGGATGGGATTTCAAGAAATCCCATGTCCACTATGCATCCAGAGATGTCTGCAGATCACCCTGGATGTATCGCATCCTTCCAGACCACAGCATGTCAGACTCTCTTGCGGAGATAGAAATGTATTAAATGCGGTAAATCCGCACGGCTCAGTGAACACATGAGGATTTCCCTGCGTTCAATAGACGGCAGCACTTTGGACGCAGTGAACATGCTCTGCTTTTAAAGCACTGCTACTTCCGGATCATGAGCACCCGGATTATAGTCAAATTGGTTCGTCAGACGTTAATAGTAATTGTCTCTACTTTTATTTACATTTTTTATTTCCTTTAATGGAATGGAGAAAATAAAATGTGGGAGCAGATATGACCCTATCTTTATAATATTATTTTTTAACATTGAATGTGGATGAAAAAGACACCGCTAATAAAACGTTTTGTTTATCATTAGCAAACCTCTTATATACATGTCATGATAATTAAACAGACAGAAAAGTATATAATTAAGATTGTAATTGAATCTCTGAAATATTATTTGAATGTAGTATTAATGGTGTCAGAAAAAATAGCATTTTGGGCAAATGCTACAGCAGCCAGACTGCTCACCACCATTTCTCAGTCAACTCAAAAGAATTATGGGCATTTCTACAATGTATATCTTCCTACACAAAGTTTTTTTCAGAAACTTCCATAAGGTTCTATAGTATTCCTCCTTATCTGCCAGTTATTAATATATTTGTGTTAATAGATGAGTAATACTCTCTTTGCTCTAGTTTTTTTTTTCTTCTTTTAATGTTTAACTTGTATTCTTTGTATTTGTATTGCACTTTTGATCTTTGGGTACTTTGTATGCCAAAATAAATAATTCCTCAAGTTTTTTAGCTTACGTAAATGCACATTTATATAAAACAGTTAGACAAACTTAGAGTTCAGTAGTTGTAAGTTCTTCTTACAAATGCAATAACTTCAACACTTGTCAAGCTACGAGGGATAGTGACTAATGAAACAATCAAAATAACTAAAAGTGCCGGAGTGCAAAACACATCATTAATAAGTGATGGAAACACAGCGTAATCTGACAAAACTGTCTATTCACCTGCAGATTTTATTTCTATTTTATACAGGTCCTTCTCAAAAAATTAGCATATAGTGCTAAATTTCATTATTTTCCATAATGTAATGATTACAATTAAACTTTCATATATTTTAGATTCATTACACACCAACTGAAATTTGTCAGGTCTTTTATTGTTTTAATACTGATGATTTTGGCACACAACTCCTGATAACCCAAAAAACCTGTCTCAAAAAATTAACATATTTCAACCGTCCAATAAAATAAAAGTGTTTTTTAAAAACAAACAAAAAAACCCATCAAATAATAATGTTCCGTTATGCACTCAATACTTGGTCGGGAATCCTTTTGCAGAAATGACTGCTTCAATGCGGCGTGGCATGGAGGCAATCAGCCTGTGACACTGCTGAGGTGTTATGGAGGCCCAGGATGCTTCGATAGCGGCCTTAAACTCATCCAGAGTGTTGGGTTTTGCGTCTCTCAACTTTCTCTTCACAATATCCCACAGATTCTCTATGGGGTTCAGGTCAGGAGAGTTGGCAGGCCAATTGAGCACATTAATACCATGGTCAGTAAACCATTTACCAGTAGTTTTGGCACTGTGAGCAGGTGCCAGGTCGTGCTGAAAAATGAAATCTTCATCTCCATAAAGCATTTCAGCCGATGGAAGCATGAAGTGCTCCAAAATCTCCTGATAGCTAGCTGCATTGACCCTACCCTTGATGAAACACAGTGGACCAACACCAGCAGCTGACATGGCACCCCACACCATCACTGACTGTGGGTACTTGACACTGGACTTCAGGCATTTTGGCATTTCCTTCTCCCCAGTCTTCCTCCAGACTCTGGCACCTTGATTTCCGAATTGACATGCAAAATTTGCTTTCATCAGAAAAAAGTACTTGGGACCACTTAGCAACAGTCCAGTGCTGCTTCTCTGTAGCCCAGGTCAGGCGCTTCTGCCGCTGTTTATGGTTCAAAAGTGGCTTTACCTGGGGAATGCGGCACCTGTAGCCCATTTCCTGCACACGCCTGTGCACGGTGGCTCTGGATGTTTCTACACCAGACTCAGTCCACTGCTTCCTCAGGTCCCCCAAGGTCTGGAATCGGTCCTTCTCCACAATCTTCCTCAGGGTCCGGTCACCTCTTCTCGTTGTACAGCGTTTTCTGCCACATTGTTTCCTTCCAACAGACTTCCCATTGAGGTGCCTTGATACAGCACTCTGGGAACAGCCTATTTGTTGAGAAATTTCTTTCTGGGTCTTACCCTCTTGCTTGAGGGTGTCAATGATGGCCTTCTTGACATCAGTCAGGTCGCTAGTCTTACCCATGATGGGGGTTTTGAGTAATGAACCAGGCAGGGAGTTTTTAAAAGCCTCAGGAATCTTTTGCATGTGTTTAGAGTTAATTAGTTGATTCAGAAGATTAGGGTAATAGGTCGTTTAGAGAACCTTTTCTTGATATGCTAATTTTTTGAGACAGCTTTTTTGAGTTATCAGGAGTTGTATGCCAAAATCATCAGTATTAAAACAATAAAAGACCTGACAAATTTCAGTTGGTGTGTAATGAATCTAAAATATATGAAAGTTTAATTGTAATCATTACATTATGGAAAATAATGAAATTTAGCACTATATGCTAATTTTTTGAGAAGGACCTGTATACAGTACAGACCAAAAGTTTGGACACACCTTTTCATTCAAACATTCTTCTGTATTTTCATGACTATGAAAACTGTAGAATCACACTGAAGGCATCAAAACTATGAATTAACACATGTGGAATTATACATTACACTTTACAAAAAAGTGTGAAACAACTGAAAATATGTCTTATATTCTAGGTTCTTCAAAGTAGCCACCTTTTGCTTTGATTACTGCTTTGCACGCAGAAAAGGTGAACGGATGGACTCTACATGCCTGGTTCCCACCGTGAAGCATGGAGGAGGTGGTGTGATGTGTGGGGGTGCTTTGCTGGTGACACTGTTTGGGATTTATTCAAAATTGAAGACATATTGAACCAGCATGGCTACCACAGCATCTTGCAGCAGCATGCTATTCCATCCGGTTTGCGTTTAGTTGGACCATTATTTATTTTTCAACAGGACAATGACCCCAAACACACCTCCAGACTGTGTAAGGGCTATTTGACCAAGAAGGAGAGTGTTGGGGTGCTACGCCAGATGACCTGGCCTCCACAGTCACCAGACCTAAACCCAATCGAGATGGTTTGGGGTGAGCTGGACCGCTCACCACTTCAACTTTGAATAATCCCCAACAGTGTCACCAGCAAAGCAACCCTACACCATCACACCACCTCCTCCATGCTTCACGGTGGGAACTAGGCATGTAGAGTCCATCTGTTCACCTTTTCTGCGTGCAAAGCAGTAATCAAAGCAAAAGGTGGCTACTTTGAAGAACCTAGAATATAAGACATATTTTCAGTTGTTTCACACTTTTTTGTAAAGTGTAATGTATAATTCCACATGTGTTAATTCATAGTTTTGATGCCTTCAGTGTGATTCTACAATTTTCATAGTCATGAAAATACAGAAAAATCTTTGAATGAGAAGGTGTGTCCAAACTTTTGGTCTGTACTGTATAAACTAGTGGTGGTGTCCATGCAATAGCCATCTGAAAAATGGTCCGGTCCCTTCTTTTAGCCGCTTCATTGCTTTCAAAACCTGAAGCAATGAAAAGACCTTAAAGAAGAAAGAACATATGCACAGCAAGTCATTTTGATATTGCTGTGTATACAGTTTGTTAATTTTTTTTATCATTTGTTGAGCGCTTTATCAGATGGGTTCCAGGCTCAGAAACCACCTGAAAAAGCCATTGTGTGCAATAGCCTTTGTCTAGATTCACACACAGACTTGTGAGAAACACTTCGCTACACAGCAGCTAAAAAATCGAGTAAGCAGAAATATGCCAAAAGAGTGCCCTTTGAAGTATTTTGGCCAATATACTTCAGGATACAGTTGCCTCAATTGTATTGAAAGTCTAGTCGACTGCGCTTTTAAATTTGACTTTGTGTTAATAGCAAAAAGTATTCTATGCAGACATAGGCAAATGTATACACATACATTCCATTGGCCTGGAGATTAGATTTAGTGGTCTTTTTAGTGGTCTTTTTCCACTAAATACAATTCTCAAATGTTACGTCAATCTGACCTAAGATATACTTATGAGATAAAAAACGGTTAAAACGGTTTCCTCCTTAAAAAAACATTTGCCATATGCTTTGTTACCCTTAAGAAAACAAACTGAGCTTTACTTGCCCTCCCCAGGTCCAGCGGTGTCTTCACCGCTGCACCAGTCTATGTTGTTTGGCTGCAGTGGTGACGTCACATTCATAGCACCTGATTGACAAATCACTGAGTTCAGCCGCTTTGTCATTGGAGAAGGTACGAAGTACTGAGCTCAGTGAGCACATAGTACTGTATATGCTGGAATCTGGGTTTGAAGTGGAATGTGAATTTTTTTTATTTGTCCCTGGCGTAATGTAACTATTTCAAACACCTTCATAGTTTGTGTATAATCATTGATTTCTTATATATTTTAGCTTATTTGCAACATCTTGAGATACATTTTTTACATTTCTTTCTTATATACGACCTTGTATTTCAGCCAAAATTTAGTCCAGAATTATAAAAAATGGAATCATCAAATATTATAATATATTTCTTCCTCATACATTTAAATAATATAAAAATACACATTTTTCTTGATAGGTCTTCCGAAAGCCGCTGTTATAAATCAGGGACGTCTTTTGTCAAGTTCTTTAATAAGTACACTGGCTGGATTTTCGGGTAATGATGTTTTATACATTACACTGCCTTTATACCACAGCGCTGGCCTGATGATTGGTGTTCGTGGTTGCATCCAACAAGGTAACTTTATCTGGAAATCTGTCTATCTAGATCCATATATTACTCTCATAAGGGGTTGTCCAGATATATAACATTGATGACCTATTATTAGAATAGGTCATCAATATTAGATGTATGGAAATATAACACCTGACACCCTCACGATTTAATTTAAGGGACTGATTCGTCAAGACTGGCGGGATTAACCAAAGTCATAGGCTCCTGATTCATAAAGTGGAATTCATGAATCAGGAGCATCGGACGAGTGGCATACTCTTCTGTGTGCACCTGGCAAAAAATCCTACTCTATCCTCTACTGGAGTAGGATTTGTGGCTTAATGAATGCCACCGCTCATCATCAATTTTATTAGTTTTGTGGGAAAAGATTCAGTACATCTTGTGTTTTCATTATTTAAATCTCTACTCTTTCGAGGGTTTTTGGTCCAGTGGGTGGTTCCATCAGTGGCTGACAGCTACCTCTGTACGTACTGTACACATATGCAAAGAAAGCTGTCAGTCATTGATAAGGCCTCCCATTAGACCAAAATCCTTTAAAGATCAGAAAATATGGTTAATGATGAAAACATAGGATATCCTGAATCTTTTCTCACAAAACTATGTACCAATCTGCTAAGCTCCACCTGCTCTATAACATGCTGCCTGCAGATTTGACTGCATTTTCCTGCAGACAGGTTCCCTTTAAAGGGAGTCTGTCACCCCATTTTTCGACTATGAGATGCGGCCACCGCCATCAGGGGCTTATCTACAGCATTCTGTAATGCCGCAGATAAGGCCCCGATGTTACCTGAAAGAGAAGAAAAACAAGTTATATTATACTCACCCAGGGGCGGTACGGCATCCGATTCGGTCCGGAGGTAGTCGCGGTCCAATATGGCGCCTCCCGTCTTTAAGCGATGACGTCTTCTTCTTTGCTTCCAGTCGCGGCTCCGGCACATGCGCACTGCTCTGCCCTGTTTGAGGGCAGAGCAGAGTACTGCAGTGTGCAGGCGCCCGGGAAAGGTCAGAGAGATCCGGCGCCTGCGCACTGCAGTACTTTATTCTGCCCTCAAACAGGGCAGAGCAGTGCGCCTGCGCCGGAGCCGCGACGGGAAGCAAAGAAGAGGAAGTCTTTGCTAGAAGATGGGAGGCGCTGGACCGGACCGCCACTCCCTTCGGACCGAAATGGATGCCGTACCGCCCCTGGGTGAGTATAATCTTCTCTTTCAGGTAACTTCGGGGCTTATTTACAGCATTACAGAATGCTGTAGATAAGCCCCTGATGGCGGTGGTCGCATCTCATAGTCGAAAAATGGGGTGTCAGATTCCCTTTAAAGGGGTTGTCCAAACAGAAATAAAAAGCATGCAATCACTCTATGTGACTGTAGACTTCTGAACCCTGACAGTGTGTGATGGGCCCTTGCAAGTGGGTAGTCATATGACCGCATGCATACTATTCACATACTTGAGGTCAGTACACAACTGCGCTTCTCTCAACAGTAGAGAATTAAGAGAAGTCAGATGATATTTGTTGGCACATGTTCGGAAGTATGCAAATCACATTCATGCAGTCATCATTTTGATCTGCATCTCAGATAAAAAATAGATGTGTCTCTGTGATGTTTTTGTGGACCACTTGGTCTGCAAGAAAGCACATAAGTGTGAACAACCCCATAGACTATAACGGGTATTTGTTCTATCTGTGAAAAACAGTGATAAAACGTGTATGTAATTCACAAATGTCTAAATGAAGTCTTAAAGTTCCATGATCTTAAGACCCTCATAAAGCACATTGTACACCAGACTCTAGCAATAGGTAATTATCAAAGATGTGTTTTATGCTACATAGTTCCAGTCCTGCACAGCTTATGTTTGTTCGTAATATCTCTTATTTACCCAGGAGCAACCTGTGTTTTAAGGAACAAATTCTCAGCTAGCCAATTCTGGGATGACTGCAGGAAATATAATGTAACAGCTTTCCAATATATTGGGGAGATCCTCCGATACTTATGTAACACTCCTAAGGTATGGATAATTATAATGAATTATTTGTTTCAAATACGGTATTTGCTCAGGAACAATCAGGGGTAAGTTCCCACAATGAGTTTTTGATGCTGTATAGTTTCACTGGGAAAAATACTCAGTGTCTTACAGTTCCAACAAAGTTGATGGGGTTTATAGAAATCTCGTGTCCAATGACCTACTGTACGTTGTGCTTTTTTTCTTTTACACTTCGCAAACTGACCTGAGGTGCGTGTTTCAAATCTGCAACATGTCGATTTCTTTTGGGAGTACACTGAGTTATAAGTGTGGATTTAACCCCTTGAGTTGCTTCACATTTGGAAAAAATAACAGGGAAATGCATATGCATTTGTACTAAAATAGTGTGAAGCACAAAAATGCAGATGCGAAGCTCGTATGGTGCTTAAATGTGTTTTAATAGTTGTGGTGGTGAATAATCAGATAAGGTCTTAGCGACATAGACTCACAATTCTCCTACCTTGTTTGTTTTTCCTTGTCTCCAGTTTTGTAGAGGCTGTCCTATTACTGCCTTATATTAAATATCCCGATTTTGACTCAAGAACTCAAGATTTTCTGCAAATACAAACAGAGCTGTTGTTTGGATTAAAAAGGCAAATTTGTCCTTTATTATAATAAATATAACAAAAAATAATAACTTTTGGTTGAAGGAGGTTCTTAGAGCTCCAAAAGCCTGCAGGTAACCCAAATATTCTAAACTTCTGGCAATATCACCAGCCGTGATGGACAACCCCCCACCACAATTTTTCAAAAACTCCAAGAACACCCTTGGGCCACCAAACTGAAATGACACTGAAAAACAACCATATCTATGTCCATTGTTGCTTTGAAACATTTTTTTCATCCAAGATTAATGGTGTGTGTGGGCAAGACCTCTAGTTGTGGTAGCTCCGTAATGATTGAGGGTCTCCCACCCCTCCTTCACTTTATATATGCCTGATCTTTCTTGCAACCACCCCATATTTCCACTTCTTAAACTTTTAACCCTACTAAATACCCACGCAAAGACACGTTGGCTAATTAACCTCTTACTCATTGACCCAAAGCTGAGTCATGGGTTACTACGCCCATATCTCTGATGGGACTCCATATTTCCTTTCAGATTTTCTCTATAGATTCCTTGAAAAAAAGTTTTTTGTTGAAATGTTGGATTATTATCTGTCTATTCACCTCAGGAACTATTAGACCACATTCACACGTTTAGTATTTGGTCAGTATTTTCCATCAGTATTTGTAAGCCAAAACTAGAAGTGGGTAAAAAATACAGAAGTGGTGAGGTGTTTGTATTATACTGATTGTTCCTAACCCGATTTTGGCTTACACATACTGATGTGAAATACTGACCAAATGCTTAATGTATGAACAAGGTCTTGGATACATTCAAGAATCATACAAACTACGCATCTGCAATACAGTCGAGTGCCTTCTCCCTTGCACAGACTTATCGCCTAAGTGACTTTTTTATATATATTTTGTATCAATAAAGTTTTGTCAAAGCCAAATACCAGGGGTATCAAAAACAAAAAAGCTTTAATTAGCACATGTCACACTAAAAAGATACAAAAAGTGAAACGCCAAAAACATAATAACACATCTAAAAAAACTGCAGTCAAAATGCAATGAAAAATGTAAGTAACCCAATATAACTAAAATTAGTTTGTTTCTCCTCCTTTAACTTTTTTGAGAACGTGCTTATAGGGATGTTTTTAAGGTTTTATTGTTTTTCTTTTTTTTTTTTTATATAATAAATCATCAGTATGTGCAAATACAAGTATAGTTTGTGAATGGCATGACCTTGAGTTCAGCTCCCTCTCTCCACACAAAGAAAATGCCCTCCTTACTTTTATTTACATTTTTTTTGTTACTGGACCGGTCCCCTAGTAAGTTTTGGATTGTCGAGCATGCGCAGTTGCTCCTTCCTGTAATTCCTTTACTTCTATACAAGCTCTCCCCATCTTTAGCGCACATGCGGGTATGCCTAGAATTAACTGCTGAGTTGTGCTATTATTATTGCAATCCCTCTATTTTCTGCATTTGATAAGCACCACTCGGCTATAGTTGTGGCAGCCGAGCGGTGCTTACTGAAAGCAGGGCAGAGAGGGATATCTATGCGACATAGCACTTCACTCTGCATAAAGCACATCCACATGACCTTTCAGTGTAAGTGCAAAAAATATACAGTGGGCATGTACAGCAGGTAAAATAAGTATTGAACACACGCCAATTTTCTAAGTACATATACTGGTGCTATTGACTTGAAATTCTCACCAGATTTCAGTAACAACTCAACCAATCCACACAGGAAAATAAACAAACCTTAGATGTCCATGAATTAAGTTATTTGTAGCAATGAGAAATGACACACGGAAAAAGAATTGAAACATGCTTACTAAAATTTAATTAATATTTTGTACCAAAAGCCTTTTTTGGTGATAACAGCTTCAGGACTTCTCCTACATGGAGAAACTAGTTGCATGCATTGCTCAGGTGTGATTTCTGCCCATTCTTCCACACAAACACTCCTCAAATCCTGAAGGTTCTGTGTGTGAGCTCCATCTATGAACTCTGAGCTTTAGTTTCTTTCAAAAAATTTTCTATTGGATTCAGGTCAGGTGATTGGCTTGGCCATTTTTTCAAGCTTTCATCCCACATGCAAGAAAAGGCAAGGCACTCACTGTCCCCTTCAATGTCCTTTTATTGTGGATTACACATAAAAAGCGGGAGAGCCCCTGTTGGAGCCGCACCGGACAACGGCCGTTTCGCGCAACATTGCGCTTCTACGGGTCCTTAGTACGGAGGAAATAGCAAACTTGATATACAGGTGAAACACCTCCCCTCTTAAGACATCATCCAAACAAATTGAGACATCAAAAATACCCATATCAAACCTGGTGAACAAAATCAACATACATTTAAAAACAAATCATATAATCATAGAAAGGATGAATAAAAAATACATTTCATATTACAAAAAGTCAGACGTCCAATTTCTCATTGAATCCTGATGCACACTGTGCATGGGTGCGCAGGATCAACCTGGCTTCCCTTCTCAGTAATAATTTATGGAGGTCTCCCCCTTGTGTGAGCAATGTCACCTTCTCAATACCTGCAAAACGTAGTACCTCTAGGTTCCCGGCATGAGTTGCTCTAACATGTTTGATTAAGGGGACAGACTGTTTTCCCAATATAATGGACTCTGCAGAGACAGAAAATGACATATACGACGTAGTTCGTGTGACAGGAAATGAAGTCATGTACCACATCTACAATTCCCCCTAAATTTAGTTGTCTCACAGTCAAATGGAATGGGCAAAAGGAGCAATGACCACACTTAAATTTACTTACTGGTATACTCTTTTTTTATCCAATTATTACTGTCAGTCTTAATTCGATTCTGTACTAAAAGGTCTTTTAAATTTTTTGTTCTTCTATATGTCACCAATGGGCCCCTGGCTACTATGTCTGAAATATCAGCTTCTTTCTCTAAAAAGGTGCCAATTTTTATTAATGGCCGTTCTAACTTGGTTATCCATGGGGTCTGAATTAAAAATTAAAAATTAATCTCTTACCTTTAGTTTCCTGTGTATTTTGTGACACATTAATTTGTGCATTCAATGTAGAAGGAATGGAATCATCAGAAATAGAATTTAAAATTCTAACTCTTTAAAGAGCTGTATCCAAAACGGTTTTAGGATAACCTCTTTTTCAAAATCTATTATAGAGGTCCAAAGACTGTTCTTGAAATCAAATTGGATCATTGTTAATTCTGTTTAATCTGAGAAATTGACTGTAGGGTAACGATTTTTTCAAATGTGGGCGATGGGCACTATTGAAGTGCAGTAGTGAATTGGTGGAAGTGGGATTCCGAAAGACCTCCGTCCTCAGAGATCCCTCCAGCACCATCACTCACACATCCAAAAACTCCAACTCCTCGCCACCAAATTTTGAAGTAAAACCCATGTTCATGGTGTTGGATACGTTCAAGAATTCCACAAAACTGAAAAAGGAATTCTGTGTACTGTCCCACACCATGAAGATCTCATCTATAAATCTCAGAGAGTTGAATGTGCTTCAAAAAGGGATTATTTTCAGAATATACAGTATATCTCTTCAAAAGATGGCCAAAAAGAGATTTGCAAAGGTACATGCAACAGGAGTACTGATTGCAGTACCTACCCATTGGAGGTACCAGGAATCTAAAGACCTAAAAGCATTATGTATGTTGATTTTGTTGTCTCAATTTGTTTGGATAATAGAGAGGACGAAAGGCTAGCAATCAATATGATAATAGATGGTGCAGGTGAACGAGATCAAAAACTTACAAAAACCATATGTCAAAATAACACCGCACTCCTTGTAAATATGCTTCAAAAGTGGAAAATCTTTATTGAACGTGCCTCATATGGAAAAGCGACAAGCAATTTAACGTTTCGGCCACAGCCTGGCCTTGATCACAATATCGCTGCAATAAACAGAATAAAATGTATATTATATTATATACAGTGTTCACACAAATCAAAATTATATACAATATATACAAAATTTATATACATAGTCTATGTCAAGTTTGTATGTCTAGATATCATAAGTATGCCTTTGGACATCATGGGTAATCTGGACATCACACAAGACTGAGAAGCAGAGGAAGAGGAGCCACACGTAATACATAATGAGATGGGATGGATGTGAGACATACCCATATAGAGATGCTTCAAAGGAATGGTTTTCAAGGATCCCTCACAGAGAATTAATGCAGGGCGTAAGAAAAAATCCTGTATGAAGACAATAGATTTTAGGTAGTGCACGTAATAAGAGATGAGATGATGTAGAGTTAGAACGTTAAATGTAAAGGATACATGGTTAAAAAGCGAAATAAAGGTTTAGACCAGTATTTACCAGTATTTACCACTCATTTGTATTCATAAAGATACAGATGTTCTAGATAACATAGTAATATTTTGTGAAAAGAACAATAATATTGAATAGGGGACATGTATCCTGATATCAATATTCATAAGGAAACAGTATTTACCACAATTATGGGCCCATGCAGAATTGATAATGGTATAATCGCCGTATATAGGCTGATTGCACATATATATGTGTAGTGCTCCGCTGTGAAAAAGAAAAGACATAGGAGATATCGCAGACCGTCATATCTCATGGAATATATGTATAATATATCAGGCAAAATCTAATTACCACATAGGTTGTGAGGTTCTGGGATGCTGAATATCGACTGGGCACAATGAGCTATGCAATGCTGTGCTGTGAAAAAGGCATCATATAGATATTATAACAATATTCCTCCGCAAATGTAGGGGTACTTATCTCAATACGTAGCGCTCACATACGTTGGTGATAAAGAGCCGGCCGGTCACATGTCAGGAAATGACGTATGACGCCGGCACATGCGCAGTGAGCATAGGGGTGAGGGTGATCAACGCCGTATGTAGTTGGTTACTATGGCGATGAGTGGGTGGAGCAGAGCAGGCATATGACGCCACAGCATTCCCAGTGTATCTCACTGCGCATGTGCCGGCGTCATACGTCATTTCCTGACATGTGACCGGCCGGCTCTTTAAAGATCCACACTCAGGGACTTCTTAGCAGCGATTCCCAGCTCAGGCACTGGTGTGCCAGCGTTCCACTACACCACCAACGCTTCCAAATCCTGATGCATACTGCAGGGTGACTACTATATCACCAACGGATGTGAGCGCTACCTATGGAGATAAGTACCCCTACATTTGCGGAGGAATATTGTTATAATATAAGTACTTCTATGTATTTGGAACATTTCTAAGCAGGCTATACATGTGGTTATATATTGAGACCTTGTGTCACCTTAATATTATATCTTGGACCGCAATACTTCATGTGATCGTTTGTCCTTTTTTCCTCATTTGTGCCTTATTTGTGCTTTATAGGCGTTTTTTGTATCTCTATATTTTGTTCTTCTTTTTGATTATAATAAAATTTGATATTTTATTACAATGGTGGTGTATGACACTTTGTTGTTCCTGTTTAAATTATCATAGTGGTGTACCACGTGACTTACTCAAACCCTTCACTTCTTGAATTTTCAAGGAAGGTGTATTTGGCATGTTTACAATATGCGTTCTGTTCTAATTTGTTTAAATCAGTATTATTCTGTGTGGATATTACCGCATAAAGTGGACTTTTTCACGGTTTCTATCATGGAACTGGAGGCTCCGACTCAATCTGGAAGATTACAAGCAGGGAGAGCTAAGGCCTCTTTCACACTTCAGTCGTGCGACGTCAGTCAAAATTCGCCAAAGTGTGAAAAAAGCGGATCCGCCATTTTTTTTGGCGGATCCGCTTTTTTCCCATTGACTTGCATTAGTGGCGGATTTTGACGGATGGTCGTTCGTTAGATTCGTTTTTTGACGGATCCACCATAAATCTGGCGTCCGCCATTTTTGGAAAATGTTCAATGCAACGTTTTTTGTTTGCGTCAAAGTGGCGGACTATGGCGAATCCGCCGCGTCCGCCATTTTGTGTAATGGTCGCCTATGGGTGGCGGATCCGCTGGCATCCGTTTTTGATGGAATCTGCCAGTGGATCCATTGGTCCCATAGAAAATCCATACAAAATGCCCAGAACACTATCCGGGGTGTCTCTCTCTTCTCCGTGCCAGACATGCGTACCTGCATTTTTCCGGGTTGAAAAATTCATGGCGGATCCATCAAAAAACGGATCCGTTTGCATCCGTTTTTCACCTTTTCTGGCAGATCTGCTATTTTCACACTTTGGCGGATTATAGCTGACGCCAAACGACTGAAGTGTGAAAGAGGCCTAACGTGGCAAGGCCCTCACTGTCCTGTTCAATGTCCTTTTATTGTGGATTACATATAAAAAGCAGGAGAGCTCCTGTTGGAGCTGCACTGGACGATGGCTGTTTCGCGCAACACTGCGCTTCTACGGGTCCTAGGTAGGGAGGAAAAAGCAAACCTGATGTACAGGTGAAACACCTCCCTCTTAAAACGTCATGAAAAAAAATTGAGACATCAAAAATACCCAAATCAAACTTGGTGAACAAAATCAACATACATAATGCTTATAGGTTTTTAGATTCCTGGTACCTCCAAAGGGTAGGTACTGCAATGAGTACTCCTGTTGCATATACCTTTGCAAATCTCTTTTTGGCCATCTTTGAAGAGAGATATATATATATATATTCTGAAAATAATCCCTTTTTTAAGCATATTCAACTCTATCTGAGATTTATAGATGAGATCTTCATGTGTGGGACAGTTCACAGGATTCCTTTTTCAGTTTTGTGGAATTCGTTAAACGTATCCAACACCATGAATATGGGTTTTACTTCAAAATTTGGTGGCGAGGAGTTGGAGTTTTAGGATGTGTGAGTGATGGTGCTGGAACGATCTCTGAGAACGAAGGTCTTTCGGAAGCCCATTTCCACCAATTCACTACTGCACATCGATCGTGCCCATCCCCCACATTTGAAAAAATCTTTACCCTACAGTCAATTTCTCAGATTAAACAGAATTAACAATGATCCAATTCAATTTCAAGAACAGTCTTTGGATCCCTATAATAGATTTAGAAAAATAGGTTATCCTAAAACCGATTTGGATACAGCTCTTTAAAGAGTTAGAACTTTAAATTCTATTACTGATGATTCCATTCCTTCTACATCGAATGCACAAATTGATGTATCACAAAATACACAGGAAACTAAAGGTAAAAGATTAATTTTTAATTCGGCCCAATGGATAACCAAATTAGAACGGCCATTAATAAAAATTGGCACCTTTTAGAGAAAGCTGATATTTCATGTTAGCCAGGGGCCCATTGGTGACATATAGGAGAACAAAAAATTTAAAAGACCTTTTAGCACAGAATCGAATTAAGACTGACAGTAATAATTGGATAAAAAAGAGTATACTTGTAGGTAACTTTCAGTGTGGCCATTGCTCCTTTTGCCCATTTCATTTGACTGCGAGACAACTACATTAGGGGGAATTGTACATGTGGTACATGACTTCATTTCCTGTCGCACGAACTACGTCTTATATGTCATTTTCTGTCCCTGCGGATTCCATTATATTGGGAAAACAATCTGTCCCCTTTTTGTTCATTTTAGAGAACATTTTAATTCTATCATCTCTGGTAAAGGGGTCCCTAGATTAATCAAACAAGTTAGAGCAACTCATGCCGGGAACCCAGAGGTACTACGTTTTGCAGGGATTGAGTAGGTGACATTGCCCACGCAAGGGGGAGACCTCCATAAATTATTACTGAGAAGGGAAGCCAGGTGGATCCTGCGCACCCGTGCACAGGGTGCATCAGGATTCAATGAGAAATTGGACATGTCTGTCTTTTTGTAATATGAAATGTGCCTTTTTTATTCATCCTTTCTATAATTATAAGGCTTGTTTTTAAATGTATGTTGATTTTGTTCACCAGGTTTGATATGGGTATTTTTGAGGTCTCAATTTGTTTGGATGATGTCTTAAGAGAGGAGGTGTTTCACCTGTATATCAAGTTTGCTATTTCCACCCTAACCAGGACCCGTAGAAGCGCAATGTTGATCGAAACGGCCATCGTCCAGTGCGGCTCCAACAAGGGGCTCTCCTGCTTTTTATATGTAATCCACAAATAAAGGACATTGAAGGGGACTGTGAGTGCCTTGCCTTTTCTTGCATGTGGGATGTAGACATCCTCTTTCTAACTTCACCAGGCTTGGCACCCGTTAATCCCAGGAGTCTGAGTTGATTGATTATCCCAGAGAGGTGCAGCTGTGCCGGTCATTTGTGCTCTCTTTCAGCATTTATTCTCATTGCAGCTTTATTTTCTTTCTCTGAAACCAATTGAGCGCTCCTTTGACTGTATGTTTGGGAATCATTGTTTTGTTCAAATGTCCACCCTTGTTTCATCTTCCAGTTCTGCATTTATGAGGTCAACCAAAAAATAACTTGCAGATTCTTTTTGAGCCTTCTAAAATGCCTCAATGTCCCCCCTATAAAAGGGGCAAAAACATTTAGTTATTCTATGATATAAGAGAAAATATAAATATTTAGACTGCATTAATCCAAACTACATTTCTAACCTTTTAGTTCTGCACTGTTGGCCATAATAACTTTCACAATTGGTCTTGTTCCTTCAAGAAAGACAATGATAAGGACCACCGTGTACGGTTTGCAGTTGGAAATGGACTAAGGCAAGATGTATGGAAGGAATTCATTAATCGTTTTGGTAATATACATATCTATGAATTTTATGCTGCAACAGAAGGAAACTCTTTTTTTTTCAACTTCACTAGAAAAGAAGGCGCAATGGGAAGATGCAGCAGCTTATTACGGGTATGTAACATAGAAATGTAATTATTGTGTATCTTAAATTTAAAGAAATCAGAAAAATTAGCCAGAACTTTTGAAAAGTTGAAATATCAAATCTGTTTGCAATCAAGAGAGTCTTCCAAAATATTAGTCTCCTATGTAACAGCAGTTTAGAATAACTAATATATGTTATGGAAAAGGTTAAATAAAAGTCAAAAATGTAATTTTTTGTGAAAATTTCAAAATAACTCATTCTAATTTTATAAGGTAATTCCAGTGACAGTGGCTTCCCAAGGAAAACTACCACTTTGGGATTTTAGAAATGATTTAAAGTGCATTTGTTTTTGACAAATGCTGCTACAACACTCAGTTGTCAAGTGTTAAAAGTGTGATAACATGCAAAAGTAGAAAAGTGCTTTCCTATCACTGCACTGATGACATTCATATCCAATCTTGATAAAAAGTTGTTAGGTCAAATATGACAAGAATTTTACTAAGTGTCTTCTGGAAATTGTTGTATTTTAGCGCTTAAGACCTCATGATGTGATCAAATATGATGTGGAAAAGGATGAACCAGTCCGTGATGCTGCAGGACATTGCATTCATGTTGCAAAGGGTAAAAATACTTACACTCCTAGCTAAAATAATAACTTATTATATTGTACTTACGGTAAATTCATCTATTTTATCTGGATTTTCCAGGGGAATTCAAGATAAGATTTTTCTCTGCAGCATTTATTAGTACTGTCTCCAAAGTTAGCTCAGAATACTAGAAAATAAGTGAACGTGTCTTCTGGAACCATGATACATACATTTATGGTCACATTATTGCCACCTTTGTTTAGTATAGAAAAGCGTTATCTTCAGAAATAAGCGGCTATGTATCAAGTGTGTACCATTCGATTTTTTTTCTAATAACCTGTCTAAATACAGTCAATAATGTCACCATCACCATGCAAGTAGTAATTCACTCAAAGAAAAAGATATAAAATAGAAACATAGGGCCGCGTTACACGCTTCAATGTCCCAGCGATCCCACCAACGATCCGACGTGGATGTGATCGCTGGGTCATCGTTAGCTGATCGCTGGTGAGCTGTCACATGGGCAGACTCACCAGCGATCAGGACCAGCGAGCAAGTTGGTATCCAGGGTAAACATCGGGTAACTAAGCACCCAGTGTCTGCTGTACGGCGCTGGGAGCACGCTGATTGTTGATCTCCCGCTGTCACACGCAACGATGCGCGCTGGCCAGTGGGACACCAACGATGAAAGAATGGTCCAGGACATTCGACGACGATCAGCGATATCCAGCAGGGGGGCCAGTCGCCGCTGCGTGTCACATGTAGCGAGATCGCTGGTGAGGTCGCTGTTGCGTCACAAAATCGGTGGCGCTTCAGCGATCTCGCTTGCATTCGCTATGTGAGACGGGGGCTATATTGACGTGAATTTTTTTTTTCTTTGTAGTCATCTGTGAGCTCCATGCACCTGTCTGACCTGTCTGCTGGTGGTTTCTTCCACCATGTTTGATCAGTTCTTTTCCCCATATGCAGAGTCAACACTCTCCAAAGATTTTCAATAGGATTGAGATTAGAGCTGTTTTGAAGGCACAATGGAGCAACTGACGTGTGGCAAAAACATTATGTGAATCCAACCTTGTGTAGGGTTGAGCAATTCGATACTTCGATACCTGAAATCAATGTAGTTGGGGACAATATCGGAAGTACTCGACTTACTTCGATATTTTTTTCCAAGACTTACATTGGATTTCAGGTATCGGAGTTCGGATGCTCAAGATATTTGTGAATTCACATTTATGGCAACAAAATGTACAGACGGAATTTTTATCTGTAATGGCTGTGCACTGATTGAGAGTAAATAGTAAATTTTTCTTTGCACAGGATTCCGTATAAATAGGAGGACCTTTCATCAAATTTCTCATGTTGAACTGGATACACAGTGCAATAGTTGCTGCAGAACGACAAAGTGTTTTTATGTTTTTTTTTATTTCTCCTTTGAATTGTTAATGGCTGTCATAAGCCAACTACAGGAGAAAGAGTTTGCAATCTTTTTTTGACGTAGAACCCCATGTTTAACATAGGGAAAGAGAGGAAATTATGTGTAGCTAAATTAAAACACCCAGTGAAGCTAGGACCCGCTGGTGAGGACAGGTAATTGAGACTGGTATATTTGCTGGAAATGGGCATGAAGTCTGAGGTTTGTTTAATAAAAGGTGTAGAAGTAGGTTTTTCTCGGAGATAAGCTGCTATGATGAAAGAACCTTCCCAGACTTTGTGTCTCCAATATATTCTCCAAAATATTCTCCAAGTTATGAATATTGAGGTTAGTATAGATCAGATATTGATGGGACATACATTTTCAACTTCAGGACCAATAGAGGAAGAATATGTATATTTTTTTTATAACTGTAAGACATGCGAATCAGCCCCAAATCAATAGTGGCTAGACAGGAAACATGACATGGCTATTGTCAGCTATCTATGAAAAGGTAAAATGCTGATAAAAAATATGACAGTGATATTGAATGCCTGTGATTGTCAGGATCGAAGATATTGTGAATGTTGGGAATCTTATAATTTTCTGAAACTGAAGCCACATCCCATGACCAGCCCTGTTATGAGTCATCAAGGGTTTGTTTGAAGTCTGTAACCATGAAGACACATAGGTCTGCTAATAATCTGTAGAGAAAAATGGTAGATTTTTTTTATAAAAGAGGAAATATTACTTGCTAAAAAAAAAGTAGAGTGAATTACTTTGTAAGAAACACTGAGCTCCCTTGATTGTGTCACTCATTTTGTTGTGTCACTCTATTGTAGACATATTTTCATCTGTTTCTTCTGGAGCACAAGATGTGAAATCTCCGTTTGTAGTCCAACTGTACGTATTTTCACAGTCTTATGGGAGTATTTTCTTCTTCACCCCTCCCTCACAGATGCGGTCAATCACAGCACGGCAGCTGATCCTGTAGTCTATTAGTCTCAGATACTGTGGAGCTGTGACTGGCCTAGTCTGGGAGGGATGAAAGCGCAAAGACTTTGAAGAAACAACAATTTGAATTTCAAGCAAAGATTTCACATACTGCTCTGCAGAAGAAACAAAAAAGGCATATTTGTGCAACAGAGTGATACAGCGCAAAATGGAAAGAGTGGCAGAATCAGGGGACTCTCAAGGGAGTTTTACACGTTATATAAAACAATATTTTGTGTAAGTGACAAGTCATCTATAATACTATTTTTTAAACTTTTTTTTAACTATAAAATAAATGTTTACAACAGTGCACTAAAATGGAGATGCAATTCCTATTTTACATGTGTTTGACTAACACATTGCTTTATTACCATTTGGTTATAGGAGAAGTTGGTTTGCTAATATCTGAAATTACAATTTCTAATCCTTTCACGGGATATGCAGGAGAAGAATCACTGACTGAAAAGAAGAGGCTTCGAAACGCGTTTAAAAAAGGAGATGTATATTTTAATACAGGAGATTTGGTAATGATAGACAAACAAGGTTTCATCTTCTTCCAGGATCGTGTAGGAGATACATTTCGGTAAGATATCTAGTATGTCTTCTTGTAGCTGTGAAAGCTCCATCTGCGTTAAGAATAGTTTTTGGTCATTGGTGGAGTTCATGTTTCACACTCCACAGACAAGATTTGATCAAGTGTTGTCCCTGCACAATGGTGGGGGTGGCAGCAATGTACATCATAAGTGCCGGAGAAAGCCAGTAGAGCGAGGTTCACTCTACTAACTGCATCTCAATGAGGTCATATTGCTGGCAATGATCAGCTACAGGCTATCCCAAAAATAAAGGCTGAAACCTGCTCTGCAAGCAAATCAGTTTGTACAACAGAATGACAAATCTGCAGGTCATCCGGCATCTAGGAAATAGCGACCACAATATTGTACAGTTTCACTTGTCTTTTGATAGGGGACTTGGCAGGGACTGGGAGTCACAAAAACACTGAACTTAAGGAAGGCAAAGTTTGACCAGCTTAGAGATGCCCTTAATCTGGTTGACTGGGACAATGTCCTCAGAAATAAGAATACAGATAATAAATGGGAAATGTTTAAGAACATCCTAAATAGGCACAGTAAGCAGTTTACACCTTGTGGGAATAAAAGGACAAGGAATAGGAAAACCCCAATGTGGCTACACAAAGAAGTAAGAGGGGCAAATTAACAGTAAAAAGAAAGCATTTAAACTACTAAAGCAGGATGGCACCATTGAAGCTCTAGAAAACTATAGGGAAAAAAATACTTTATCTAAAAAACTAATTAAAGCTGCCAAAAAGGAAACAGAGAAGCACATTGCTAAGGAGAGTAAAACTAAACCCAAACTGTTCTTCAAATATATCAATAGTAAAAGAATCACAAGTGAAAGTGTAGGCCCCTTAAAAAATTGTGAGGAAAGAATGGTTGTAGATGACGAGGAAAAAGCTATTATATTAAACACCTTCTTTTCCTCGGTATTCACGGTGTAAATTAAAATGCTAGGTGAAATGCCGAGAGACAAATAAAATCCTATACTAAGGGTCACCAATCTAACCCAAGAAGAGGTATGAAACCGGCTAAATAAGATTAAAATAGATAAATCTCCGAGTCCAGATGGCATACACCCACGAGTAGTAAGAGAACTAAGTAATGTAATAGACAAACCATTATTTCTTATATTTATGGACTCTATAGTGATGGGGTCTGTTCCACAGGACTGGCGCATAGCAAATGTGGTACCAATATTCAAAAAGGGCTCTAAAAGTGAACCTGGAAATTATAGGCCAGCAAGCCTAACCTCTATTGTTGGTAAAATATTTGAAGGGTTTCTGAGGGATGTTATTCTGGATTATCTCAATGAGAATAACTGTTTAACTCCATATCAGCATGGTTTATGAGGAATCGCTCTGTCAAACCAATCTAATCAGTTTCTATGAAGAGGTAAACTATAGACAGGACCAAGGTGAGTCACTCGCTTGATTTTTCCAAAGCGTTTGATACCGTGCCACACAAGAGGTTGGTACACAAAATGAGAATGCTGGGTCTGGGGGAAAATGTGTGTAAATGGGTAAGTAACTGGCTTAGTGATAGAAAGCAGAGGGTGGTTATAAATGGTATATTCTCTAACTGGTCACTGTGACCAGTGGGGTACCGCAGGGGTCGGTGTTGGGACTTAGTCTCTTCAACATATTTATTAACGATCTGGTAGAAGGTTTACACAGTAAAATATCGATATTTGCAAATGATACAGAACTATGTAAAGAAGTCAATATAAGAAAAGATAGTATTCTGCTACAGATGGATCTGGATAAGTTGGAAACTTGGGCCGAAAGGTGGCAGATGCAGTTTAACAATGATAAATATAAGGTTATACACATGGGAAGAAAGAATCAATATCACCATTACACACTGAACGGGAACCACTGGGTAAATCTGACATGGAGAAGGACTTGGGGATCCTAGTTCATGATAAACCTACCTGGAGCAGCCAATGCCAGGCGCGGCTGCCAAAGCAAACAGGATCATGGGGTGCATTAAAAGAGGTCTGGATACACATGATGAGAGCGTTGTACTGCCTCTGTACAAATCCCTGGTTAGACCGCACATGGAGTACTATGTACAGTTTTGGACACTGGTGCTCAGGAAGGATGTAATGGAACTAGAATGAGTACAAAGGAGGGCAACAAAATTAATAGAGGGGATGGTGGAACTACAATACCCAGAGAGATTAGCAAAATTAGGAATTAGTCTAGAAAAAAAGACGCCTGAGGGGCGATCCAATAACCATGTATAAGTATATGAGGGGACAATACAAATATTTCTCCGACGATCTGTATACCAAGGAATGTGACGGTCACAAGGGGGCATTCTCTGCGTCTGGAGGAGAGTTTTTCCCACCAACATAGAAGAGGATTCTTTACTGTTAGAGCAGTGAGAATCTGGAATTCTTGCCTGAGGAGGTGGTGATGGCGAACTCAGTCGAGGGGTTCAAGAGAGGCCTGGATGTCTTCCTGGAGCGTAACAATATTGTATCTTACAGTTATTAGGTTCTTTAGAAGGGCATAGATCTGGAGATTTATTCTGATGGAATATAGGCTGAACTGGATGGACAAATGTCTTTTTTCGGCCTTGCTAACTATGTTACTATGAATAGTGTTAGATCTGTGATGAGCATGTGACAATGAATCCTATGGTTGGACTTTAGTTAGTAAGATGCACAGCAGATTGGGTGATTAAATGACAACAGAGCTTGCTGACAGTAGTTGCGAGTGCCAGCTATAATTCAGTAGTCCAATCGGGGTTAACATCCAAAATCCCCCCCCCACAAACCAGGATTCGGACATATGTCAATGGGGCCATAGACTATAATGATGCCGACAGCAAATGTGCGCTCTGTCGTGCATCATTTTTGGGAATGTACACCTACTAGAGGCGGACACCCAGGCCCAGTCCATCTGAAAATGGTGCCCGTCAGAGTGCACATTCGCTCTGCAAGCACCATTATACTGTAGTCTAAGGCCTCTTCAGTGCATACCTCCGAATCCTGTTTTGCGATGAGTTCGGACGTAAGCCCCCATGGGGGTCACTGAACAGGTGCCTAAATGCAATGTGAAAGCACTCTAGGCATATAACACTTCGCTCCAACAGCTGGAATCAGAAATACTGTAAGTCTGGCTGTTACCTACCTAAGTGCTACAGCCAATGCTGAA
Organism: Oophaga sylvatica; assembly: GCA_033576555.1. Lineage (NCBI taxonomy): Eukaryota > Metazoa > Chordata > Amphibia > Anura > Dendrobatidae > Oophaga > Oophaga sylvatica. The sequence goes on along the minus strand of JARQOD010000004.1, from coordinate 365,426,996 downwards.
CCCGGCGTCTATTGTACATAGATTTACAGGAGTGGGATCCCTCTGTCACGCCAGATTAATCCCTGTCATGTGAATGTGAAGTGCCAATGGGTTGCCCATGCCGTCTATACCTGGCATTTAAAATCCCCTAGTCCCTGATAAATGAAGAAGTGTTGTAGCGTATAAGCAATCAGAGGGTCTCATGGTCTGGTCCTCAACTTGGACTTACAAGAAATAATTACTAAAAATTACTTTTATTTTCCTTTTTAAAGAAAAAAACAAACAAACAATATATTTGGTATTGCCGTAAAACAATTTGTACAACAAAACATTCACATTTTAACCAGCACTGTAGGAAAAAAAAATTAAAAACAAATCGCTAAATTGCTTCTTTCTGTTCTTTATACTTCTCAACAATGCACTAAAAGGTGATCAAACTGTTGTGTGTTCCCGAAATATCATTAATGAGAATTCCACCAATGTAGGTTTGTTTGTTTTTAAGTTTTTAAAGTGTTTTGTGCAAAAGTAGAAGCATATATTTTTTTAATCAACCTGCAGAATACAGTTATCAAGTCGTTTATTGGGCAAAGTGAACAATATAAAAACAAGACCTAAAGGACACCAGCAGGAATGTCTACAGCTGTGTGACAGCCTTCTTTTAAAAGTGTGCATACAATCATGGATTAAGGCTAAACTTGACTGTTAAACCCAGAAGGTTTTAATTAATGAAACCTGCATAGTAAAGGGAACCTGACAGCACGTCATGCTATCCAAACTATGGGCAGCATGAATCAGACATTGGCATGTGTGTTTTACTCTAAAAAGCAGCGGCATTTCAGATCAAACATACTTTGCAGAGTCATCATGACCTGATCCATTAAGACTGGTGTTTCGCACACCAGCCTTAGTGAGGGGCATGCAGGAATAAGGCATCGTTCACACTATCAGTATTTGGTCAGTATTTCTCACCAGAATTTGTAAGCCAAAACCAGTAGTGGGTGATAAATACACAATCTGTGGACGTGTTGCTATTATACTTTTCCTCTGACTGTTCCACTCCTGTTTTTGGTTTACAAATACTGATGTAAAATACTGACCAAATACTGAAGGTTTGAACGTGACCTCAGATGCACAGAATTTATTAACAAGCGCACGCCACTTAACATGTGCTGAATCTTTATCAGTGGTATGCGCCTCACCAGAAATGTTACTCCAGTCCTTGACTGGAGTAAAATTTCTGCCCATAAGAATTGCTGGTACTTTTGATTCAAACTGGTGACTAAACGACAAAAGTTACAAACTTTTAGTACAACTCCACATTGTGAAAACATTTTGCAGCAATTCAAAATGTATTATGCTGGTTTTCTAGAGTATACGGTACACACTGACTAGTCAGCCAATAAACTTTGGGCTTATACCTGTCAGTCATGGCAAGTAGAAAAGAAGCTGCTGGGAACCACATCACACAAGTAGGCCGAGACACATCCCTGGACAGCTTAGAAAAATATTTTTGCTCTAAAACGCCTCAGCATTTTAAAGTAAACAAAACATGGCAGCAATCAAGCAGTCAGTGTCTGATTCATGCTGCCTGCTGTTTGAGCAGCATGAATCTGCCGACAAGCTCCCTTAAGGCTAAGTGCACACGTTCAGGATTATTTGCGTTTTTTGCGTTTTTCCGTGGGAAAAACGCGTCAAAAACGCATGAATTAAGCATCCTATCATTTAGAATGAATTCCGCAATTTTTGTGCACATGGAGAGTTTTTTTCCGTGAAAAAAACGCATCGCGGAAAAAGAAGCAACATGTTCATTAATTTCGCGGAATTCTAGCGTTTTTCCCGCTATATTATTGACCTAGAAAGTTCAGGGAAAAATTGTGGTAAAAACGCGTCAAATCCGCGCAAAAAAACGCACCAAAAATGCGCACAACCTTTCCCTTTAGGTGATATTAATTTTTCGAGTACAAGATTGGAATACAATGTATGGGATCCGACTTGTCTGAATTTTAAATGTTATATCTAAGCAAAATATATTCTCTGTAAGTTAGCAGTCTGTAGACTCTACGTGGATCATATTAGTTAGCTGGGAACATTTTCAAAATTGTACTTTCAGCTGTCAGACCCTTTCATTAATGGAAATTGTAGAAGACACAACAAACTGCACCTGAGTTGTGCTGCTGATTAGCAATCGAATTAAACACAAAGGGCAATAGCCTTATACAGCCTGCCACATTGGAACATGAATAATTCTCAAATTTTTCTATATATACATCGTTAGCGACGTCGCTGTGTGTGATATGTAGCAGCGATGTGGCCCCTGCTGAGATGTCGCTGATCGTGCACGAACGTTCTGGACCGGTTTTTGATCGTTGGCGTCCCGCTGGTGAGCCTGAATCGCTGAGTTTGACACCCTTTATGAACGACGAGCGACCTCGTTGGCGACTCATGTCAGCGGCGCAGGTGGGACAAGGTTTTAATGCCCCTCAGCTCCGATTGGTGGCCACAACATCTAGTCCTTTGTGCGTTGTTGCAAGGATACTATCGTGTGTGGGGTTTTGCGATCCTGTCAGAGTCGCTACAGCGCTTCATCTTTGCCATTTATACAAGACGTTTTTGGGATCCTGAAAAAATGAATCCGGAGTAAACGCAATAGCGGCACAGGCTGGATCGCAGTAGCTGTAAAGAGAAAGGCTAGCAGGACGCAGTAGGGAACGATGCTGGAAATTCGTATGAACCACTTGCGTTGTCTTTTATGATGCGGACGTCCAATCACTAAGCGAGAGCTGTGACTTTTGACATACAGTGACCACCAATCTGTGCTGAGGGGCGTGGAAAAGGTTGCGCTCAATCTTTAACAATACATGCTGTGTGACAGGTCCCAACGACCGCCGAGGTCATTATACAGATCGCTAATGTGTCGTTTATGAGATCTTCCTGTTTGGAAGCTACTAGCGACCATATAGCGATCACACCAACGATCTCGCCAAGTCGTGTCGTTGTCGTGATCGCTGGTGCGATCGCTTAGTGTGACAGTACCTTGAGAGAGTTCCCATTCCCACCCAATTCTGCCCAAAGCCGGGGGGCTGGGCAAATTCTGGCATCAATGTACTGTCATGGTCTGCTGAGTTTCTGGGATTAGGTGGTTTTAGGGTTTACCGGGATGGCCTCACTCTGGGATTCTGGGAGGCTTTTTATAGCCTCATTGTGGGGCCATCCTCTGTCGCTTATACTCTGACCCTTGGCCGAGTGTGTGTGACCCTGTTGTGCTTGTGCCAGTGCTTTGTGCCTGTGCTACGTTCTGTCTGTCTGGTTCTGATTTGGCTGTGTCCCTGTTTCGAGTTTTGCCTGTCCCTTTTGTACTCTGCTGCCCTCTACGTGTATGACCCTTGGCTACGTTCTGACTCCGCTCTGCCTGCTTCTCTTGTACTTCGTCGCCCTCTATGTGTATGACCCCTTGGCTACGTTCTGATTATCCGTTCGGTATTTGCCCCTTGGTAACTGTGTCCCGTAGTTACCCTTCTAGGAGTTTTCCTTCACCTCATAGCTCTCTGGAGCTTAGGCCATGCCCACTAGCAGTCACGTGCCCGCAGGTCCTTTGATCTGAAGCATTCTCTATCTGCTGCTACTGCCTCTGAGAGACGTGTGGCCGGCTCCGCCCACTAGCAGTCACATGTGGAAGGTCCTGTTACTGAGAAACACACGTCATCTCTGCTGCGGCTCTGCTACAGGTATCTTTGGGCATAGTTTGTTCACTCAAGACACACGCACTGGCTCAGTGAGCAAGTGCAGTGCGGTGTCCCTGACATGTACCCTTTAAAGTGCATTGGCATTTCCATGTATTCTACTGGACTTATGCTCCACACAAAAATTAAAATTCCACAGAGCCAGAAATCATCGCGTTACCCAGGCATTATTCTCCTTTCTCTCCCGCATCCACTTTAGTGGGGCATGGTCCGACAACAATCAATTTCCAACCAAACAGGTAGTAATTCAAAGTATCTAGGGACCACTTGATAGCCAGGCATTCTTTCTTAACAATCAAATAGTTTTTGTCGTTCGGCAAAACTTTCTACTTAAGTAGATTATGGAGTGTTCGTCTCCAATGACCTCCAGCGACATGACAGCCCCTAGCAAGACATTCAACACAACCATCTGGACGATGAATTCTTTGGAGACGCCTGGGGCTTACCGAGATTAGCTGCCTAGAGAGGGCTAGTTTTAACTCCTGAATGTACTCCTTAGCTTTTGGAGACCACTTATTACTAATTTTGTGCCCTTTAGAAGAACAGTTAGAGGGGCTGCTTTTATGGCAAAATTAGAGACAAACTTCTATATAATCCCAAAATTCCCAAGAATGCTCTGACCTGTTTTTTCGTGAAGTTGTTGAGAACTCTGCATTGGCTCTAACTTGTTTCTTTGGGGTTTAATCTTGCCCCTTCCTACCATTTAGCCAAAATACTTTATTTCCTCCATCCCCATGGCACATTTTCTTGGGTTAATATTGAAATCAGCTTTCTTTAGGGTATCATCAAGTATTGCCTAGAATTTACTCAAAAGACATCCTCAATCCCCATTGAAGACAATATTGTCCAGATAGGCAGCTGCATACTTTTTGTGAGGGGCTAGGACCTAGTCCATGGCTCTCTGAAGGGTAGCTGGAGCCCACCTGCAACCCAAAAGGCATTCAGACATACTGGTAACATCCATTTGGCAACCAGAAGGTTGTCTTTTACTTGTCTTCCTTGAATAGTGTAATCTGCCAGTATCCTTTCATGAGGATACTAGGGTGGTGATGTACTGAGCTGGCCCTACCCTTTCAATAAGCTCATCTACATAGGGCATTGGATAGGCAGCACACTGAGACCTCATTGAATTTCTGGTAATCATTACAGAATGCCATTCATCATCTGACTGTGGCACTAACACTATGTGACTTGACCACCCACTTTTGGACTCCTCAATTACTCCTAGATTCAGCATACATTTCACCTCCTTTGAGATTACCTCCCGATGGGATTCTGAAATCCTGTAAGGCTTTAAATTGACCCAAACATGAGGCTCAGTGAGAAACACATGCTCAATGACCCAAAGTGAGACCTGGTAACTCTGAGAACATGTCCCTATTTTAATGTAACAATTACTGCTTCTGGGAGGGTGACAAACTTTCTGTGACCTTGACATTGTCCATACTGATTTATGACTGGTACCACAAGCAAGTGGTTCCGAGAAGCTCCCAATCCTGACAAGATTTGATTAAGTTGATATGATAAACTTGGTAGGGCTTTCATTTCTTGGCTGGTGTATTTTATATTTGACCTCACCCACCTTTTCCACCACTTTCAAGGGTCCTTGCCACTTGGCCAGGAACTTGCTCTCTACTGTGGGCACTAGCACAACTACTCGATGATTAACGGAGGTCATTGGTCATGATTAAGGGAGCTTAGTCTCCAGAAATGCGTCGAGGTTTCTACCCATATGGTTTTGTGCTGAAGATTGTATCCTTCATGTTATAAGTTTTGTGAATAAAGAAATTTTATCTTCACGTATTCGGTTGAGCTGGACATCCTTTTTCTGCTTTGGACTAGCACAACTACCCGATCCCCAGGCTTAAACTCTCACACTCAAGCCGACCTATTGTACACCCTGGATTGTGCCTCTTGCACCTTGTGAAGGTGTTTTTTTTTACAATGGACATAACTTTCGCAATCTTCTCCTGCATTTGGGCCACATATTCTATTATTCTTTTATAGGATGTGATCTCAGTCTCCCACTTTTCCTTTGCTACATCAAAGTGACCATAGGGGTGTTAATCAAACAATAATTGAAATGGGGAAAACCCCATATAGGTTTGAGGAACTTATCTGATAGAGTAAGAAAATAGGGTTAATAGGTAGGGTAAGAGACTGTCCTTCTATATTACCTTCTTCAACATGGCCTTCAAGGTTTTCTTAAACCTTTCTACGAGGCCAGTTATCTGTGGATGGTACAACAAGGTCCGAATCTGAAAAGTTTTTAGGGCCTTATACAATTCCTTCATGAATTTAGAAATTAAGGGTGTTCCTTAATTCATTACTCTCTCCTTTGGAAGGCCCATTCAAGAGAATATTTGTACCAGTTCTAAAGCAATACACTTAGAGGTGTTTCTCAAAGGTAAAGCCTCTGGGTACCTGGTAGCATAATCTAACAACATCAAGATGTATTGATGTCATTTGGCGGACTTTACGAGAGTATCCACCAGATCCATGACTATGACTGCGGAAGTGGGCCAACGGGGTTGTTAACTGGCATATGGTGCAAGACCGTCAATAATTCAGTTTTTCCATAAAACAACCCAGCAAATAGAACCTTTGTAGGATCTGCTCCTGAGTCTTCTCTACTAACAGGTGACCACCCAGCATATGACTCGTCCAGACATAAAACCACGCACCTATTGGGCCCAGGCACAAGTAGTAGCTCAAGTACAGTACAGACCAAAAGTTTGGACACACCTTCTCATTCAATGATTTTTCTGTATTTTCATGACTATGAAAATTGTAGAATCACACTGAAGGCATCAAAACTATGAATTAACACATGTGGAATTATAAATTACACTTTACAAAAAAGTGTGAAACAACTGAAAATATGTCTTATATTCTAGATTCTTCAAAGTAGCCACCTTTTGCTTTGATTACTGCTTTGCACGCAGAAAAGTGAACGGATGGACTCTACATGCCTGGTTCCCACCGTGAAGCATGGAGGAGGAGGTGTGATGGTGTGGGGGTGCTTTGCTGGTGACACTGTTGGGGATTTATTCAAAATTGAAGGCATACTGAACCAGCATGGCTACCACAGCATCTTGCAGCAGCATGCTATTCCATCCGGTTTGCGTTTAGTTGGACCATCATTTATTTTTCAACAGGACAATGACCCCAAACACACCTCCAGGCTGTGTAAGGCCTATTTGACCAAGAAGGAGAGTGTTGGGGTGCTACGCCAGATGACCTGGCCTCCACAGTCACCAGACCTGAACCCAATTGAGATGTTTGGGGTGAGCTGGACCACTCACCGCTTCAATTTTGAATAAATCCCCAACAGTGTCACCAGCAAAGCACCCCCACACCATCACACCACCTCCTCCATGCTTCACGGTGGGAACCAGGCATGTAGAGTCCATCCGTTCACCTTTTCCGCGTGCAAAGCAGTAATCAAAGCAAAAGGTGGCTAGTTTGAAGAACCTAGAATATAAGACATATTTTCAGTTGTTTGACACTTTTTTGTAAAGTGTAATGTATAATTCCACATGTGTTAATTCATAGTTTTGATGCCTTCAGTGTGATTCTACAATTTTCATAGTCATGAAAATACAGAAAAATCTTTGAATGAGAAGGTGTGTCCAAACTTTTGGTCTGTACTGTACCTCGCCCCTTACTTTGGTTACTCTATGCAACAAGTCATCATTCATAGGAAAATGCGGGAACTGATTATCACCCCCCCCCCCCCCGACACCCAAGGAACACCATTTACCACTGTCACATTTTCCAGAGCCCTTCTAGAGTAAGATCTGAGTTGGGAGGTTTCAAAGTTTTCCCTGGAGACAGCCATGTCAGTGATATTGGCTTCAAGGGATGCTTATTCCCATTGCCAGTCAGCAGAGAAAACGGAAACTCATCAGCCGCATCCGGTGAAAAGGTTATTCTATGCTAAATCAGGTTGGCAGTTGAGCTACCAGGAATTACTTTTTTCACAGAAGTCTAGGAACAGCGGAAATTCAAGTCCAACAATTATATTATGCATTAAGTCCTTGACCACTCCCACTTTGGGACATGGTGCCACAGTCTGTGTGCATGTTGACCTGGGCCATGGGATTGTACTTGGGTTCTGAATGGATACACCCTCCCAGGGACAAGCACATGTGGAAGTGTGGACCCAGAGTCCAGGAGTCCTGACATTTGGACACTGTTTCACAGTTACGTCTCCTTCCTAAGGTCCCGCACTAGGATGAAGAGCAGTACTGCAGGCAGAGTAGGTGAAGTAGGAGCATCGACGACGTATACTGCAGTTAATTGGTTCTTCGGCCATAGGACAATGGGCGGCTACAGTGCTGCTCACCATTATTGGCACCGTTTATTTTTATCATAGTCTGTACAATATCTTCAGAAATAAATGGAAATGTACCAAAGTTATATCCTCAGGATTTTTTATTTAGTGGTCCAAAGTAATACAACAATAAAACATTGCTTTTTTAAGGTACATGTTGCAATTTCAGAGAAGAAACAGAATAAACAGCGCGTGCAGCAATAATGGCACCCCTAATTAATACTTGGTTGCACACCCTTTGGAATTGATGACAGCCTGCAAACATTTCTTGTAGCCATCCATAGGCTTCTTCTACTTCTAAGCTGGTATTTTCTCCCACTCTTTCTTTGCAGTTTGTTCAAGCACTTGAATGTTTGCATGGTTCTTTTTCCCAATGACAGATTTCAACTCACTCCAAAGATTTTCAATGGAATTGAGGTCAGGACTCATTGCTAGCCATTTGAAAACAGTCTATTTTTTCTTTTTCAACCAGTCCTGTGTATTTTTGGATGTGTGCTTTGTGTCATTGTCTTGCTTGAGGACCTATGATCTTTGACTCAAACCAAGTTTTCTTACATTGGATAGGACATTTCACTTTAAAATCTCTTGATAATTCTCTGATTTCATGATTCCAGTAATACAGTCAAGGACTCCAGTATCAGACACAGCAAAGCAATCTGTTATGATATGGTAGCCGAGGAGGACAGTAACAAAAATAGCCAAGGCTGCCAGTCACCCAGAGAGGTTGGTAACTAATGGATTGCAGACCCCTAAACTAACCGCACAACTAGAAGCAGCAGTGGGACGTATCTACGATGACCTAGACACCTCGACACAGCCGGAGAGTTAGCTAAGCCTAAAGATAGAAAGGGGAAAGCTAGCTGCCCTGGAGTAGCGCCCCAAAGGAATAGGTAGCCCCCACACATATATTGGCGGTGAGACAAGATGAAATACAAACGCAGGCAGAAAATAGAGTAAGCAAACGCTGGGGCCCAAAACTGTCTAGATAGGACAGGACAGAAAAGAATACTTTCTGCAATCCAGCAAAACCCTAGGAAAAATTCCAACACTTCTGATTCCTAAAAATACTGAGACCACACGATCTCTCCCCGCTAGATCAGAACTCTGGTGTGAACAGGTAGCTAGCCAGCAGCCACTGAAATAACAGGGACTGAACAAACAAACCGAGGTAAATGAGAAACAAAGACCAGCGCAGGCCCCAGCAGGGGGACCCGGATGACCTCACTCAGAACGCAGAAAAACAAAAGAAAACAAAACCACAGAAACAAGCAGAAAATAGCTTATCTGAAAGTTGCAGGAGACCGCAGCAAGCTGACTTCCAAACTGGACCAGGAAGAGACAACTAATCACCGGCAAGGATCATAAGAAAGTTACTCCCTTAAGTCTCCCCAGTCACCACTCCCAGATTGTCAATCGTCTGAAGCTGGATCCTCAACTGAAGGGCCTCTGTCAGTCAAGGTAGCTTTATTAATATCAACAGCCACCAGAGGGAGTCCCAACTCAGAAACCAGAGCATTCACAACACAAACTCACAGCATTATGGATTCTCCGCTTAACTGTTGGTAGAGTGTTCTTTTCCTTACAAGCTTCAATGTGCAGTGTATAGACAAACTGTTGCTTTTCATTTCCAAAAACCTCTATTTTTGTTTCATCTATCCACAGAATATTTTCCCAGATGGATTGTGGTTTGTCAAGGTTCTCTTTGGCAAAGATCAGTAGTTCCTTTTTATGTCTTTTCTCCATTGGCCTTCGCCCATAAAGCTCTGCTTGGTTTAGTGTGCGGCGTACGGTACTGGTAGAAACCATGACCCTAGACTATTCCAGGTTGGCCTTCAGGTCTATGAATGTTTGACTTGGTATTTTTCCACAATTTGCACCAACCTTCGAAGACAACACTTGTCAATGTTCCTCTTTCTCCCAAGTCCAGGGAGGTTCTTGATGGTTCCATGCTTGACAAACTCCTTAATAACATTGCGCATTGTTGAAACTGGGATGGAAAGGTCTTTGGAGATGGCTTTATATCCTTTGAAAGTTTTGTGTTTGCTAATAATAGCAGTTATGATGTCCTCAAACATCGCCTTTGTCTTTACCATTGTGACAAAGGAACAGGGCCTAACATGTGGCTTTCATCCACTGTTTAGTCACTTTAGGGGCTCTCCAAACGCAACATGACACCTGCAGACCATTCCATCAAAGTCTGCATTTCAAATGGTAACTGCTTCATTTCTGAGCCCTGCCATAGTTTTCCCCCACACATGGGGTACTGGTGTAATCAGGAGAAATTGCACAACATATTTTGGGGTCCATTTTCTCCTGTGGGTCTTGAAGAACATTTTTGTGGGAAAAATGTTATTTTTTTTATTTTTACAGCTCTACGTTATAAAATTCTGTGAAGCACTTGGTGCTCACTACACACCTAGATACAGTCAGGGCCAGAAATATTTGGACAGTGACACAATTTTCGCGAGTTGGGCTCTGCATGCCACCACATTGGATTTGAAATGAAACCTCTACAACAGAATTCAAGTGCAGATTGTAACGTTTAATTTGAAGGGTTGAACAAAAATATGTGTTAGAAAATGTAGGAATTGTACACATTTCTTTACAAACACTCCACATTTTAGGAGGTCAAAAGTAATTGGACAAATAAACATAACCCAAACAAAATATTTTTATTTTCAAAATTTTGTGGCGAATCCTTTGGAGGCAATCACTGCCTTAAGTCTGGAACCCATGGACATCACCAAACGCTGGGTTTCCTCCTTCTTAATGCTTTGCCAGGCCTTTACAGCCACAGCCTTCAGGTCTTGCTTGTTTGTGGGTCTTTCCCTCTTAAGTCTGGATTTGAGCAAGTGAAATGCATGCTCAATTGGGTTAAGATCTGGTGATTGACTTGGCCATTGAAGAATGTTCCACTTTTTTGCACTCATGAACTCCTGTGTAGCTTTGGCTGTATGCTTGGGGTCATTATCCATCTGTACTATGAAGCGCCGTCCAATCAAGTTTGCAGCATTTGGCTGAATCTGGGCTGAAAGTATATCCCGGTACACTTCAGAATTCATCCGGCTACTCTTGTCTGCTGTTATGTCATCAATAAACACAAGTGACCCAGTGCCATTGAAAGCCATGCATGCCCATGCCATCACGTTGCCTCCACCATGTTTTACAGAGGATGTGGTGTGCCTTGGATCATGTGCCGTTCCCTTTCTTCTCCAAACTTTTGGCTTCCCATCATTCTGGTACAGGTTGATCTTTGTCTCATCTGTCCATAGAATACTTTTCCAGAACTGAGCTGGCTTCTGGAGTGTGTTTTTCAGCAAATTTAACTCTGGCCTGTCTATTTTTGGAATTGATGAATGGTTTGCATCTAGATGTGAACCCTTTGTATTTACTTTCATGGAGTCTTCTCTTTACTGTTGACTTAGAGACAGATACACCTACTTCACTGAGAGTGTTCTGGACTTCAGTTGATGTTGTGAACGGGTTCTTCTTCACCAAAGAAAGTATGCGGCGATCATCCACCACTGTTGTCTTCCGTGGGCTCCCAGGTCTTTTTGGATTGATGAGTTCACCAGTGCTTTCTTTCTTTCTCAGGATGTACCAAATTGTAGATTTTGCCACTTCTAATGTTGTAGCAATTTCTTGGATGGTTTTTTTTCTGTTCTTGCAGCTTAAGGATGGCTTGTTTCACCTGCATGGAGAGCTCCTGTGACCACATGTTTCCTTCACAGCAAAACCTTCCAAATGCAAACACCACACCTCAAATCAACTCCGGCCCTTTCATCTGCTTAATTGAGAATGACATAACAAAGGGATTGCCCACACCTGTCCATGAAATAGCCTTGGAGTCATTTGTCCAATTACTTTTGGTCCCTTTAAAAACAGGGTGGCACATGTTAAGGAGAAGAAACTCCTAAACCCTTCATCCAATTTTAATGTGGATACCCTCAAATGAAAGCTGAAAGTCTGAACTTCAACTGCATCTGATTTGTTTTGTTTCAAATTCATTGTGGTAATGTCTAGAACCAAAATTAGATAAATGTTGTCTCTGTCCAAATATTTATGGACCTAACTGTACATTCCTTGAGGGGTCTAGTTTCCAAAATAGGGTAATTTATGAGGGGTTTCCACTATTTAGGCACATTGTGGGCTCTCTAAACTCAACATTGAGTCCGCTTTCGATTCCAATTTTGCGTTCAAAAAGCCAAATGGTTCACCTTCCATCCTGAGCCCTGCAGCGTTCCCAAACAGTAATTTTCCCCACAAATGGGGTATTGGCATACTCAGGAGAAATTGCACAACATATTTTGGGGTCCATGTTATCATGTGAAAAAAAAAAATTAGGTCTAAAGTAAATTTTTTCCTTCCACATGCCATTAATTCCTGTGAAGCACCTGCGGGGTTAATAAACTTCTTGAATGTGGTTTTGAGTAGTTTGAGGGGTTTAGTTTTAATAATGGTGTCACTTTTGGTTATTTTCTGTCATATGAGCCCCGCAAAGTCACTTCAAAGGTGATGTGATCCCTAAAAAATTTGGTTTTGTAAATTTTGTTGGAAATATAAGAAAACGCTAGTTAACTTTTAACCCTTTTAACTTTACTAACAAAAAAATATGTTTAAAAAATTAGGCTGATGTAAAGTAGACATGTGGGAAATGTTATTTCGTGTTAATCTGTTATAAGAGCATAAAATTAAAAGTTTCAAAATTGGGGATTTACAAAATTGTCTCCAAATTTCCGATTTTTCACAAATAGTCATATTGAATAAATCATACCACTAACATCATGTACAATAAGTCATGAAAATACATTCTCATAACCAGTGGGATCCGTTGAAGCATTCTATAGTTAATAACACATAAATTGACGCTGGTCAGAATTGTAAAATTTGGCCTGATTATGAAGGTGAAAACAGGCTTGGTGGTTAAAAGAGTTAAGATCCCATCTGTATAAACTTCCATGTGGGTGAAACATTGCTTATCTCTTCCAGGCAAAAAACTCCTTGATGTAATACTTTTTGGTTATATGTTATTCTCTTACAGATGGAAAGGTGAAAATGTTGCAACTACAGAAGTAGCAGATATTGTCGGGATGACTGACTTCGTTGAAGAAGCCAATGTGTATGGTGTTCCAGTTCCTTGTAAGTAAAGAATTATTATTTCTAGAGATGAGCGACTTTGGCTCCGGGAGGGTCGAGTCGGGTTTCGGACCACCCGACTTTCTCAAAAGTCGAGTAGAATGAAATCGGCCGACTATCGGAAAAAGTAATTGTTCCGACTGAAACTCGACCTGACCCCAATGCAAGTCAATGGGGAAGAATAGTCGGCAGGGAGTGGAGGACAGAAAACACACCTACAGTGCCCATTTCAACTACATCAATTCTTATAACTTAAGCTTGTCAACCTTAATTTACTTTATAATAATAGTAACGCATTGAACACTGGGGGTTATTTGGCTAAAGTTATGGGGTGGCGTCAGCAAGGATTTGGATTTCTGGATCACGGAGTGAATTACCTATATGATGGACTACTTGCTAGAGATGGGGTGCACCTTACGAAGACTGGAAAACATGTATTTGGAAGTCGCCTTGCTACACTCATCAGGAGAGCTTTAAACTAGAACAATGTGGGAAGGGAAGCAAAAGGCCAGAAAAATCCATACACCTGACAAATGCTATTGAGAACTCTGCTATTAGAAGTGGAAAGGAAGAACGAAGAAAAAAAAATCTTAATAATAAAAATATTGGAGGAAGAGAAATCAATCACAAACTAAAATGTTTCTATACGAATACACAAAGCATGGGCAACAAACAAGGAGAACTGGAACTACTAACGCAGGAAAATAAATACGATGTAATTGGAATCACTGAGACTTGGTGGGACGATACACATGATTGGAATACAAGGCTAGAAGGATACAACTTATTTGCAAGAAACAGACTTGATAAACGAGGAGGAGGTGTGGCACTGTATGTTAGAAAAGCGTATATCTGCACAGAGATTGAAGCTTCAGAGACTAGGAGTTCTGTGGAAACTGTTTGGGTAAGAATACAAGGAGCGAACAATGGAAAGGACACCATTGTAGGCATTTACTAAAGGCCGCCTATGAAAGCTGAAGATATGGATGAACTCTTTATGCATCATATGGGCAAGTTCTCCAAAAAATATGACATCGTGGTCATGGGAGATTTCAACTATCCAGACATTTGTTGGGAATCTCTCTCAGGCAAAACTAACAGGTCCAGGAAATTCTCATCCTCTCTTGCTGACAACTTTATCTTCCAAAAGGTAGGGGAGAAAACAAGGGGATTGGCTACCTTGGATCTAATCCTTATAAACAGGGAGGAAATGGTTGAGGAATTAAGAGTGGCTGGGACCCTAGGAGGTAGAGACCATGCTATTTTAGAATTTTGGATAACTAGAGGAGGAAGACCTGTGAAGACTCAGACTTCAAGGTTAGATTTCAGAAAGGCAGATTTTAAGGGACTCAGAAAGAAAATCAGAGGGATCCAATGGCTGGATATCCTTAAGGACAAAAATGTCCATGAAGGATGGGAAATCTTGAAAAATAAGATTCTCAAAGCACAACCATTAACAATTCCGAAAAGAGGGAAGAACAGGAAGCATTTAACGAAACCAGGATGGATGAACAAAGAACTTAAACACATGCTACAAAGGAAGAAAGAAATGTTTATCAAATGGAAAGAGGGAGGCATATCTAAAGAAGAATATAATGATGTCTGCAGAACCTGCAGGGCAAGAATCAAATTAGCTAAAGCAGACAATGAATTAAGGCTTGTAAGAGATGTCAAAAGCAATAAAAAAGGATTTTGGGGCTATGTCAAAAGTAAAAGAAAAGTCAAAGATGCTATACGATTTTTACAGGATGAAAATTATGAAATGGTAAGAAAGGATGTTGAGAAGGCCGAACTTTTAAATTCCTATTTTGCATCTGTTTTCTCTCAGAAAGGAAATGTAACATCAACTGATCTTCACTGTCCTATTAAGGGAATAGAAGAATCCAGGATATCTATAAACAGAAAAATAGTGAGGAAACACTTAGCTAACATAAATGAATTCAAGTCTCCAGGTCCAGATGAATTACACCCCAGAGTACTGAAGGAGACAGCAGAATAAATTTTTTAACCACTCTCCATAATCTTTGAAAATTCTTGGAGAACAGGAGAAGTTTCAGAAGACTGGAGAAGAGCAAATGTTGTTCCTATCTTCAAAAAGGGAAGAAGGTGGACCCAGGGAACTATAGGCCGCTGAGTCTGACATCTATACCAGGAAAGATCTTTGAACACATTATTAAACAACATGTATGTAAGTACCTGGACAAGAATGAAGTGCTTAACCAGAGTCAGCATGGGTTTGTAACTAATAAGGCATGTCAGAATAATTTAATTTCCTTCTATTACAGAATCACTGACTGAGGGGATCAGGGAAATGCTGTAGATATATTATATCTTGACTTTAGCAAAGCATTTGACAAAGTATCTCACACAATCCTTATTGAAAAAATGACTAAGTATGGAATGGGCAAGGCAACTGTTAGGTGGATTCATAACTGGCTTAGTGATAGGACCCAAAGAGTGGTAGTAAATGGCTGCACATCCAGTTGGAAGAATGTATCAAGTAGGGTACTACAGGACTCGGTCTTGGGCCCTGAATTGTTCAACATCTTTATCAATGATTTAGATGAAGGAATTGAGGGTAAACTTATTAAATTTGCTGATGACACAAAGCTAGGAGGGATAGCCAATACTAGAGAAGAGAGAGAGAGAGGATTCAAAAAGATATAAATAAACTGGAGCAGTGGGCAGCAACTAACAGAATGATTTTTAACAGGGAAAAATGTAAAGTACTACATCTGGGAAAAAAAATTAAAAAAGCGTATACAGAATGGGAGGAATAAGGCTAAGCAACAGCACATGTGAAAAAGACTTGGGTATACTAATAGATCACAGACTGAATATGAGTCAACAGTGTGATGCAACAGCAAAAAAGGCAAATACAATTCTGGGATGTATTAACAGAAGCATACAGTCTAGATCACGTGATGTCATTATTGCCCTCTACTCCTCTTTGGTCAGACCTCATCTGGAATACTGTGTCCAGTTTTGGGCACCACATTTTAAAAAAGACATCGACAAACTGGAGCAAGTTCAGAGAAGAGCGACCAGAATGGTGTCCGGTCTGCAAACCATGTCCTATGAGGAACGGTTACAGGATTTGGGAATGTTTAGCTTGCAAAAAGAAGACTGGGAGGAGACTTAATAGCTGTCTACAAATATCTCAAGGGCTGTCACATTGTAGAAGGATTATCTTTATTCTCATTTGCACAAGGGAAGACTAGAAGCAATGGGATGAAACTGAATGGGAGGAGACACAGATTAGATATTAGAAAAAACTTTTTGACAGTTAGAGTGATCAATGAGTGGAACAGGCTGCCACGAGAGGTGGTCAGTTCTCCTTCAATGGAAGTCTTCAAACACAGGCTGGACAGACATCTGTCTGGGATGATTTAGTGAATCCTGCTTTGAGCAGGGGGTTGGACTAGATGACCCAGGAGGTCCCTTCCAACTCTACCATTCTATGATTCGGCATATATAATGGGCCCCATATGATGCTCCGGTATGTGATGGTCCCATGGATGATGCTCCAGTGTATGATGGGCCTATATAATGCTCCATAGATAATGGGCCCCATATGATGCTTCAGTATATAATGGGCCCCATATATGATGTTCCAGTGTATAATGGGCCCCATATATGATGCTCCAGTGTATAATGGGCCCCGTATATGATGCTCCAGTGTATGATGGGCCCCATTTATAATGCTCCAGTGTATGATGGGCCCCATATATAATGCTCCAGTGTATAATGGGCCCTATCAATGATGCTCAAGTGTATGATGGGCCCCATATATAATGCGCCAGTGTATAATGGGTCCTATCTATGATGCTCAAGTGTATGATGGGCCCCATATATAATTCTCCAGTGTATAATGCTCCCTATATATTGCTCCAAACATTAAAAAAATGAAATACCCCTCCTTGCTAGGCACTGCTCTACTCTGGACTCCTCAGCGTCGCCATCTTCCAGCTCTCTGCACTGTGACTGTTCAGGCAGAGGGCACACAGACGTGACGTCATCGCGCTCTCTGACCTGAATGTCACTGTCTGGAAACATGGAAGACGTCACAGCGGTGGAGCAGGTAGAGGTAAGTATTGCAAGTGCTGGGGCCCTGAGGAAGCAGGGGGGGCATGCTCGTGGGCGCGGGCACTGGCACAGGGCCCCTCATAGTACACCGGTGTCTCTGAAGACGAGTGGGCCCCCCCACCTGCTCAGGGCCCAGGCACTTCTCAGGTGTGCCAGGTGCTGATGCCGGCCCTGGGGGGAGGGGGTACAGCCCTGTTAGGGAGGTGGAAAAACTGGCATATGTTGAGGTGTAGGCTGGACGTTCAGCAGCTGCAAATGGAGGAATTGGAGAAGTCAGAGTAAGAGGAGGACAAAGCGAGCCATTTTGCTGGCAACCTATGTGTCATCAGGGGAAGGTGGTACAAAATCCTTTGAAACCCAGGCATGGTTCACTTTAATGAAGGTGAGATCACCAACAGCCGTTTCCTTCTTTCTGTCAGGATTGATCCAGCAGCACTGAAGACTCTTTCTGATTGCACACTACCAGCAGGGCAAGCGAGCTCCTGTAAGGCATATTGTGCCAATTCAGGCCAGGTGTCCAGTTTACAGGCCCAGTAGTCAAAGGGGAATAAACTGTGAAGAAGAACATCGATAGGGGAGGAGAGGAAATTTTGAACCATAGTTGACAACTGCTGTCTCCTGTCTGTTGCAATTGATTCAGTATTAACAGTTATGTGAGCGGTACTCCAGAAATCAGTCCACAACATGGTCATGAAACTCGTCTCCAACGCCACTTCGGCTGTGTGCACCACGAACACCTCTTCCATGTTGCACAGTATGGCTCGTGGTAGAACCTGCACCGCTACTGTGTGCTGGAAATGCCTCTAACAAACGGTTTACCAGAGTTGCTTGTTTGTTCGCTAATATTAGCTCTAGGTTCTCCTGTGGCATGATGTTCTGTAATTTGCCTTTATAGCGTGGATCGAGGATGCTGGCCAACCAGTAGTCGTCATCCTTCATAATTTTGGCAATGCTGGTGTTCATTTTTAGGATTCACAAGACATAATCACACATGTGGGCCAATGTTCCAGGTGTCAATGATGCACTGCCAGTGGTGGGTGGAGGAGCACTTTCTGCCAAATCCACATCCCTCCAGTCATGCACAAACCCTGTACCTGACCTTGGCAAGCCAACATTTTCTCTTGCCCCCTGAGAAGCATCCTCCTCCTCATCCAGGACAGTTCCCTGAGCAGACAATGCCTGACTGTCATCAAGGCTTCCCTCCTCCTCCTCAGCTGCACACGTCTGATCCTTAATGTGCGTCAAAGTTTGCATGAGCAGAGGCATAAGTGGGATGCTCATGCTTATGATGGCATTGTCTGCGCTTACCAGCCGTGTGCATTCTTCAAAACACTGAAGGACTTTACAGAGGTCTTTCAGCTTTGACCACTGCACACCCGACAACTCCATGTCTGCCCTCAAATTGCCTACCAGTGTATCCTCCCACAAATGCATTACAGCCTGCCTCTGTTCGCACAGCCTCTCAATCATGTTCATGGTGGAGTTCCACCGTGTTGCAAAGTCTATGATTAGGTGGTGCTTGGGGAGGTGGAGCGATCGCTGCAGCCTCTGCATACGACTGGAGTCTACAGGCGAGCGATGGATTTGCGAGCACAGTCTTCGCACCTTATGGAGCAGGGCTGGTAACTCAGGATAATTATTTATAAAGCACTGCCCCACCAGGTTCAAGGTGTGAGCCAGGCAAGGTATGTGTCTGAGTTTTGCCTGGGTTATGGCCACCACAAAATTACTGCCGTTATAACTGACTACCTTGCCTGGCTCAAGATGTAGACTGCTCAGCCATGACTCAGTTTCTCGCTGCAAGTAGTCGGCCAGTACCTCCATGGTGTGTCTGTTGTCGCCCAAAGACATCATCTTTAAAACAGCCTGCTGATGGTTACCACTAGCTGTTCGATAGTGGGACACCTCGTGTGCAACACTGGCAGCCGCGGATGGACTGCTCATGCGATTGCGCTGTCGATGAGCTTTCGCTTCTGGAGGAGGAGGGTCGAACGCCTACAGCTAACTGTTGCCTATACCATGAGCCAGGCAGCACTGTCCCACTGCCGCTGTCCCCTGTGGACCCTGAATCCACATTAACCCAGTGCACAGTGATGGACACGTAACGGCCCAGGCCATGCCTAGTGGCCCATGCATCTGTTGTGAGGTGCACCTTTCCACTCACTGATTGTTTGAGTGCATGCACAATGCGGTATTTCACATGCAGGTGGAGGGCAGGGATGGCTTTTCAAGAAAAGAAGTGCCGACTGGGTAGGTCATAGCGTGGGACAGCGTAGGCCATGAGCTCTCGGAACGCTGCACTTTCAACCAAACGAAAGGGTATCATCTCTAATTAGATCAGTTTGGCAATGTAGGCGTTCAAAGCCAGTGTACGCGGATGAGAGGATGAGTACTTTCTTGTCCTACTCAGAGTGTCTGCTAGGGTGAGCTGGACTTGAGAGCTGCATATGGGGGAACTAGCGGTGGACATGACTGACTGAGAGGGGGTTGGTGATGGTGGTGGTGATGGCCTAGATTCAGTCTTTCATTGGAAAAACATTGTGATTCCCTGACTGCTTTGGCCTTGCGACGACACCTCAACATTTCTTGCTGGTGGTGTGCTAACCGGGTGGGCTTACAGTGGGGGAAGCGATGTAGCGTTGCTGGCTACCTTCAGTCGGAGCAGGTGCACGTGTGCTACCTGAGGTTTTGTAGTCCGTACACGCTTGCAAGTGCATGGTGTTTAAATGTCTAAGCATGCAACTGCTATTCAAATTTTGGAGATTTTTCCATCGGCTAAAGGTCCTTTCGCACTTCTTACAGATAACCTTTGCCTCATCAATAGGATTTTGATAAAAAAACTGCCACAATGCACTCTTCCTACTATGGTATAAATTTTCAGGGCTTGTACGCTGTGCTAATTTGACCATCTGGCCAAGCTGTCCTGCAACTCGTTTTGTTTTTTTAACACGTTTTTGGACTGCTACGGGCTTGCCAGATAACCGCAGCTGCGATGTCGATGCCTGCTGCGGATCCTCCTCCTCTTCTGAGCTATTGCCAACGGCACCCTCTTCCCCCAATGGATGCCAATTCGGGTCAACAACTGGGTCATCCATCACCTCCTCTTC
Organism: Oophaga sylvatica; assembly: GCA_033576555.1. Taxonomy (NCBI): domain Eukaryota; kingdom Metazoa; phylum Chordata; class Amphibia; order Anura; family Dendrobatidae; genus Oophaga; species Oophaga sylvatica. The sequence goes on along the minus strand of JARQOD010000004.1, from coordinate 365,406,612 downwards.
AATTTCATCTCCACCTTCCTCTGTGTCACCGTGTAAGGTGGTATAGTATGAGGGAAGGGGCACCCGAGTTTCATCAGGGTCAGAATCTGGCTCAGTAGACTGTGAGGGCAATGCAGTGCTCTGGGTGAATGTACCAGCAGAATCATATAGCAGTGGCTGTGCATCAGTGCAATCCATGTCATATTCATCTTGGACTGGGGAATTCAGGATTTCACTTGATAACCCAGGCATGGTATGTGAAAAGAGCTCCAGGGAGTAATCTGAAGTGTGGCCTGCCGCATCCTTCACTTTTGGTGGGGGTGAAGGACACAAGGAAAGGTGTTGTTCCTGACTAGGAGCCTGCACTGACGACTCAGTGCTTGCATTTTTTGAAACTTCAGAAGAGGAGGCGATAGAGCTTGAGGCTGTTTCGGCAATATAAGCCAAAACCTGTTCCTGATGCTCCTGCTTTAAAAGCGGTTTACCTACTCCCAGAAAAGGGAGCCTTCCAGGCCTTCAGGAGCCAGACGATGACGCGGGCTTAACATCTCCTGCCTTAGGTGCGATTGTGCTTTTGGCACTACCAGCAGATGCCGCACCACCATCATCAGTACCAGCTGGTCCCCCCCTGCCCACGTCTGCGGCCTCTTCCACTATACTTCCTCATGTTTAGGAAAATGTACCAAAAATACCAGCAGATATATGGTACTGTATGAGGAGCGTACAGCTGTATACGGTGTAGGGAAAAATTTAAATCTCCGTATATATTTCCGGAGTCAGACACAGACGCTCACTCAGTATGGATTTGACCGTAATACAAAAAGCAGAAAACAGTACTGTATCAGAAGCGTACAGCTGTATACCGTGTAGGGGAAAATTTAAATCTCCGTATATATTTCCGGAGTCACACACAGACGCTCTCTCAGTATGGATTTGACCGTAATACAAAGTGCAGATATACGGTACTGTATCAGAAGCGGACAGCTGTATACGGTGTAGGGAAAAATTTAAATCTCTGTATTTATTTCCAGAGTCACACACAGATAGTCAGCACGTATTTGTCCGTGATACCAGCCGGTACACGGTAGTGTGTGAGGAGCGTACAGCTCTATACGGTGTGGGAAAAAATGAACGCTCGGTAACTGTGCAGAAAAAAAGAATAAAAGTATTTGTGCTGTGTAAAAAGCAGTCTGCACAGCAGTGTACACACAGCAATACAGCTATCAGGCAGCCTAATAACCAGCGCTGCTGCACACAAGAAAATCCTCACCTGTCACTGCACACTAACTGTACAGCACAATTGCTATCAGCACAAGCACATAAGAACTTCTCTTTCCAGCCCTAACTCTCTCCCTACTGATAAACAGCATCAGCAACCTCTCCCTACTGTTAAGATCGGCAGAAGTAAAATGGAGGTTGGCGGTCAGGGCTTTTATAGACACTATGACACCCCCCCAAAGCAAGCCAATCACTGCAATGCCCTTCTCTAAGATGGTGGTGGACACTGCACGTCATCTCGTTGCCCACAATATACATCCTTGTTCATTGGCTGAAAAAAGGCGCCTGAAAGCATTCTGGGAAATCCGACTTTGGCGCTCGTTTTGCCGACCGCATGGTCGACTTCACGCTATGGTCGGGTTTCGTTCAACGAAACCCGACTTTGGCGAAAGTCGGCGACTTATGAATCTGACCGACCTGTTTCGCTCAACTCTATTTTATCTCATATATAGAGTAAGGGCTCACTCCCACTTGCGATTAAATCGGATGAATGCAATCCGATTAAAATTTTATTGCATTCAGACCAATGTTATTCTATGATTGTGTGTTCATCTGCGATTTTTTTTTCTGGATCAGATCAAGATCAGACTGGGAAAAAAAATTGCACCATGCTGCGATTGTATGCGAATATCGGATCGCATTCACCAATAGAAGTCAATGGGTGCAGAAAGAAAAAAAAAATAAAAAATCACAGCACAAGGACCATGCGAGTGCCATCCGATTATTACACACCCATGTCCTTGAAAACCTGGCATTTCAGCAGCCACGCACAATTGTTTGTAATTCATGTTTACAATGTGGCACATGGTGATTTCTGGTATAAGTTATACAAAGATATCCTCAATTATTTGATTTAATTTTGCACTACTGGCACTTTATTTGTAAGTGGAATACTCTGGTTTGGGATTCTATTATTGGTCCGTTTTGTTTCATGATTCATGGTGATATAATATGCTATAGTTAATATGTGGCTGTATTAGGATTAGTTCCATGATATATAACGTAAGTTCACAGCCTCTATGGTAATTTTTGGGTAGCATTAATTTGTATCACCCTGACACATGAGCTGATTAAGACTATTGATGAAAATGTATCAATCATGACTACATAGCATTTCATTTATATAGGGTGATGCATGTACTTGTGGCTGCTGGTTCTTCTGGTTTTGACTCTATGACACCCTTCTGTTATTTGTTATATGTAAGTTTCACATTGAGTATTAATAAAAATATTTTTTCATACATTCCATGTATCCTTTGGATATTATTGTTTTTTGATGTTATGTGGAATGTGACCCTAGTCTGAGGTCTTTTTGGACTATAATGTTTAAATATCATAGAATGACCTGACAGAATAGAATTTATACACATAGAATATATATAATTAGTATAGTGTGTGTGCAGATATATAGTTAGTATTGTGTGGGCGCAGCTTACTGTACATGTATTTAATTAATAAATATCTAAAAAAAAAATGGCATGGGATACCTCGACATTTTATTAACCAGCAGAGTGATGGTTTATAGATATTTATAGCAAGGGGTAATATCCATGGAGCTTCCCAGGCTATTAATATCAGCTAACAGCTGTATACTTAGTCATTCCTGGTTATTAAAATGGGGGACACCGCCCCCCCAAAAAAACAAAAAAAAAATGAAGCAGTTGGCTATTAATAGTCCAAGGAGGAGCCGTTGATATTGGCCCCCTCTCAGACTAAAAGATCAGCTCTCAGCTGACCAAGAAATGGCGCATTCATAAGATGCGCCAAATCTGGCACTTAGCCTTGCTCTTCCCACTTGGCCTGGTGTGGTAGCAAGTGGGGCAATAGTAGTGGGGCTGATGTCACCTTTGTATTTTCAGGTGACATCAAGCCTAGAGGTTAGTAATAGAGAGGCATCTATAAGACGCCCCTATTAATAACCCCACAGTCAAATTGTAAAAAAAAAAAGTAACACCCAGAATAAAGTCCTTTATTTGAAATAATTCCCTCTTCACCCCTGTAATTGGCCATCAACTCTGACAGCCTGTTCTGTTGAAGCAGCCGTTCGTCACTATCGCTAATAGATGAACGTCCTGAAAAAGGATAATCTTTTTAAGACAATATTTGAAAATTAGATATCTAAACTAAAAACACCATTATCAACATTTGCTATTATGATTTTTCGCCCAATTTTAGATCATGAAGGAAGAATTGGAATGGTATCCATCAAGCTGAAGCAAGGAGAATCATTTGATGGAGACAAACTGTACAATAAAGTGACAGATTATTTACCCAATTACGCCAGACCTCGTTTTGTGCGAATACAGGTAATAGTTGTTTATATCTTTTTGAATCCATTAATCTTTTCTCATTAATAAATCAGTGATTCCTCTAATGTAATATTATATACTAGCTGAAGAGCCCGGCGCTGCCCGGGCATAGTACCTAACTACGGTTAGTTATAACAAATTGTAATGATTATATCTATATACAAGTATTCAGCTTTCTCCCCATTATGTAGATAGGGCCAAAATAGTTTGGCGATTTGGAACATGCGGGGGTTAAAATTTCCATTCAACACATAGCCTATGATGCTCCTGGGGTTGAGATGTGCGGGCATGCAAAATTTCATGCCCGTAAGTACAACGGTGCAGATTCCTATCCTGAGCCAAAATTATTTGCCGATTTGGAATGCGCGGGGTTAAAATTTCAACTCAAAACCTAGCCTATGACGCTCCCGGGTCGAGACGTGCGGGTGTGCAAAATTTCATGCCCGTAAATGCAGATTCCTATGCCGGACATACACACAAGCATTCACTTTCTCCCCATCATGTAGATAGGGCCAAAATTGTTTGGCGATTTGGAACGCGCGGGGTTAAAATTTCGATTCAAAACATAGCCTAGGACTCTTTCGGGGTCGAGACGTGCGGGCGTGCAAAATTTCATGCCCGTAAGTGCGACGGTGCGGATTCCAATCCCGGGCAAACATACCTACATACATACACACAAATACATTCAGCTTATAATTAGACTAGCTGAAGAGCCCGCGCTGCCCGGGGCATAGTACCTAACTACGGTTAGTTATAACAAATTGTAATGATTATATCAATATACAATATTCAGCTTTCTCCCCATTATGTAGATAGGGCCAAAATAGTTTGGCGATTTGGAACATGCGGGGTTAAAATTTCCATTCAACACATAGCCTATGATGCTCCTGGGTTGAGATGTGCGGGCATGCAAAATTTCATGCCCGTAAGTACAACGGTGCAGATTCCTATCCTGAGCCAAAATTATTTGCCGATTGGAATGCGCGGTTAAATTTCAACTCAAAACCTAGCCTATGACGCCCCGGGGTCGAGACGTGCGGTGTGCAAAATTTCATGCCCGTAAATGCAGATTCCTATGCCGGACATACACACAAGCATTCATCTTTCTCCCCATCATGTAGATAGGGCCAAAATGTTTGGCGATTTGGAACGCGCGGGGTTAAAATTTCGATTCAAACATAGCCTAGACTCTTGGGTCGAGACGTGCGGGCGTGCAAAATTTCATGCCCGTAAGTGCGACGGTGCGGATTCCAATCCCGGACAAACATACCTACATACATACACCATACTACATTCCAGCTTATATATTAGACTAGCTAAAGAGCCCGCCTTGGCCCGGGCATAGTACCAACTACGGTTAGTTATAACAAATTGTAATGATTATATCTATATACAAGTATTCAGCTTTCTCCCCATTATGTAGATAGGGCCAAAATAGTTTGGCGATTTGGAACGTGCGGGGGTTAAAATTTCCATTCAACACATAGCCTATGATGCTCCTGGGGTTGAGAGTGCGGGCATGCAAAATTTCATGCCCGTAAGTACAACGGTGCAGATTCCTATCCCGGGCCAAAATTATTTGCCGATTTGGAATGCGCGGGGTTAAAATTTCGACTAAAAACCTAGCCTATGACGCTCCCGGGGTCGAGACGTGCGGGTGTGCAAAATTTCATGCCCGTAAATGCAGATTCCTATGCCGGACATACACACAAGCATTCAGCTTTCTCCCCATTATGTAGATAGGGCCAAATTGTTTGGCGATTTGGAACATGCGGGGGTTAAAATTTCCATTCAACACATAGCCTATAATGCTCCTGGGGTTGAGATGTGCGGGCATGCAAAATTTCATGCCCGTAACTACAACGGTGCAGATTCCTATCCCGAGCCAAAATTATTTGCCGATTTGGAATGCGCGGGGTTAAAATTTCTACTCAAAACCTAGCCTATGACGCTCCCGGGTCGAGACGTGCGGGTGTGCAAAATTTCATGCCCATAAATGCAGATTCCTATGCCGGACATACACACAAGCATTCAGCTTTCTCCCCATTATGTAGATAGGGCCAAAATTGTTTGGCAATTTGGAACGCGCGGGGTTAAAATTTCGATTCAAAACATAGCCTAGGACTCTTTCGGGGTCGAGACGTGCGGGCGTGCAAAATTTCATGCCCGTAAGTGCGACGGTGCGGATTCCAATCCCGGACAAACATACCCACATACATACATACATACATTCAACTTTATATATTAGATTTAATATATGCTAGTAAGAGTATCCAAACAAAGAATCATATCACTACAGCTGGTCATATTATAGATGGAAGTGATAGATTGACAATCTAATGCGTATGGGGGTGATCTTCCTTACCGCCCTAGATGACAGGTACTGTGGTGTGGGAGAGATAGTAATGTTTACACAAAAGCAGAATGTCTACTAAGCAATCAGTAACCTCGACATCAGTTATGTAACTCTAATAAGGGAAAATTCACACTGTGCATTTTTGTTGCAGCATGTTTTGGTGCGTTTTTGTGGGTTTTTTCATGCTTTTGGGCTAACTTGTGTCTCTTTGTGCATGTTAATAAAGTTGAGCGCCCCCTAGAAAAAAAAACTACTTCCTGTAGAACCATACCTCTAGATCCTTTGAAAAGCTGGCAATTCATATGCCACGTACACTAAAAATCACACTGACAGGTTAAAATAGATAGAATAGATATACACAGATAGAATACATAGATATATAGATGTCAGTGATACACACAATATATAAAAAAAAACTTCCTTCTCATCCCCCTGGGGGTGGTCTTTGTTGTCCTCTCTCATTTTCGGGTCCTCTACCAGAGACCTGGGAGTTTGAGGATTCTGCGCAGGATCTTAGCTGTTCCCAGCATTGCGCTTTTCTGGACAAAGAGCTCAGATGTTGCTCCTGGGATCAGTTGTAGCCAATCTTCCAACTTAGGGGTCACTGCTCCAAGTGCTGCTATCACCACTGGAATCACTGTTGCCTTCACCTTCCACATCTCCTCCAGTTCTCCCTTGAGGCCCTGGTATTTCTCCAGCTTCTCATATTCCTTCTTTCTGATGTTGCATCTATTATCATTGCTGTCTTCTGATCCTTGTCTACTATGACAATGTCTGGTTGGTTAGCCAACACCCGCTTATCCGTCTGGATCTTAAAGTCCCACAGGATTTTAGCCCTTTCATTCTCCACCACTTTTTCTGGGGTCTCCCACCTGGACTTTGGAGGACTTAACCCATATGCTGTGCAGATGTTACGGTATACAATTCCCGCTAATTGGTTGTGGCGTTCAGTATACGCTGTTCTTGCTTGCATTTTGCATCCTGCCACTATGTGTTGGATGGTTTCTGGATTTTTTTTCCATAGTCTGCACCTTGGGTCTTGTCTTGTGTGGTATATCCTGCTTCTATGGATCTGGTACTTAGTGCTTGTTCTTGTGCCGCTATGACTAGTGCCTCAGTGCTGTCTCGGAGTCCAGCTTTCTCCAGCCATTGGTAGCATTTCGCTATGTCAGCCACCTCCATTATCTGTCGATGATACATCCCATGCAGAGGCTTGTCTTGCCATGGCACTTCATGTTCCTGTTCTTCCATCCAAATCTGTTGTTGTTGCCTTAGGCTTTATCTCAGCATCTCATCTTTTGGTGCCATTTTTCTGATGTATTCCTGGATACTCCTTGTTTTGTCCGTGATGGTGGCTTGGATACTTATCAGCCTAACCACCCTCTCTGTTGGTATACAATCTTTGGGAGCTAGACTTAGGGTGGAGACCTGTTATGATTGGTAACCGAGGAGGATGATAAAGAAATAGGCTAGGTGACCAAACACCCAGAGAGGTTGGTAACATAGCGGATTGCAGACCCCTAAACTGACAACACAACTAGAATTAGCCGTGGGACGTACCTACGATGCCCTAGACGCCTCGACACAACCAAAGAGTTAACTAAGCCTAAAGAGAGAAAGGGTAAAGCTCACTGCCCCAGAGTAGAACTCCAAAGGAATAGATAGCCCCCAAACATGTCAGCCAGACCAGCTCCATTACCCCAGCAACCATCGGAGGGAGCTCAAATTCAGAAGCCAGATCCAAAGTGTTCACAACAGTACCCGCCCCTTGAAGAGGGGTCACTGAACCCTCACCCAAGCCACCAGGCCGATCAGGATGGGCCCGGTGAAAGCCACGAACCAATCTAAGGCATGAATGTCGGAAGCAAACACCCAAGAATTATCATCCTGACCATAATCTTTCCACTTGACCAAGTACTGGAGTCTCCGTCGAGCCAGACGAGAATCCAATACTTTCTCTATTCATACTCCAGATTGCCCTTAACCAATACAGGATCAGGGGGCGTAGCCATGGGAACTACTGGCTCAACAAACCTTTTCAACAACGATTTATGAAAGACGTTGTGAATCTTAAATGTTCCTGGAAGAGCCAAACGGAAAGAAACGGGATTAAGGACTTCCAAAATCTTATAAGGTCCAATGAACCTTGGCTTAAATTTTGGAGACGCAACCTTCATAGGAATATTTGAGGACAACCAAACCATGTCACCTACTTTAAACCGGGGACTATCAGTCCTATGCCGGTTGGCAAACCGTTGGGCCTTCTCCTGAGAGTGAGACAACTTATCCACTACTTGATTCCAAATCTGCTGCATTCTCTCTACCATAGTATCAGCAACTGGACAGGCCAAAACCCCCATCTGCCCTGAAGAAAACCGAGGATGAAACCCGAGGTTGCAGAAAAAAGGGGACATCAATGTGGCAGAACTAGCCCTATTATTTAGAGCAAATTCAGCCAAAGGCAAAAAAGAGACCCAATAATCCTGATCAGCAGACACAAAACATCTCAGATAAGTCTCCAAAGTCTGGTTTGTTCTCTGTCTGCCCATTGGTCTGAGGATGAAATGCAGAGAAGGACAACTGAATTCCCAGTTTAGAATAAAAAGCTCTGCAAAATCTGGAAACAAATTGGACTCCTCTGTCAGACACAATGTTCTCCGGAATGCCGTGCAAACGAACAACCTGCTGAAAAAACAAGGGCACCAACTCGGAAGAGGATGGCAACTTCAGCAGTGGTACAAGATGGACTATCTTGGAAAATCTATCACAGATCACCCAGATAACAGTCATTCTCAGAGAGACAAGATAGTCGGAAATAAAATCCATTGAGATATGTGTCCATGGCCTCCTGGGCACCGGAAGTGGCACTAACAATCCACTAGAGCGAGAACAGGGTTTGGACCGAGAACAAGTCCCACAGGACTGCACAAAATTCCTGACATCACGAGATAAAGCAGGCCACCAAAAAGACCGACTCACCAAATCTCTGGTACAAAAAATACCGGGATGACCAGCCAACGCGGAGCAATGAATTTCAGACATTACTCTCCTCCTCCATTGGTCGGGAACATACAATTTCCCCATAGGGCATCGTTCAGGTTCAGATAAATTGAAGAGCCGACCCTTGGGAAATTTACAACCAGACACTAACTCGATCGCGCAATCATAACTCCTGTGAGGAGGCAAGGATGCAGACTCACTTTCACTAAACACATCAGAGAAATCAGCCAAATAGTCAGGGACATCCTGAGATTGGGGAGAGGTAGAGAAAACAGGAGTATTACTAAGAATACATTGACAACCCCAACTAACCACAGACACCGACTTCCAATCCAGAACAGGATTATGGGTCTGCAACCAAGGAAAACCCAGTACAATAATGTCATGTAAAACACCAAAAATTTACAATTCTCTTGGCTTGGTGGTCTGGGGCTACCCGCATTATCACCTAGGTCCAAAACTGGGGTTTATTCTCCGCTAAAGGGGTAACATCAATACCCCTCAAAGGAATAAGAGTCCGCAGGGGTACCATGGGAAAACCACAACGTTTGGCCAAGTCAAAATCCATCAGGTTCAAGGCTGCTCCTGAAAAGCCTTAGCAGAAAATGAAGATAAGGAGCAGATCAAAGTAACCGTCAAGAGGAATTTAGGCTGTAAATTGCCCAAAACAAATGAGTTAGCAAAACGTTTTTCCCACTTAGGGCAGATGGAAATAGCATGAGAGGCGCTGGGCTCAGAGGTTTGTTCAAAAGGCAACACCGCCTCTTGCATAGTTTTACGTTCACGTAAACGTCTGTCAATTTGAATGGCTAATGACAGAGTCGTTGAGACCAGAGGGGACAGGAAATCCCTCCATAACATCTTTTATGGTCTCTGCCAGACCCTTCCGAAGAAGAGCCGCTAGGGCATCATCGTTTCATTTAGTAAGGACTGCCCACTTTCGGAATTTCTGACAATATAACTGCAGCTTCCTGACCCTGGTTCAATGCCAATAAGGGTTTCTCAGCTTGATCTATAACATTAGGTTCATCATACATCCCCAGAGCCTGAAAAAACGCATCCACATTAGCCAAAACAGGATCCCCAGGTGTCAGGGAAAAAGCCCAGTCCTGAGGGTCACCACGCAGCAGGATGACAATTTTAACCTGCTGCACCGAGTTCCCCGAAGAATTGGGTTTCAAGGCAAAAAACAATTTACAATTATTCTTAAAGTTCAAAAATTTAGACCAATCCCCAGAAAATAAATCAGGAATAGGGATCTTAAGTTCTACAGTAGACAACTGAGTGAGGTAGGCAGAAATTCTCAGAACTTCAGCAGCGAGCTGCTCAACACGATCAGACAAATGCTTAGCCTCCATTGAAAAAATCCTCATACAACCCCAGAGATAAAGAGGAAAAAATATATAAAAAATTCTGACTTTTTTTTTACTATTCTTTCCTTCTTTGAAGTACCCTAGAATCTACAGTCAGGCCGGTGATTCTGTTATGATTGGTAACCGAGGAGGATGATAAAGAAATAGGCTAGGCGACCAAACACCCAGAGAGGTTGGTAACTTAGCGGATTGCAGACCCCTAAGCTGACAACACAACTAGAATTAGCCGTGGGACGTACCTACGATGCCCTAGATGCCTCGACACAGCCAAAGAGTTAACTAAGCCTACAGAGAGAAAGGGTAAAGCTCACTGCCCCGGAGTAAAGACTCAAAGGAATAGATAGCCCCCAAACATATATTGCCGGTGAGACAGATGAAGCACAAAGCACAGGCAGAAAACAGAGCAAGCAAATGCTGGGGCCCAAACTGTCTCGATAGAACAGGACAGGAAAAGATACTGTCTGCAATCCCACAAAAACCCTAAGAAAATTTCCAACACCTCTGATATGCAAAAATACTGAGGTCACATGACCTCTCCCCCACTAAATCAGAACTCTGGTGTAAACTGGATGCAAACCAACAGATACAGAGATAACAGGAGACTAGAAATACAGAAAAGACTGACAAACTGTGGCAAAGGAAAACAGAGTCGAGCACAGGCCCCAGCAGGGAACCTGGAATTACTCACACCAGCAGGGCAGAGAATAGAGAAAAGCAAAATGGGAAAAAATGCCACAGATTAAAACCGACAAATAACTTATCTGAAATATGCAGGACAAAGCAGGGAACAAGCTGACTTCCAGAAGGCTCAGGAAGAAAACAAATCACCGGCAACAACCAAGGGAAGGCTGCTTACTTATATCTCTCCAGTCAGAAACACCTGACCCCCAATCATCCTCTTCAGGTGATCGACTTCTGTCAGCCAGACCAGCTCCATTACCAGCAGCAACCACCAGAGGGAGCCCAAACTCAGAAGCCAGATCCAAAGTGTTCACAACAGAGACCTCCATGCATTGTGAGTTTTCGTGTCTTCACATATGCAGCTTCCATCTCTTCTTTTAGCCAGCACACAATGCCAGCAGGGTATCTGATAACTGGCAGGGCATATGTATTAAGGGCATGAATCTTATCCTTCCCATTGAGCTGGCTCTTCAGGACCTGTCTTACCCTTTGATAGTATTTGGATGTTGCGGCCTTCCTTGCCTCCTCATCATGGTTACCGTATCCCTGTGGGATGCCGAGTTACTTGTAGCATGTACCTCGGCATCCAACAGGGATATATATATATTATATATATATATATATATATATATATATCCACACATACACACACATATTACATAGATAAATATAAGAAAAGCCAGCAATTCATCTGTAGTGAACTGTAAAATCACTGCAATTCTGGCACTTAGCCTCGCTCTTCCCAGTTGCCCTGTAGCGGTGGCAAGTGGGATGATAGTTGGGGGGGTTGATGTCACCTTTTTTATTGTCAGGAGCCATCAAGCCCTGAGGTTAGTAATGGAGAGGCGTCAATAAGACGCCCCCATTACTAACCCCATAGTAACATTGTATGAAAACACAGACACCCAGAATAAAGTCCTTTCATTGAAAAAATGACAGGCTCCTTAAATAATCTCAATTAAACCATACTTGCAACCTCAGTTAATTCCACTGAAGCCCTTGTTCTCCTGTATAAAACCAAAAATATTAAACCAACAATATACCATACCTCTCCGTCGTTCTGTCCCATGCCGTAATCCATGTCTGGGGAGAAAAAGTTTTCAACCTGGACGGTGCCAAGATGCAACCGTCCAGGCTGAGAACCACTGGTGATAGAACTGCTGCGAGAGCAGTCTCAGTGACTAGCAGTGACATCATTGAGGCTGTGTTTTCAGCCGGGCTGAACTGCGGTGACCTCAGTGAGATCCCTGCTAGCACCGTGAGAAAGTCACACGGTGCAGCGGCGAGTTCACCGGGAGAATTTCACTGCGGCTATCTGACCGCCGTTCAGAAGCGGTGTTTGACACTGTTATATGCATGACAGCATGGCAAACACTGTATTGTCGGGTCCCTAATTCAAGTGAATGGGGTTCTGGTCCGCTCTGCTGGATGACAGCCTGCCATCTACAGTCATGGCCAAAAGTTTTGAGAATGACACAAATATTATATTTTCACATGATCTGCTGCCTCTGTTTTTTATGTGTGTGTTTTGACAGATGTTTTTATCACAGACAGAAATATAATTGCAAACATATGAGTAACAAAATCTTATATTGACAGTTAGAATGAGTTAATGCAGCAAGTCAATATTTGCAGTGTTGACCCTTCTTCTTCAGGACCTCTGCAATTCTCCCTGGCATGCTCTCAATCAACTTCTGGACCAAATCCTGACTGATAGCAGTCCATTCTTGCACAATCAATGCTTTCATTTTGTCAGAATTTTTAGGTTTTTGTTTGTCCACCCGTCTCTTGATGATTGACCACAAGTTCTCAATGGGATTAAGATCTGGGGAGTTTCCAGGCCATGGACCCAAAATCTCTGTTTTGTTCCCTGAGCCATTTAGTTATCACCTTTGCTTTATGGCAAGGTGCTCCTTCATGCTGGAAAAGGCATTGTTGATCGCCAAACTGCTCTTGGAGGGTTGGGAGAAGTTGCTCTTGGAGGACATTCTGGTACCATTCTTTATTCATGGTTGTGTTTTTAGGCAAGACTGTGAGAGAGCCGATTCCCTTGGCTGAGAAGCAACCCCACACATGAATGGTTTCTGGATGCTTAACAGTTGGCATGAGACAAGACTGGTGGTAGCGCTCACCTTGTCTTCTCCGAATGAGGCGTTTTCCTGATGTCCCAAACAATCAAAAATGGGATTCATCAGAGAAAATAACTTTACCCCAGTCCTCAGCAGTCCACTGCCTGTACCTTTTGCAGAATATCAGTCTGTCCATGATGTTTTTTCTGGAGAGAAGTGGCTTCTTTGCTGCCCTCCTTGAGACCAGGCCTTGCTCCAAGAGTCTCCGCCTCACAGTACGTGCAGATGCACTCACACCTGCCTGCTGCCATTCCTGAGCAAGCTCTGCACTGCTGGTAGCCCGATCCCGCAGCTGAAATACTTTTAAGAGACGGTCCTGGCGCTTGCTGGTCTTTCTTGGGTTCCCTGGAGCCCTTTTTGGCAACAATGGAACCTCTCTCCTTGAAGTTCTTGATGATGCGATAGATTGTTGACTGAGGTGCAATCTTTCTAGCTGCGATACTCTTCCCTGTTAGGCCATTTTTGTGCATTGCAATGATGACTGCACGTGTTTCTTTAGAGATAACCATGGTTAACAGAAGAGAAACAATGATGCCAAGCACCAGCCTCCTTTTAAAGTGTCCAGTGGTGTCATTCTTACTTAATCATGACAGATTAATCTCCAGCCATGTCCTCATCAACACCCACACCTGTGTTAATGGAGCAATCACTGAAAAGAGGTTAGCTGGTTCTTTTAAGGCAGGGCTGCAATGATGTTGAAATGTGTTTTGGGGGATAAAGTTCATTTTCTAGCCAAATATTGACTTTGCAAGTAATTGCTGTTAAGCTGATCACTCTTTATAACATTCTGGAGTATATGCAAATTGCCATTAGAAAAAGTGAAGCAGTAGACTTTGTAAAAATTAATATTTGTGTCATTCTCAAAACTTTTGGCCATGACTGTAGAGCAGTGTTTCTCAACTTCAGTCCTCAGGACCCACCAACAGGTCATGTTTTCAGGATTTCCTTAGTATTGCAAAGGTGATGGAATTAATGCTTGAGCAGGTGATAAAATTATCACCTGTGCAATACTAAGGAAATCCTGAAAACATGACCTGTTGGTGGGTCCTGAGGACTGGAGTTGAGAAACACTGATCTAGAGGTAGCAGAGCCGAGTGTGAGGTCACATCAGGCTGTCCTTGACTTTTGTGCAGCAAGTACACTGCAAAAAAAAGTAAACCTGCATATTTGCAGCGTTTTTTCACTATCCATTCAAGTCAATGGGTGAAAAACGCTGCAAAAACACCGAAAGAAGTGACATGCTCTGTGAAAAAAACCAATGTGTGTGCATGAGATTTCTGAAAGCTCAAAGGCTTTGCTGGTACTGTAAAAGCAGCTGAAAATTAGCATAAAGCAGCAAAAAAATGTAGCAAAAATGCCAAGTGTGAACATACCGTAAAAGGTATGTGCACACGTTGAGCATTTGGTGCAAAGTTTCTGCACCATTTCTGCATCTCTTGGCAGAAAAAAAGCAGCGGCAAAAACGCACTGTTTTTACTTAAGTTTTTGGTGCAGATTTTTACCTACAGATTAGTATGAGTGAAATCTGTAGCAAAACCACTGAAAGAATTGACATACTGTAAATTTAAATCTGCAAGTCACAAATATGCAATGTGCATGAGATTTCAGGATTCCCATTCACTTTGCTGTCATAAGGAACCCTACAGGTTTTGTGACAAATCTACACTGAAAAACGCAGTCTAAAAAGTCCTGTAAATACTTCACCAGTGTGTATAACCCCACCCCCATCACTGACTGGCAGCTTTCTTCCTATGCACAGTGCTAACAAAGTAGTTAAAACTTGTTTTTCCTTAAAATGAGAAAATAACCATGGTTATCATGTGTCTACATACACATTCTTTGGCTTAATGTCCTATCTTATTTCCCAGAAATGGTCAAGGACAAGTTGTTTACTCCAAAAGTTATCTTGGCATATGGGATGTTATGGGATGTCAGACCAAATTCTTTGCTGTGTACAAAAACTTTGTACAGGGTCATTTTGACATATAGGATTTCAGCCCGGATTCGATAGACAATCAGGGGTGGGGAACCTTTTCCAGCCGGGGCCATTTGGAAATTTCTACCATCATTTGAGGGCCACACAAAAATGATCACCTTGAAAATTACCCCGATATATTTAGTCAAACAATTAATTATGGTAACTCACCCTTAATATGACGGCTGGAGCTGCTTCTCTTGGGAGCAGCCGTGATGTTAGGTGATACTGATCATGTTGCTTCTCATGGATGCTTTTCCAGGTTTGTGGGGGGGAATAGACATCACTGAGGGGATATATACATCACTAGGAAGCACATATAGCACTGGGGGTATATATGTCCCTGGGGGGGAATATACATCACTGGTGGGGTCACATACATCACGGGGGCTATATACAGCACTGGGGGCTAAATATATATCACAGGTGGGGGATACACAGCACTTTTGGGGTTAATGCAGCACTGGGGAATATATACATCACTTGGGGGCACATACAGCCGTAGGGGGAGATATGCAGCACTGGAGGAGGGGGATATACAGCACTGGGGGGACAGGCATCGCTGGTGAGGCATAAAAATCACCGGGGTGACATGAAGAACGCAGGGGTGGAGCACAGAGATCACAAGGGTGCACATAGCTGGGGGGCACACAGCTGAAGGGGACAGATCACAGGGGATACAGATCACATGGGAGCACAAAAAATCACAGGGGGTACATAGCAGGGTGGCACAGGGATAACAGGGGGCACAAAGCTGGGAGCCACAAATATCTCAGGGGTGCACTTAGCTGGGGGGCACAGAGATCACAGGGGAACATATAGCTAGGGGGCACAGATCACGGGGAAAAAAATCACAGGGGGGCACATAGCTGGGACAGAGATCACAAGGGAGCATAGATCACAGGGGGCACAGATCACAGGGGGCATAGATATCACATCAGGAAACAGCAGGGTGCACATAGCTCAAGGCACAGATCACGGGGGCATATAGATGCATAGCTGGGGGCACAAAGATCACAGGGGGCACACAGCTGGGGGCACACAGATCACAGGGGGCATATAGCTCGAGTGCACAGAACACAGGGGGCATATAGCTGCATAGCTGGGGGGCACATAGATCACAGGGGGCACAACTGGTGGCATAGTTCACAGGGGGCATATAGCTGCATAGCTGGGGGGCACATTGTTCACAGAGGGCACACAGATGGAGGCACAAGATCACAGGGGGCACAGATTTCGGGGCATATAACTGCATAGCTAGGGGGCACATAGATCACAGGGGGGCATATAGCTCGAGAGCACATGTAGCTGCATAGCTGGGGGGCACATAGATCACAGTGGGCACACAGCTGGGGCACATAGATCATAGGGGGCATACAGCTGCATAGTTGGGGGCACATAGATCACATGGGGAGCACATAACTAGAGGGCACAGATCACAGGGGGCATATAGCTGCATAGTTGAGGGGCACATAGATCACAGGGGGCAGAAAGCTGAGGGGCACAGACTACCAGTAGAAAAGCACACTGCCAGCACAGCAGCATATCCTCTTCCGGGACAGGAGGACTGGAGAGCATTGAACGCTAACCCCGCCCACCAAGTCGAAATCATCTTTCTTGTGCAGGGCAGGCAGCGTTATGCAGTGAACGCTGCGTGCCCTGCACTTGAGGGTTAAAGGGCCGGCAGCCGGCATGATACGGCTGCCGCTCGAGCATTCGGGACTCCGGGGACCTGCCGGGCCGCATGAAAAGTCACCGCTGGCCGGAAGTTTCCACCCCTGGACTAAATCGATCTTGTTTACTGATGTGTTTGACAAGCAATTGTGTAACTTGCACAATGTTCTGGCACAAATATAATACCTCTATTTCCTTTGATCTAACCCCTATAAAAGATGAGCATATCTAAGAATAAACAATACTATTCAGGAAGACAACTGCTGCGTGTCTTACTATCTGATTCTTCATAGACACAGAAGCCTGAGGGTATGTTTCCACCTGGCGTATTTGCTGTGGATTGAAGGCTGCGTACAGCCGCAGCGTCCAGATGTTACAGCATAGTGGAGGGGATTTTATGAAATTCCGTCCTCACTATGTGTGCAGGGCCGCATCCGGAGCCCCTGCGTATCCGGACACGCGGCGCGTCTTTCCAGACTGATGCATGTCTATTTACCTTGCGGAGAAGACAACCAGGAAAGGGACGACAAGCACCACTAATGGCATATAAATGAATAAATGAAATATACATGAGGGTGCTGCATTATGCAGAAATTAAAATAAATCAAAGAGAAGAAAAAGGCTAAGGAGACAAGGGCGCACACCCAAAATAATGAGAAAACATGTTACAATTTTATTAGTGGACAGAAAAACTCACAATAAAAACAAGAAAAAAACACACAAGCCAGTGGTCCCCCACAATCACAAATATCAAGGAACACACAATATAGAAACCAATGTGTATTACAAATTATTTATATAGCTATTAATACTTTACAATACAGTAATCATAAGGAGTGTCCCATAAGCATGAATAAATATGTAAACAATCAAAGGCAGACCACCCCCCCGCCCCCAAAAAAAAAACACACAAAATCTGAGTGTCCCAGAAAGCAATTAATCCCTGAGCGCTCACCCCTGTACTGGAACAAAAAGGACCATATAAGGTGCCTACAAGTAGGCTAGTATCAACCCCAAAAGGAAAGAAATGGAGATCTCCTAGGGCGGACAGTGAATGTATAAATTAGCAGAGATGGAAGCGGAGATGCAGTAGGCACAACAATATGAACAAACTGGAGGAATACATCACCGCAGATCACTGTCCATAAAGACCCGTCAGGGGGGTGGGCACAGGGGAGTCAAAGGGGGGGGGGGTAGTCCCGGGACCAGAGCAAAATGGGAAGCCCACGTGTATCGCTGTTGAACCACAGCTTCGTCAGGGGAAGTCATATTGTTGTGCCAAATGCGACATGGCATCCGCTAAATATTCCAGCATATTTTCCATTCAAAAAGTCAAATGGCGCTCCTTCCCTTCTGAGCCCTGCCGTGCGCCCAAACAGTGGTTTATGACCACATATGAGGTATCTGTGTACTCAGGAGAAATTGCCCAACAAATTTTAGGATCCATTTTATCCTGATGCCCATGTAAAAATGAAAAAATTGATGCTAAAAGAAATTTTTTGTGAAAAAAAAGTACTTTCTTTTTTTTACAGATCAATTTGTGAAGCACCTGGGGGTTCAAAGTGATCACTATGCATCTAGATAAGTTCCTTAGGGGGTCTAGTTTCCAAAATGGGGTCACTTGTGGGGGAGCTCCAATGTTTAGGCACACAGGGACTCTCCAAATGCGACATGGCAACCGCTAAATATTCTAGCATATTTTCCATTCAAAAAGTCAAATGGCGCTCCTTCCCTTCTGAGCCCTGCCGTGCGCCCATACAGTGGTTTATGACCACATATGAGGTATATGTGTACTCAGGAGAAATTGCCCAACAAATTTTAGGATCCATTTTATCCTGATGCCCATGTAAAAATGAAAAAATTGATGCTAAAAGAAAATTTTTGTTGGAAAAATTAAAATGTCCATTTTTTCCTTCCACGTTGCTTTAGTTCCTGTGAAGCACCTGAAGGGTTAATAATCTTCTTGAATGTAGTTTTGAGTAGCTTGAGGGGTGCAGTTTTTATAATGGTGTCACTTTTGGGTATTTTCTGCCATATAGACCCCTCAAAGTGACTTCAAATGTGAGGTGGTCCCTAAAAAAAATGGTTTTGTAAATTTTGCTGTAAAAATGAGAAATCGCTGGTCAACTTTTAACCCTTATAACTTCCTAACAAAAAAAATGTTGTTCCCAAAATTGTGCTGATGTAAAGTAGACATGTGGGAAATGTTATTTATTAACTATTTTGTGCCACATAACTCTCTGGTTTAACAGAATAAAAATTAAAAATTTGAAAATTACAAAATTTTCAGAATTTTCGCCAAATTTTCCATTTTTTTCACAAATAAACGCAAAAATTATCGACCTAAATTTACCACTAACATGAAGCCCAATATGTCACGAAAAAACAATCTCAGAATTGCTAGGATCCGTTGAAGCGTTCCTGAGTTATTACCTCATAAAGGGACACTGGTCAGAATTGCAAAAAATGGCAAGGTCTTTAAGGTCAAAATAGGCTGGGTCTTGAAGGGGTTAAAGAGGTTACCGCCACTAAGAATGCAACTTTCCAAGAAAGTAACGAAAGGCTAGTAAAACCCATAGGCTCAAAGGGCACATGCTGAAGAGCCTCCAAGACAAGGTTGAGCCGCCAAGGAGACACAGGTGCCTTCCGCGGTGGAAACTGACGAGTTACTCCTTGAAAAAAGGAACGCACGTCTCTACGCGAGGCGATAGCCTTCCGAAAAAGCAGTACAGGGCAGAAACCTGACCCTTCAGAGTGCTAACTGCTAAACCTTTGTCCAACCCGTACTGTAAAAAGCCAACAGATTGGGAATGGGAAAAATCCTCGGGTTCCTTGAAGAACCCGAACACCACGAAAAGAAGGCTACCCAAGTTCTGTGATAAATCTTAGTAGTGGCCGGACCTCTAGCAGCTCGCAGAGTGGCAATGACTGCAGCTGAGAAACCTCTACGGTTCAATATTTTGGTCTCAAGAGCCGCGTCGTCAAACGCAAAGACTTCAAGTCCGGATGACGAACGGGCCCCTGGTTAACAGGTCCGGCCGGGGAGGAAAGTGGGAATGACGGTGCCGCCAAAAGCGACACCAGTGTCGCGAACCACGTCCTCCTTGGCCAATCCGGGGCTATCAATATAGCCGGAATTCTCTCCAGTCTGATCCGACGCAGCACCAGAGGAAGTAAAGATATCGGCAGAAACACATAGACTAGCTCGAAATGGTCCCACGGAGCCACCAGAGAAACCACCGCCACAGCCTTCGGGTCCATGTACCTGGACATGAAGGTCGGTAGTTTGGCACTGAACCTTGATGCCATCAAATCCACTTGGGGAGTTCCCCAACGGGAACACAATAGTGCAAAAATTTTAGGATGAAAACTCCATTCTCCAGGATCCATCTTCTCGCGACTGAGGAAGTCCGCTGTGGTATTCTGGACCCCTGGAAAGTGAATCGCAGAGATGTCTGGAATCTTGGTCTCGGCCCATAGCAGGATCCGAGACACCTCCATCATGAGCCTGGAGCTCCTTGTCCCGCCTTGGTGGTTGATATACGCAATCGCCGTCGCGTTGTCTGTCTGCACTCAGACTGGTAGACCTCTTAAAGGGACCGTCCAGTGTTGGAGGCAAAGGAAAATTGCCCTCAATTCCAGGATGTTGATCGGTAGAACAGACTCTCCCTATGACCATACTCCCTGGATCCAAAAGATCGTTCCAGGCACCCCCCCAGCCCGTCAGGCTGGCATCTGTGGTTATGACCGACCACCTCGGAGGGAGGAAAGATTTCCCCAGGGATAACACTCCTGGACGTAACCACCATCCTAGGGATTCTCGCACCCTGTGAGAGATGATGACGCTGCAATTCAGAGAAGCTTGCGATCGATCCCAACGACTCAGAATGAGCCTTTGGAGGGCCCTGGAATGAAATTGGGCAAACGGAAGTGCCTCCATGATCGTCAAACCCAGAAGGCGCATACACTTCCGAAAGGACATTGCTGTCGTAGACCTCATAATCTGTACATGTCGAAAGAGACATGCCCGCTTGTCTGGAGGAAGGGACGCCACCGTCCGTACCGTGTCTAAATGCATTCCCAAAAACAGGATTGACTGCGACAGTTCCAGAGACGACTTCTCCCAATTGACCAGCCACCCGAAATCCTCCAGGAGCTGAAGGGATAGATTGCGAGCCGTCCCCGCCTCCTCCTTTGAGGACGCCACAATCAGAAGGTCGTCCAGGTAGGGAAATCGTAACCCCCTGTCTTCGAAGAATTGCCATGAGGGGCGCTAGAATTTTTGTAAAAACTCTGGGCGCCGAGGCCAAGCCGAATGGCAGAGCCACAAACTGGTAATGGTCCTGACCTATGGCAAAACGAAGGAAGCGCCGGTGAGCCCTTCCGACAGGAACATGCAAATAAACGTTGCGAATGTCGATTGACCAAAAAGACGTTCTGCGACAGGGCTGCCACAACGGAGCGAAGCGACTCCATGCGGAATTTTCGGGATGTAAACATGCCGATTCAATCTTTGAAATCCAAAATAGGGCGAAATTTGTCCTCCTTTTTGGGGACCACAAAGAGGTTGGAATAAGAATCCTCTTCCCTGGTCCTCTGCGGAACCGGTATCACCACACCCTTCTGCAGAAGGGAATCGACCTCTCGTAGTAGAGCGGCAAATAGCTCGGCTCTGACGGAATGCGAGATTGGCAAAACCTGTCCGTGGGTCGAGAAAGAAACTCTATGAAGTAGCCTGCCAACACAACCTGTGTTACCCAGGCGTCCGACACACGGGAAACCCAAGTCAGTTTGAATTGGAGTAAACGACCCTCCACTCGAGAGCGCTCGAGTGAGACCCAGACGTCAGACCGCTTTAGCGGGTTTTTTGCCAGCTTCTGTCTTAATGGAAGTTCTGTTTCCAGGGTATGCGGAATTTCTGAGAAATTCCCCCTTTTTTTTTTTTAAAAAAAAAAAGAGAGGAACGACCCAAACCCCCAGAGGGTTGACCGGATCATCCCCTGGACCGAAAGGACCACCGACAACTACCGGCACTAGTCCTGCCAGACGCAGAAGTCACAGCTCTGCGCTGCGGTAAAGCTGTTTCTTTTGCCTCAGAAATCAGCTCTGTGAGGTCAGATTCAAATAGCTGACCACTTTGTAAGCTAAAGATAGCAAACCCTGCTTGGAAACCGCGTTCCACTGTCTAAGCCACAGTGCTCTTCTGACTGTGACTGCCGAGGATTGCGCCCTGGATAGCAGTGACGCAGAATCCTTCAACTTGAAAAGCCCATCTATCTCGATAGAGGGGATCCATCTTGTCACGCCGTCCGTAGACGGTCCAAACGGCTCAGGGAAACTTTACAAGTACACATAGATCCTTAATACTGAATCCATGACCCGCGGCCTCGCAGATGGATATTGTTGCCATCTCCATTTTTCTGTCCAGCAGGTCCTGCAGACTCGCCTTCCTTTACCAGGATAAAGGGACATTCACTTCAGGAGATCCAATTAACAATCAACTCCGTAGAAAACGGATACAGATTGTAAAGCCGTCGCGACCTATGCGACTCCTGAAACATCCGGGCCGACTTACCAGGACGCCTAGTTACCTCTCTCTGGTAACTGTAACGCCCTCATGGCTCCAATAGTACGGTCCATGAGAGAGGCAGAGTGTCCCTGCCGATCCTCCTTGTCCGAAACGGACATCTTCGCTACGCGAGAAGGAAGGCACCGATTTGTGTCGCTTCCTTGAGAGGATCTAGCTGACACTCCATAACCTAGAAGGTCAGACAGGCCATCATAGGAACTAGCGAGGGCCATTTTGACACCACTGGAACCTCCGACCGCTGCGCATGACGCCGTCGGGGTCTGCGTGTCAGATAGTCCGCATCTGACATGTCCTTGCACAGTATATGGCAGGTTAAACCTGTCAGTAACTAGAACAGTGTGTTTCTTAAAGAAAAAACAATCGCTGAAGGGTTAAAGCTCTTAAAGAGAGAGCTACCCCAGCATTAATAGTTAACCGCCTAAGAAGGGGTTAAAGTAGCAGACTCCCCACAACCTTTATAATGAAAAAGTTGTGCGAGCCCCAAGTGCCTCTTATAAGGCAGCAGCTGCAGGACAGCTTTTTATGCCACACTAACAGAAAAACGTTCCACAAGATCGCTAAAAATTGCGCTGTTTTGTATATCGCAATGACCGCCAAAGTTGTTAAGGAGATCGCTAACCGCTTATGCGATGTTAATGAGATCGCCCAGATTGGCAGCTACTAGCGACCTTAAAAAATGATCACACAAACGATCGCATTAGTATGCGTCGTTATCAGGATCGTTAGTGGGAACGTATAGTGGCAGTATTAAAATCGCAGACTCCCCACAAACTCTATTATTATTGAAAAGAGTGTGCGAGCCCCTTATGCGATAACAGCCGCAGGACAGCGCAGTCTGTCACTCATTAGTGCCCCAGAAGGCGCCCGCGCTGTGGGGGTGAAGGGGTTAAGCTTCTGCCCGCGAGCTAGAAGCGACTCACCCAGCTGGTAACAGTGTAACATCTTGCCGGGAGGGGAGGAGGGAGAAGAGCCAGAAGAAGCTTTCAGCCTGCTTCTTTAATGGCCGCCGCGCTGTGCCTCCGTGTGCTCCATGAGGGAAGCCGGAAATGGAGACAGCAGTAAAGCGCGCGCTCAGAGCGGCGCGAAAATTCAAATAAAAAGGCGCGCACTCCTCTCCTATGTCCTGCAGGCATCCACCTGCGGACAAAAAACACAGTCACCAACATGTAATGTACAGCGGCTGCTGCAGCAGTCGCTTAAACACTCACACACACATTAATAAAAATGCGTGGTACTCACCAGCCGAAGCGCCACAGGGACCCCCAGGGGTTTCTGGCGCTATGCCCATGCTTCCCCCCAGGGCGGGGGACGCAGTGACCCCTGCAGCGCGGTTTGCGCCCCCGCCAGGGAAGCCATCCTCATCCCCCCGGGCCGGCAGGGTTCTGCAGGGACCACCATTAGGGTAATACAGATCCGCCAAGGGAGAGGTGGGAGTCCAGCAGCGCTGAGACTCCTGAGACCTCTAGACCACATTTGGTGATCCAAGTCTCTTGTCCGATAAAAAATAATAAAATCTTCTGAGGAGCTGCTTCCAGCAGCGACCATCCTCTGAGACCTCAAATTGTAAACTGAAGAGCTGAGTAGGAGGAGCCCGAGCTGGAGGGGCCGGTCAACACTCTTTTTAATCTGAGGTGTCAATCCTATCTGGGCTCCGCCTACCCACTAGTAATGACTGTGGCTCTCTTCCTTCCATCTGCAGCTGAAATCATAGTCTCCTTTGAAGCTCAGCATATATAGTAGCTGATGTTAAATGCCTTCAGCAGGCTCCTTGGGGTCACAGTAACTCATCGGTTCCCGGCCATTGCGTCATGGAAGACTTATGGCAGCAGCTTTCGGATTATAAGACTTTTTCCCCTTCCAAAAAAGGGGGAGCATCTATAATCTGAAGGTATCTTGCCTGGAGAGCGACGGCAGTAGAGTAGGGGGGTCACAGAAGCCATGATCACCGTTTCAGGAGGTTGGCGGCGGCAGGAGGAGTGGGGAGATACTGCGGGCCCCGTCCTCTCCGAAGAAATCAGCGCCTGTGAGCGGAGGTCCCCTTTTGGGACTTCAGGAAAATGGCCAACGGAGGCAGCGCATGTGCAAATTGAGATCTCGATCTGCGCATGCGCCACCTCTAGCGGCCATTGCCCACTGCAGGGATATGTACAGTGGGTATGGAAAGTATTCAGACCCCTTTAAATTTTTCACTTTGTGGAACTTTCTCCCATCTCCCTACTGCATCTGTGGAGCTCAGCCACAGTGATAATAAAATAAATAACAATGATGTCTAATCTGGTATTGCTTAAATCTACAGGACGCTATTGAAGTTACTGGAACCTACAAGCAGCGTAAAGTGGAACTGGTCAAAGAAGGTTTTGATCCCCTCACTGTAAGAGATCCATTGTATTTTTTAGATGAGTCTAGCAAAAAATACAAACCAATGGATTCCACCATTTACGAAGCTATTCTGGAAAACAAACTGAAACTCTAGTTTAATGTGTGGTCATGTTTTTTTCACCACAAAAAAATGTGCTGATTTTTAAAAAAGATAAATAGTCCTTGTATATAAATCTATGTAGTAATGAATGTAATTTGACAATGCAAAAGTCTGAAATTTGTTGTAAATTTGTTTTATTCATTTGAATAAAAATATATTGATCAAAAAATTAATATGCAGGTTAGTGTTACAACCTGAAACATTTACAGTAAGAGAATAATCCCATAATGATCTTATAGGCCTTCACAGTATTGTAGAACATGTCTAACCCCAGAAAGATTAGAATTTCTTCGGTCCACTTTAAAGATGACCGGTCACCTCTACCAACAAATCTTTGGTAGCAAATACTGATTTCCCTAATAAACAAGTACGGTAATTCTGGAACAGCATTTTTCGTAGCTTTGCATTTTGCTGTTCCTCTCATTCCTCCTGTTTTCTGAAGAAATGTACAACTGGGTGTTACCATTTACCCGATACATCAAAACCGATGTTGTTCAACCAAGTCTTGATGAGGGGATTGGCTGTAGTCAGACGATCTTGATTCATGAAGAGGAGTATGCTTCTTCAAGAATCATGAGCACCAGACAAGCGGCATACACCTCTTTGTGCTCCTTGCCACAAACCCTATTCCAGTCACCGCTGGAGTAAGTTTTGTGGCATAGTGAACATCGCCACTCGTCATGAATTTTGACAAGCAGCAGTCGCCACGCCCGCCCCTGTCCAAGCTCCGCCCACATTTTCAGAATAGGGCGAAAATGGCTTGAGAACAGCAAAGGTCACATAATATTAGAGCAGCCTCCAGTTGCACCAAAATTATGTGATTTTTCAAAGCTTTTTTACGCCAGAGTACTGGTATAAAATCTTTGATAATTCGGGTGCTAAGTTTCTAATCTGTGCTAACTGTGGCAGGATGTGTAAAGTGTATCAGATTGTACAGGATGAAACCCAGAACTGGTTACACCTAGTTGTCAAAGTACTTGAACATCAATGTTAGCAGCCCAATACAGATTTTTAAGAAAAGCAGCTCAAGAATTGCCATTTCATGCAAGAATTTATAAAATAAGAGCGTGCAGATCCTCTTACAAACATTCATAAGGAAATCTACTGGAATAATTAGAGTTGGCATAAAATACAAGAACTAAAAAAAAAAGTATTAATAGCTTGTGGTCACTTAGAAGCTATCTCTGCAGAACCAGGAGGAGAGAGAGCACCTTGAATGGTGTAAAGGAAAGTTTCACCCCCTGGTCTTCTAACATAATGGGCTTGCTGCTGCATGGACGTTCCAGGAGGTCGCACCTAAGAGCAAGAATAGTTTGTCATTACAATGCTGGTGTCGATTACTTCACATCCTGCTATGTGATATAAAATATAAGATGCCCATCTAAACCCTTAGAAAAAAAAAAAGAATTTAGATTTATCACACAATAAAGACTTGCACTACAATGAGGCAATCACTTTATACTACATCTAGCCTCCATACTGGCACGTTGTGTGTTTCTTTTAGGTGCATACTAAAGCAGAGTCTAAAAAAGATGAAAACCGCCAGAAAACAGGTCACATGGACCTCGTTATAGTGAATGGTTCCTTTGGGGGTTCCATCTGAATCCCATTTTTCAGGCCTTCAAACAGAATTTGCTGAGAGTCTCTAACAAGGGGTCAAAAGTAATGTGAACCTAAGAGTTGCTCCTAGAATCCAACCACAAAGCTTTAAAAGGGGTGGATCTAATTTAGTAAATGAACAGTACCAACAGCAAAAAGGTGGGAGCACTGCAAGTATGCAGGCCAAAAAAGGCAAAATGTGTAATCTACCTTGAAAAAGTTAATAAGTGTAGAAATATTAACCTCTTGGTATATACTCACACGAAAACCTCTTTAACCAGGAGTGAAGTCTGCAGCCAGGTATCTACAGTGCTCCCGTAAGACTCGTACAGCCTCAGCACCAGAGAGTCCGGCCGCTTCTCTGCCTGTGAGAACCACCAAGTATTGGAAGAAAAAAGAATCACGATTAAAGGGGGTTGCAACTTTATCTGTATTTAAAACACGTGTTGAGTACATGACTTCATGGTACTTACTATTATGCAGATATGACAGGTTATCCTCCTGCACAGCCCTCTTGTCCATAAAATGACTGCTTGTTGAAGAACATGTCCATCAGCCTCCTCCAATTGAAAAGAAGGAGGTTTCCCATATGAATGGTTTTCCAATTGGAAGAGACTTGTCACATGTTCCTCCATTAGCAGCCATTTAATGGACGGGGGACCAACAAATACAGTTTTACAAAACATATATATATATTAATATATATAATTTCACAGATCAGTACACAGTAAAGAGAAAAAAATTCAAATGGCCAAAATTGCATTTTTTTAGGTCACCTCAATGCTGCAATGAGAAGGGAAAAAAAAAAAACCAGGTCATTTTTACCGGAAAATGAACGCCATAAACACATAACCCAGAAACCAATGTTGGAATTGTCTAGTTTTCGCCACACTTTGATTTTTTTTTCCATGTGTTTCCAATCAACGGTGTCTTAAAAAGGATGGTGTCAATCAAAAGGATAACTCGTAATGCAAAAAACAAATCCTCGCACGTCTATGCAGACGAAAATATGTAACAGTTATTGTTTTTTGAAGAAGAGGGAAAAAAAAAAACAAAGACCAAAATGAAAATTTCCTGGGTCGGAAGGGGGTTAGATCAAATTTTCATGCTTGTTAGGCCATCTTCCAAATTTTTACTTTCCTTTAAATATTCTAGTGCTATTTTCCCCATGAGTACAATTCCCTTGAGGTATTAATACTTTTACCACATGTATAACACATGCCTAAGGAATTTTTAGAGATCTTGAGCAAGTTTCTGCAGTGATGCAACTTTCATCCCAGTAAATGATGCTTTTCTTTATTAACCCCTTTCCGACATCAGACGCAATAGTACGCCGACGTCGGACTCCCTCCTTCTGATGTGGGCTCCGGCGCTGAGCCCACATCTTTCCCAGGACATGTCAGCTGTTTAGAACAGCTGACATGTGCCCGCAATAGCCATGGGTCGAATCGCGATTTACCCGAGGCTCTTAACCCATTAAATGCCGCTGTAAAATGTGGACAGTGGCATTTAACAAGAGCTTCTGGCAATCGCAACGGAAATCTGTCTACCGGTGACCAGAGTCACGTGATCCCGGGTCACCGATGTGTTTGCATGACAACCGGAGGTCACCTGGAGACCTCGATGGTGGTCAGTGCCCGCTTGCTGTGAGCGCCCCACCCAGTGGTCGGCGCTCATAGCAATGAGTAATTCTACTACATAGAGGTGAACTGATCATCGCCTATATGTAGTAGAGCCGATTGGGTTGTGGCAGCTTCTTGTCTCCCATGGACTATGGAAGCATGCCAAAAGTAAAAAAAAAAAAAAAAAAAAGTTTTTAAAAATATAAAAGTTCATATCACCCCCCTTTCACCACATTCAAAATAAAACAATAAAAAAATCAAACATACACATATTTGGTATCGCCACGTTCATAATCAATAAAAAAAAAAGTAGTTACTTACCGATAACGGTCCATGACAGCAACAAGGAGAGAGGGGATCCGCCATTCAGGGACAGGAAACCTACAGATAAAAGGGCGGTATCTCTCCCTCACATCAATTGGTTTACAGAGCATCAGAGGACCTCCAGGTTAGTGACAACAACAAAATATATGTACATTATAGTATTGGTTATCAGAAGAAAAACCGTGCCTAGACAAAGCCATGCTACTAATAGTAAAAGTGCTCACCACACACGTGATGGGAGAGCCCATGACAGCACCCGCTTATTCCCTGAGAAACAGTCATCGGTGAGTAAGTATGCTTTTCTCAGTCTCCCATGACAGCACCACAGAGAATTACAGAGATTGGAAGCTTAGGGAGGGACCACTGCCTGAAGGACCCTTCTTCCGAAGGTCAAGTCAGACACAGAGGTTAGATCTAGACGACAGTGTTTAAAAAAGGTTGAAGGTGATGACCAGGTGGCCGCCTTACAGATTTGTTCTATCGATACCTCGGACCTCTCTGCCCATCAGGTATGGTGTTCCTGGTGGATGAAAAAGCCAGGGCTATTGCATCTCTTATCCACCTTGCCAGAGTACTCTTGGACGCTTTGAATCCCTTTCTAGGCCCTGGAAACACACAATGCCTTCCTTCCTACACCCCAGGGTGGACTCTAGGTACTGAACAAAACATCTTTTAACGTCTAAGGAGTGGAATTCCTCCTCTTTCCTACTTCTAGGATTTAATCTAAAGGAAGGAAGGACTACCTCTTGGGACCTATGGAATCGAGATGCTACCTTGGGTAAATAGGCTAGGTCAGGCTTTAGGATAACTCTATCATCTAATATCTTCGTAAAAGGGGGGCCCGCAGATAGGGCCTGAATGTCGCTTACTTTGCGGGCTGATGTTAAAGCTACCAGGAGAACGGTCTTTAACCCCTTTCAGCCATCAGACGTACTATTCCGTCCTTGTGCCCTGGGACTTAATTCCCATGGACAGAATAGTACGTCATATGCGATCAGCTGCGCTCACGGGGGAGCGCAGCTGATCTCAGCCGGGTGTCAGCTGATTCTCACAGCTGACACCCGGCACTAAGTGTCAGGAGCCATCACGGACAGCTCCCGGCACTTTAACGCCCGACACACTGCTCCTTGCGCGCTACCCTGAGACCCTCAGAGCAACACGATATGATTGCGTTGTTCCGAGGGCCTCCTACCTGCAGGCCCCCGGATCTAAGAAGGCCACGGGGTCCTTCCGGGTCCAGCAGGGAGGTGGCTTGTCAGTGCCTGCTGAGAGCAAGCATCCGCAAACCTCCTGCACTGCCTGTCAGATCGATGATCTGACACAGTGCTCTGGAAACTGTCAGATCAGCGATCTGACACTATATAGTGATGTCCCACCTAGGGACAATGTAAAAATGTAAAAAAAAACAAAAAAAAACAGTCTAAAAATAAAAAAAAAAACCCTAAATAAATAATAAAAAAAAATTGTCCCCAATAAACACATTATTATGTAAATAATAATAAAAAAAAAATAAAAGAACACATATTTAGTATCGTCGCGTCCGTAATGACCAGCCCTATAAAACTGTCCCACTGGTTAACCCCTTTAGTGAACCCCTTAAAAAAAGAACCACAAGGCAAAAAAAAAACCAATGCTTTATCATCATACCGCCGAACAAAAAGTGGAATAACACGCGATCAAAAAGACGGATATAAATAAACATGGTACCGCTGAAAACGTCATCTTGTCCCGCAAACACGGATTTTGGTAAGAACTTACCTGTAAAATCCTTTTCAGCGAAGAAGGAAGGGAGACACACTAGTCATTACTAGTGGGTAGGCGGAGCCCACATAGGATAGAAACACCTCAGATTAAAAAAGTGTTGACCGGCCCCTCCAGCATATAGGGCTCCTCCTACTCCAGCACTCCAGTCGTACCCAAGCTAAGGAAGAGCAAATATCACCAGCGTAGCAACATAACCCCTTCTGAAGGACTTCAGAGAAAAAACAAGAAGACAGGTTATGCATATAGCCGAAACAACCACACAGTCCAGGTACTACTCACTGAACCTGACCACTGCGATGAGCTGGCAATGCTGGAACAGAGCCTTAGCGCGCCGACCTCAGCCCAGATAATCGCTATCAGAGAAGGGTCACGCCGCATCTGAAAACACAATAACACACTTCTGCCATGGGAGGGATGTGTGTCTCCCTTCCTTCTTCGCTGAAAAGGATTTTACAGGTAAGTTCTTACCAAAATCCGTGTTTCAGCAGCAGATGAAGGAAGGGAGACACACTAGTCATTACTAGTGGGACGTCCCAAAGCAGTCCAAAAATAAGGGTGGGCAAAAAAACCAAAAGAGGCAGATACCCAACAACCTAAATAAATGCGCAACTAGCGCTAACTACAAGTTCACAAGAACTTTAAACTACAGCCGCCTGCAGGACCCTACGTCCTAAGGCCGCATCACCGGAAGCACTGACGTCCACCTTATAAAATTTTGTAAATGTGTGGACGGAGCGCCAGGTCGCCGCCCGGCAGAGCTGAGCTGCCGAGGCTCCTTGATAAAAAGCCCACGATGAACCCACAGCCCTTGTGGAGTGAGCTCGAATCTTAATCGGGCAAGGTTCGCCCTTAAGTCGGTAAGCCTCTAAAATGGCCGACCGAATACAACGAGCTATAGAATCCTTGGAAGCTCGTTGCCCACGTCGACGACCTGCTGGAATCACAAACAGAGAATCCGACTTCCGAAAACTTTGAGTAATAGACAAATAGAACTTCAAAGCCCGCACCAAATCCAATGTGTGCAAGGCCCGTTCCTTCGCATTCCTTGGCTCCGGACAAAGCGAGGGCAACACAATATCCTGGTTAACATGAAACTGTGACACCACTTTAGGTAGAAAGTCGCCCCGTGTGCGAAGCACTACGCGATCTGGGTGAAACTCCAGAAAAGGAGGCGAGCAAGAAAGAGCCGCCAACTCAGAAACCCTTCTCAAAGAAGTGTGTTATGTTTCGGTAGCTGAGGAGTGCAGGTAAAAAAGGAAATACACCAGAGCAGTTGGAATCTATGAGATTGCAGTACCCTGACTAACCACCACAACTAGAGGCAGCCGTGGAGCGTTCCTACGTTGGTCCTAGACGCCTCGTCACAGCCTGAGAAACTAACTACACCTAAAGATAGATATAGGAAAGCTATCTGCCCCGGAGCAGAACCCCAAAGATATTAGAAAGCCCCCAAACATGTAATGGCGGTTAGACAAGATGAAATACTGACACAGAAAGAAAATAGTATGAGCAAACGCTGGGGCCCAAACTAACTAAATAGAAAAGGATAGGAAGGGTACTTACTGCAATCCCAGAAAACCCTGAAAAGCGCCAACTCTACTAATTTCAAAAATACCTGAGATCACACGACCTCTACCACCTAAATTAGTTCTCTGGTGTAACAAAATCAAAACAGCAGCCACTGAAAAAACTGGAAAAAGCAAAAGTACAAATATCAGTGGCTGAACAAAACTGAGAGGGCAGAAGCCCCCGGAGGGGACCCTGAAGGCCCCCACAGAAGTGCAGGACAAAATGCAAAAATATAGCACAAACACAAAAGAAGAAAATGTCTTATCTGTTAGCAGGAGATGCAGACACGACACAGCAGGCTACAAGGGAAACTGGAATAAAGGATTCAGACCAGAACAATTGATCACCGGCAACCCTGATGGGAAAGTGACTCCCTTATATAAGACCAGTCAGTAACACCTGATTCCCAGTCCTCACAATCTTCACTGAACAGACCAGCACCGCTTGTAACCACCAGAGGGAGTCTCTGCTCAGAACTCATCTCAAACCCATTCACAACAGAAGTGACCGCCACTAGGAAGGCAACCTTCCAAGAGAGAAAGGAAAGATTAACAGAGTCCATAGGCTCAAAAGGCCCATGTTGAAGAGCCTCCAAGACAAGATTGAGCCGCCAAGGAGACACAAGCGCCTTCCGCGGCGGAAATTGACGGGTTACCCCGCGAAAAAAGGAACGTACGTCCCTACGCGAGGCGATAGCCTTCCGAAACAGCAAGGACAGAGCAGAAACCTGTCCTTTCAGAGTGCTAACTGCCAAACCCTTGTCCAGCCCGTACTGCAAAAAGGCCAACAAATTGGGAATGGAAAAAATACTCGGGTTCCTAGAAGAACCCGAACACCACGAAAAGAAGGCTTCCCAAGTCTTGTGATAAATCCTAGTAGTAGCCGGACCTCTGGCAGCTCGCAGAGTGGCAATGACTTCGGCTGAAAAAACCTTGACGGGTCAAGATTTCGGTCTCAAGAGCCACGCCGTCAAACGCAGAGACTTCAGGTCCGGGTGACGAACGAGCCCTTGGGTTAACAGGTCCGGGCGAAGAGAGAGTGGAAGTGGAGGCGCTGCCAAAAGCGACACCAGTGTCGGGAACCACGTCCTCCTTGGCCAATCTGGGGCTATCAATATAGCCGGGACTCTCTCCAGTCTGATCCGACGCAACACCAGAGGAAGTAAGGATATCGGCGGGAACACATAGATTAGCTCGAATTGGTCCCAAGGAGCCACCAGAGCATCCACCGCCACAGCCTTCGGGTCCTTGTACCTGGACATGAACGTCGGTAACTTGGCATTGAACCTGGATGCCATCAAATCCACTTGGGGAGTTCCCCAACGGGAGCACAGCCGTGCAAAAATTTTCGGATGAAGACTCCATTCTCCGGAATCCATCTTTTCGCGACTGAGGAAGTCCGCTGTGATATTCTGAACTCCTGGAATGTGAATCGCAGAGATGGCTGGCACTCTGGCCTCGGCCCATACCAGAATTCGAGACACTTCCATCATGAGCCTGAAGCTCCTCGTCCCACCTTGATGATTGATATACGCGACCGCCGTCGCGTTGTCTGTCTGCACTCGGACTGGTAGACCGCTTAAAGGGACCGTCCAGTGTTGGAGGCAAAGGAAAATTGCCCTCAATTCCAGGATGTTGATCGGCAGGACAGACTGCTCCAACGACCATACCCCTGAATCCAGATATCGTTCCAGCCACCCCCCCAGCCCGTCAGGCTGGCATAGGTGGTTACGATCGACCACCTCGGAGGGAGGAAGGACTTCCCGAGGGATAACACTTCCGGACGTAACCACCATCCTAGAGACTCTCGCACCCTGTGGGAGATGATGACACTGCAATCCAGTGAAAACTGCGATCGATCCCAACGGTTCAAAATGAGCATTTGGAGAGCCCTGGAATGAAATTGGGCAAACGGAATTGCCTCCATCGACGCCACCATCAAACCCAGAAGGCGCATACACCTTCGAAGGGACATTGCTGTCGAAGACTTCATTACATGTCAAAGAAGACTCGCTTGCTTGTCTGGAGGCAGAGACACCACTGCTCGTACCGTGTCGAATGCATTCCCAAACACAGGATTGACTGTGACGGTTCCAGAGACGACTTCTCCCAATTGACCAGCCACCCGAAGTCCTCCAGGAGCTGAAGGGATAGATTGCGAGCCGTCACCGCCTCCTCCTTTGAGGACGCCACAATCAAAAGGTCATCCAGATAGGGAAGAATCGTAACCCCCTGTCTTCGCAGAATCGCCATGAGAGGTGCCAGAATTTTCGTAAAAACTCTGGGTGCTGAGGCCAACCCGAATGGCAGGGCCACAAACTGGTAATGGTCCTGGCCTATGGCAAAACGAAGGAAGCGTTGGTGGGCCCTTCCGACGGGAACATGCAAAAAAGCGTCCCGAATGTCGATTCGTTATGCGACAGGGCCGCCACAACGGAGCGAAGTGACTCCATGCGGAATTTCCGGGTACGGACATGCCAATTCAATCTTTTGAGATCCAGAATGGGGCGAAATTTGTCCTCCTTTTTGGGGACCACAAAGAGGTTGGAATAAAACCCTCTTCCCCGGCCCTCCGCGGAACCGGTACTACCACACCCTTCTGCAGAAGGGAATCGACCTCCCGCAGTAGAGCGGCAAATAGCTCGGGCTCTGACGGAATGCGAGAGTGGCAAAAACTGTCTGGGAGTCGAGAAAGAAACTCTACGAAGTAGCCTGCCGACACGACCCGCGTCACCCAGGCGTCCGACACGCGGGAAGCCCAAGTCGGTTTGAATTGGAGCAGGTGACCTCCCACTCGAGAGCCCTCGAGTGAGACCCTGGCGTCAGTCCGCCTTAGCGGGCTTTTTGTCAGCTTCCCACTTGTCTTGGCGGAAGCTCTGTTTCCAGGGAGTGCGGGATTTCTGAGCGTTCTTTTTTCCCGAAAAAAGAGGGACGACCCGATCCCCAAGAGGGCTGACCGAACCGTCCCCTGGACCGAAAGGACCGCCGACTACTACCGGCACTATGCCTGCCAGACGCAGAAGTCACAGCTCTTCGCTGTGGTAAAGCCGTTTCTTTTGCCTTTGCCTTGGCAATCAGCTCCGTGAGGTCAGATCCAAATAGCTGACCACCCTTGTAAGCTAAGGATAGCAAACCTTGCTTGGAAACCGCGTCTCCGGTCCACTGTCTAAGCCACAGTGCTCTCCTGACTGTGATTGCCTAGGATTGCGCCCTGGACAGCAGTGACGCAGTATCCAAACCTGCATCACTGTCATATCGGGCTGCATCCTCCAACTTAAAAAGCCCATCTACCTCGGATAGAGGGGATCTATCTTGCCACGCCGTCCGTAGACGGTCTAACCAGCTTAGAGAAGCTTTACAAGCACACATGCTCTGAATCCATGACCCACGGCCTCGTAGATGGATTTCGCCGCCATCTCCGTTTTTCTGTCCAGCGGATTCTGCAAACTCGCCTTCCCTTTTAACAGGAAGTAATGAGGACTTGCTAAGCTGGGATAAAGGGACATCCACTTCAGGAGAAGGAATCCAATTATCAATCAATTCCGTCGTACACGGATACAGCTGAAAACACTTATCTGGAACAGGCGTTCCTTTAAGCCTACAGCACCTGGAATTCCCAGGCGGTCTCCCATCCAAGTACTAACCAGGCCCAACCCTGCTTAGCTTCCGAGATCAGATGAGATCGGGCGTGTTCAGGGTGGTAATGCTGATCGCGACCTATGCGACTCCTGAAAACATCCGGGCCGAATTACTAGGACGTCTAGTTACCTCCTCCGGTAACTGTAACGCCTCCCTCATGGCTCCAATAAAAGCCTCTGTACGACCCAAAAGAGAAGCAGAGAGTCCCTGCCGATCCTCCTTATCCGAATCGGACACCTCCCCATCTGAGCTTGAAAGGGAAACCCTCCATGCCCGAGACTCCGAGTCGCTGCGCGGGAATGAAGGCACCGGCCTGTGTCGCTTCCTCTGAGAGGATCTCCATTTTGACATCACTGAAACCTCTGACCGCTGCGCCTGACGCCGTCGAGGTCTGCGTGTCAGATACGCGAGACTGATCCTGTAGAGGAACTGGGAGACGGTCCGCACCTCCTGGACCCTGATCTGACATGTCCTCACACAGTATATGGCAGTTTAAACCTGTCAGTAACTAGGACAGTGTGGTTTCTTAAAGCAAGAAACGAACGCTGAAGGGTTAAAGCTCTTAAAGAGAGAGCTACCCCAGCTGTCCCCAATAAAGGGTTAACCGCCAAAGAAGGGGTTAATGTCGCAGACTCCCCACAACCCTTGTTTAATGAAAAGGGTGTGCGAGCCCCAGGTGCCTCTTATGAGGTAACAGCTGCAGGACAGTGCTCTCAAAGGTATGCTTCTTTTGCCTTTGTACACTAAACAAGAACGCTAAATATTGCGCTGATTTGTACATCGCAATGACCGCCAAAGTCGCTAAGGGGATCGCTAACCACTTATGCGTCGTCAATGAGATCGCCCACTGTGGCAGCTACTAGCGACATTAAAACAATCACAAAAAACGATCGCATAGTATGCGTCGTTATAATGATCGTTAGCAGTAGCGTTCAGTGTCCTGCGCTGTGGGGGTGAGGGGGTTAAGCTTCTGCCCTGACAGGCAGAAGCGACTCACCCAGCTGGCCGCGGTGTAGCATCTTCGATTGTCGAGAGGAGAGTGAGGAAGGAAGCCTTCCGCTTCCAGTAACGGCCGTCGCGCTGTGCTTCTGAGAGAGAAGCCGGAAGAAGACAGTAGTAAAGCGCGCGCTCAGAGCGCCGCGAAAATTCAAAAAAAGGGCGCGCGACTCCTCCGCTCTCCATGTCCTGCAGGCATCCACCTGCGGACAAAAGACACTAGTCACCAACATGTCACATGTAACAGCGGCTGCCGCAGCAGTCGCTGAAGCACTCAAACACATTAAAATGTGGAGTACTCACCCCGCTGAGCGCCACAGGGACCCCTCAGAGATTTGTGGCGCTGTGCCCGTAGCTTCCCCCCAGGGCGGGGAACGCAGTGACCCCAGAAGCGCGGTTTGCGCCCCCGCCAGGGAAGCAATCCTCATCCCCCAGGGCCGGCAGGGTTCTGCAGGACCACCTTACAGGGTAATACAGATCCGCCAAGGGAGAGGTGGGGGTCCAGCAGCGCTGAGACCCCTGAGACCTCTAGACCACTGGCGGTCCAAGTCTCTGTCCGACTAAAATAAAAAAAATTTCTGAGGAGCTGCTTCCAGCAGCGACTATCCTCTGTGACCTCAAATTTTAGACTGGAGAGCTGGAGTAGGAGGAGCCCTATAAGCTGGAGGGGCCGGTCAACACTTTTTTAATCTGAGGTGTTTCTATCCTATGTGGGCTCCGCCTACCCACTAGTAATGACTAGTGTGTCTCCCTTCCTTCATCTGCTGCTGAAAAAACGAGCTGCCAACAGCATAATTAGTGAAAAAATAAAAAAAAAGTTATAGCTCGCAGATAAAGCGATGCAAAAATAATTATTTTTCATACAAAATAGTTTTTATTGTATAAAAGCACCAAAACATAAAAAAAAAAAAGATACAAATGAGGTATCGCTGTAATCGTACTAACCCGAAGAATAAAACTACTTTATCAATTTACCACACGCGGAACGGTATAAACGCCCCCCCCACCAAAGAAATTAATGAATTGCTGGTTTTTGTTCATTCTGCCTCCCAAAAATCACAATAAAAAGCGATCAAAAAATGTCATGTGCCCAAAAATGGTACCAATAAAAAGGTCAACTCGTCCGCCAAAAATAAGACCTCACTCATAATGACTCTGTGGGCCAAAATATGGAAAAATTATAGCTCTCAAAATGTGGTGATGAAAACACTATTTTTTGCAATAAAATGCATCTTTTATCATGTGACAGCTGCCAATCATAAAAACCTGATATAAAAACCAGCTATAAATCGTAACATCAAACCCCCCTTTATCACTCCCTTAGTTAGGGAAAAATAATAAAATTAAAAAAATGTATTTATTTCCATTTTCCAGTGAGGGTTAGGATTAGTGTTAGGGGTGTGTTAGGTTTGTGGTTGGGTTGCGATTAGGGGTGTGTTGGGGTAAGAATTGGGGGGTTTCCAATGTTTAGGCACATCCGGGGCTCTCCAAACGTGACATGGCATCTGATCTCAATTCCAGCCAATACCACGTTGAAAAAGTCAAGCGGTGCTCCTTCCCTTCCGAGCTCTGCCATGCACCTAAACAGTGGTTTACCCCCACATATGGGGTATCAGCGTAGTCAGGACAAATAACTTCACATAAATTCACAATAACTTTTGGGGTCCAATTTCTCCTGTTACTCTTGGGAAAATATAAAATTGGGGACTAAAAGATCATACCCCAAGAAATTAGGACCACAATTTGCATGGTTTCAGGCGCTCCCTCAAAACACATCTGTTCAGAGCGGCCTATCACATTCACTAATCAAAGTCATTCTCTGTGTAAGTGTGTGTGTGTGTAGCCCATTCACTATCTCCATCCATCCCTCACTCCCTTAAGATGGCTGGACCATCATTGTAAATGCACCATTGTATATACACACACCTGTACTTTGTATCTCCCCCACCTCATTGTAGATTGTAAGCTCTCACGAGCAGGGCCGTCTTATTTTGCTTTAATTACTGTATTGTTAACGTTGTTACTTATGACTTGTGTTTTGAAACTGTTAAACTGTAAAGCGCTGCGGAATATGATGGCGCTATATAAATAAAGATTATTATTATTATTATTATTATTATCATGTTTGTGGAAAAAATATGATTTTTTTATTTTCACGCTCGGGCGTTATAAACTTTAGTAAAACACTGGGGAGTTCAAAGTTCTCACCACACATCTAGACAAGTTCCTTGGGGGGGTCTAGTTTCCAAAATGGGGTCACTTATGGAGTGTTTCCAATGTTCAAGCACATCAGGGGCTCTCCAAATGCGACAAGGCGGCTGATCTCAATTCCAGCCAATTTTACGCCCAAACAGTGGTTTACCTCCACATATGGGGTATCAGCGTAGTCAGGAAAAAATTGCACAATAACTTTTGTGGTCTTGTTACACTTGGGAAAATAAAAATTAGGGGTGAAAAGATAATTTTTGTGGAAAAAATATGATTTTTGAATTTTATGGCTCTACGTCATAAAGTTCTGTGAAGCCCTTGGGCGTTCAAAATGCTCACCACACATCTAGATAAGTTCCTTGAGGGGTTTAATTTCCAAAATGGTGTCATTTGTGGGGGTTTTTTTCACTGTTTAGGCACATCAGGTGCTCTCCAAAAGCGACATGGCGTCCAACCAATTCTGCGTTGAAAAAGTTATACTGGCGTTCCTTCCCTTCCGAGCTCTGCCATGCACCCAAATAGTGGTTTACCCCTACATATAGGGTATCAGCGTACTCAGGACAGATTGCACAACAACTTTTGAGGTCCAATTTCTCCTGTTACCCTTGGTTAAAAAAAAAAAAATTCGATCTGATGTAAATATTTTGTGAAAGTTAAATGTTATTTTTTTTTTAAACATTCCAAAAATTGCTGTGAAGCACCTGAAGGGTTAATAAACTTCTTGAATGTGGTTTTGAGCACCTTGAGGGGTGCAGTTTTTAGAATGTTGTCACTTTTGGGTATTTTCTATCATATAGACCCCTCAAAGTGACTTCAAATGTGATGTGGTCCCTAAAAAAAAATGGTGTAAAAATGAGAAATCGCTGGTCAACTTTTAACCCTTATAACTTTCTAACAAAAAAAAATTGTTTCCAAAATTGTGCTGATGTAAAGTAGACATTTGGAAAGGTTATTTAGTAACTATTTTGTGTGACATATTTCTGTTTTAAAGGCATAAAAATTCAAAGTTTGAAAATTGCAAAATTTTCACCATATTTCAGTTTTTTCATAAATAAATGCAAGTTATATCAAAGAAATTTTACCACTAACATGAAGTACAATATGTCACGAGAAAACTGTTTCAGAATCGCCAAGATCCGTTGAAGCGTTCCAGAGTTATAACCTCATAAAGGGACAGTGGTGAGAATTGTAAAAATTGGCCGGGTCATTAACGTGCAAACCACCCTTGGGGGTTAAGGATAAGATTCTGAGTGGGGCTGTGTCTATAGGCTTGAATGGAGGACCCGTTAGGGCAGATAGGAACAGATTCAAATCCCAAGATGGTAGTTTCTGACTAACTAGTGGTCTAGATCTTGAAGAGGCTTTAATGAACCGCGGTACCCATGGGTTACCTGCAATGTCCTGATTATAGAGTGCACCTAAAGCTGCCACCTGTACCTTTAAAGTACTGACTGCCAGGCCTCGTTCTAGACCCTTTTGTGGAAATTCAAGTATTTCAAGTATTTCACTAATTGAGGCCCTTTCCTGGACTTTTACTTTGGAGGTGGACAGGAACTTTTTACAGGTTTTACCATAAGCCTTGGTAGTAACTGGTTTGCAGCTTTTTAGCAGTGTAGAAACTAGGTTCTCCGAAAACCCTCTTTCTCTCAGTATTGCCCCTTCAAATTCCGTGGAGTTAAAAGAAGGTTCACTGCCTGAGGATATAATACCGGTACTTGAGCTAGAAGGTCCAGGAGATCCGGTAGGACCCAAGGGTCGGTGATCAATAGTAACCTCAGCCAGGAGAACCAAGTTCTTTTTGGCCAGAAGGGGCTATTAGTATCATTCTGGTTTTGTCTTCTCTGACTTTTCGCATGACTGCTAGAATAAGGACGATCAGGGAAAAGGCATATGTTAGGTTTTGAGTCCATGGAAGCATAAAGGCATCTAGCGCCTGAGGATTTCCCTGGAGTTCAGAAAGCAAAAAGCTTCTTTTTTGTTTTTGAAATCGGCAAATAAATCTATTTCCGGAGTCCCCACATCCTTGCAATCTGATCGAAAAAATGGACTGGTTTAAAACCCACTCGCCCTGCCTTAGTTGAGTGCGACTCAGAAAATCAGCCTTCTGATTTTCTACTCCCTGAATGTGTAGTGCAGAGGGATAGAATGTTTTTCTCCGCAAAGATGAGGATCATGGAGGAAGTGTCCATTACAATTCGGGACCTGGTTCCCCCTGATGGTTTATATAAGCCACCATTACTTGGTTGTCCGAGAATATGCGGACATGATGTCCCGTAGGAAAGGTAGAAAATTTGAAAGAGCATGACCCACAGCCCAGAGTTATTTCTGATTCGAGGAAGCCCTCAGTTCCTGACTTCCCAATTTCCCCTGAGCAACCAGATTGTCCATGTGAGCCCCCATCCTGGGGGGCTTCCATCGGTAGTAATTATGTGGGACACTTTTGTCACCTATCCCTCTGGATAGGTTGCTGGCATCTTTCCACCAGAGTAGGGAATGAATAGAAGAATTTAGAGTTATGTGACCCTCTAAGTGACCTCTTAGTACCGACTGATTTCCTAATATATCCCACTGGAGATCTCGTGTGTAGCTGTGCCCACTGGACTGCTGGTAGACAGGCGGAAAGGGAGCTTAGTATGGACATCGCCTTCCTCAGTGTCATAGAGAGGTTCTGTAAGGCCTTTGCCACTATGTGTATAATGTTCTATTTTTTGCAAACTGGGAGGCGACAGTCTTGTTTTTGAGAGTCCGTTAGCCCTAGGTACTCTTGGATTCTGCTGGGTTACAGCCGTGACTTTTGTAAATTTAGAAGCCAGCCCAGGTTCACCAGGGTGCTCATTACTCTGTCCCTCTGCAGCTCTGGGCCGAGTCACTTGCTATGAGATAATCGTCCAGGTAAAGGATTATTAGGATATCTTGCTCCCTCAGCTGAGCCATTATTTCTGCTACCAATTTTGTGAATACACGGGGAGCTATCGATATTCCAAAAGGGAAGGGCTTTGTATTGGAATTCTCTTATTTCTCCATTTATCGAAACCGCTAGTCTAAGGAATTTCTGGGATTGTTTGTGAATAGGGACGTTATAATACGCGTCGCTGAGATCCAAGACGGTCATAAAACAGTTCGGGGACAGTATTTTGATGGTGGATCTTATTGATTCCATCTTGAATCTTTGGTTCCTGACATATATGTGCCGTCTGGTTTTGACACTAGAAATAGTGGGGAGTAAAACCCCCTCCTTGTTTCTTGAGGGGGAACTTCCTGTAGGACTGATTTTTCT
Source organism: Oophaga sylvatica (assembly GCA_033576555.1). Taxonomy (NCBI): domain Eukaryota; kingdom Metazoa; phylum Chordata; class Amphibia; order Anura; family Dendrobatidae; genus Oophaga; species Oophaga sylvatica. Next base: position 365,364,792 of record JARQOD010000004.1, on the reverse strand, counting down.
ACAAGGTTTAGGACTTCGCCTTCTAAGGCTTTTTGTTCCCTTGCCGAAGATCTTAGAGGAGTCACTGCGTAATTTTATACTGACTTGATTAAGTTCAGAATCCAAGGGCTGTTTGATATTCTTTCCCAGGCCGGAAGGAGAAGGGTTAATCTTCCCCCACCCTGGGAGAGACCGTCACTTGGGGGATTTTTGTCTCAAGAAGAGCTGTTAAAGAGGAAAATTTCCTGCTCCGAAAGGACCGTTTAAGTGACGTCGGTCTAGGTTTGGGAATCCCTTCTTCTTATCCCTCACTATTTGGAGGATATCGTTAAAGTTTCCCCTCACAAGGAATCGAGCATAATTTAAGTTTTGTTTGTAAATTCTCTTGCCAGCTGTTAAGCCATAGAGTTCTCCTGACCGCATTTGTGAGGGCTGCAGATTTAGATGTTAAGCGGACAGAATCTGCCGATGAGTCTGCTAAAAAAAAAAGCTGCTGCACCTCTTATCAAGGGAATGGATTCCAAGATCTTATTCCTGGGTGTTCCTTCCTCTGCTGTTTCTCCAGCTGATCCACCCATATCATTAGGGATCTGGAGGTACATGTTGCCGCTATGGCCGACCTAAGGTTCCCTCCTGCGGACTCCCAGGCCCTTTAAGGAAGGTGTCAGCTTTTTATCCAAGGGGGTCTTTAAAGTTTACCGATGTCCTCAAAGGGGAGCGCAAACTTTTTAGAGGTTTTGGCCACAGCAACATCAAGTCTAGGGGCTTTGTCCCAGGATGTGGATGCTTCTTGTTCAAAAGGATATTTCCTTTTAAGGGAGGGTACTGAGGAGTTTTTCCTATCTGGTTTCTCCCATTCTTTTTTAATTAGGTTTTGGACATTACGGTTTAATGGAAATACCCTACGTTTTTTCTGTTTTAATCCTCCAAACATTATATCCTGAACTGTCTTAGGCCTCTTTCACACATCCAGTGTGCGCCTGACGGCGCCCCCGGCATTTAGCCGCAGCGCCGCATCAGAAAACCTGATGCGCCGCATGCGTTTTTTTGCCGGATGGTTTCTGATGCCCGGAGACATCAGGGGAATCCGGCAAAAAAAAAAAAGTTACATGCTGCGTTTTGTCCGGCCGCCGGAATGTACATTTCCGCCGCATTCGGACAAAATCGCATACGACGCATTGACATGTGGCGCCATCCGGCGCTAATGCAAGTCAATGCAAAAAAAACCGCAAGCGGCGCATCAGGTTTTCTGATGCGGTGCGGCTAAATGCCGGGGGCGCCGTCAGGCGCACACCGGATGTGTGAAAGAGGCCTTATCAGGATGAGAGTCTGCTACCCCCATGGTAGTCCTCACTGCTTTCACCAAGGTATCCACTTCATCTAGGGGAAAGCAGTGACCCCCCATTCCTTCACCTGAGGGAAAATGAGGAGGAGTCTGATATGTCTGAGTCAGCGTCTCCAGAAATAGAGGGGTCAGTTTGGGTGTATAATGTAGTCTCCTTTTTTTACTTTATCCCCCTAGCTAAGAGACGTAAAGGCACTCTGGACTTCTGATCTGATTGCGGATCTCAGTTCAGAGGCAAAATCCGGGGTTTCCTCACATAGAACTTGTTGTATACAGGATTTACAGAGCTTCTTGTTCCAGGATTCCGGTAAAGCTCTGTTACAGGTGGGACAGCACCTGTTTTTCATTTTCCCGACCTCTTCTTTCCCTAGTAAAGGAAGAGAAGGAACCCCATTACAATGGTGAACTTTCTCGACGGTCACTCATTAAGATGTGGTCGCAGGTACCGGTTCTGGAGGGGGGATAGAATCTTGTAGAGGAAGATCCAGAGATGGTGACTTGCTCACTGCAGCAGATCTGCTGCACTGCGTAGAGTGGCTGCTAGACTGGTTTCCTCGCTTGTCTCTGTCCTTAGGAACATCTGACTGCTGCTTGTGGTGGCGCTGCTGCTGTCTAGTCTGCTGCTGCTGCTCCAGGTCCTGCTGGTTATCGCTGTCCTTCATGGTTCACGGGGACTGTGTGCAGAATAGGTGCCTGCACTTTTCCCCTTTTTGAATTTACCGCCCAGCGTCCAGAATACACTGCCGGTCCCGCCCCTCCTCCTGCGCCGCGTCATCGGGGGAGCGTCTCATTGCGCATACGCCCGCCCAGGAACTCAGAAGCCCCGCTCTACTTCCGGAGCGGCGGCCATCTTTGTCCACCTTCAGGAGTGCTTCCCCCCGCTCACCCTGAAGAACCCATCAGTCCCAGTGGTGGCGGCCTCAGGCACCGTACCAGCCGCGGCAGGGGCCTCCCAGCTGCTGGAACCCGGACTGGTCGGCCCTGGATCATCGTACTGCCAATCCTTTCAGGTACCGCAGAAACTTAATTTTTCTCGTCAGGGACAGGAAACCAACTGATGTGAGGGAGAGGTGCCGCTCTTTTATCTGTAGGTTTCCTGTCCCTGAGGGGCAGATCCCCTCTCACTGTGGTGCTGTCATGGGAGATTGAGAAAAATGGATTAACCTGATCGCTAAACGGCATAAGAGATAAAAAAAAAAAAAAAAAAAAAACCAGAATTAAGTTTTTTTTGGTCGCCGCGACAGTGCATTAAAATGCAATAACGGGCGATCAAAAGAGTGTATCTGCACCAAAATGGTATAATTAAAAACATAAGCGCGGTGCACAAAAAAAAAGCCCTCACCGAACCTGAGATCACAAAAAATGGAGACACTATGGGTATCGGAAAATGCTGCAATTTTTTTTTTTTTAACAAAGTTTGTAATTTTTTTTTCACCACTTAGATGAAAAAGAACCTAGACATTTTTGGTGTCTATGAACTCGTAATGACCTCGAGAATCATAAAAGCTGGTCAATTTTAGCATTTAGTGAACCTAGTAAAAAAGCCAAACAAAAAACAAGTGTGGGAATGCACTTTTTTTTTCCAATTTCACCGCACTTGGAATTTTTTTCCCGTTTTCTAGTACACAACATGGTAAAACCAATGGTGTCAATCAAAAGTACAACTCGTCCCGCAAAAAACAAGCCATAGCACGGCCATATTGATGGAAAAATAAAAAGTTATGGCTCTGGGAAGAAGGGGAGCGAAAAACAAAAAAAGCTCCGGGGTTAAGGGATTAAACCACTCCTAAAGAAAAAAAGCACCGTATTGGAAAAGCAACATTTATGATTGTACAATGCTCTATAAGATTATGTTAGAAGAGGTGTAAGCAGACCTGGCCACGCAAATATATAAGCCAAGAATTCACAAAATATCGGATGAAAAGACAAAGGAGCGGACTCATTAACAATGGTCTTTCATACACAAGTCTTAATAAGGAATGTGCAAGAATAAGATGAGCCCAATTCATTAACTGGCGCGTACTAGTGAATTCAGAGCATCTTCTTGGTGCCATTTGCCTTGGCAGAAATGCCACTTAAGTCACGTGTTAGAGTAAGAAATCTCTGGCGTAAAAAATGATGAGACCAATGATGAATTTGTTGGGCTGGCGTAGGCACGTCCCATCCCAGCTTCTCCCCAGATCTACTCATTTTGGGTCAAAAATACCAAAAGTCACATCAGTTTTGTGCAACGCCGCATTGCACAAAAGTTTTACAACTTTTTAAAGTACATTACACAAGTTTTCTGATAAATCACTTACAAAGTGTACTTACTCGTTTAACTGCATCCAACACTACAGCTGGAGAAAGTACAGTAAAAGCGCTCCAAGTCTTCTGTTCTGCAGTTAGTGCCAAGCTGGTGAGAAGGGGCATGCAGAAGTTATATCCATGCTGAATTACACCAGCTTCCTGAAAAGACCCTGATAAGAACATAAAAGCCAATTTATATCCATGTAAAAGAGAATACATAAGTTCAATAAATCATGGGAACAGAAACGTATGCATATGATCTTTAAGGAAGAAGGCATCTGGTCTAGTTTACAAGAGACGGGTGACTAAATTTTCCATTGTTATAAATTACATATTCCAAGTTAAAAGGAGTTATCGAAGGAAGGACTAACATTTATGACATGACCATAGGACACCGTTTGGACTGGTGCTATGGCCACAGTGACTGGAATGTGCATGTGCAGCCACCTCTCCTTTCACAGTTGAGGGATTTCTAAATACGGTTGGGTGTACTTGCCAGGCTGTATTTGGAAACTTCGAAAACAGTGAATGGAGAGAGCTGCACATGAACGGCCAGTTCTCTTGTCACAATGGCAGTGTCAACAGTGGAAACATGATTAAGGGACCTCAATTTTAAAGAAAGGGGCAATTCCCTTAGATGAGACCCACATACAGTGGGTTCGGAAAGTATTCAGACCCCTTTACATTTTTCACTCTGTTTCAATGCAGTAATTTGGTAAATGCAAAAAAATTCATTTTTTTCTCATTAATGTACATTCTGCACCCTATTTTGACTAAAAAAAAACCCAGAAATGTAGAAATTTTTGCAAATTTATTAAAAAAGGAAAACTGAAATATCACATGGTCATAAGTATTCAGACCCTTTGCTCAGTAGTGAGTAGCAGCACTCATTTTGAGTTAGTACAGCCATGAGTCTTCTTGGGAATGATGCAACAAGTTTTTCACACCTGGATTTGGGGATCCTCTGCCATTCTTCCTAGCCGATCCTCGACAGTTCCGTCAAGTTGAATGGTGAACAGCCATTTTCAGGTCTCTGCAGAGATGTTCAATTGGGTTTAGTTCAAGGCTCTGGCTGGGCCAGTCAAGAATGGTCACAGAGTTGTTCTGAAGCCACTCCTTTGTTATTTTGGTTGTGTGCTTGGGGTCATTGTCTTGTTGGAAGGTGAACCTTCGGCCAAGTCTGAGGTCCAGAACACTCTGGAAGATTTTCATCCAGGATATCTCTGTACTTGGCCGCATTCATGTTTCCTTCAATTGCAACCAGTCCTGTCCCTGCAGCTCAAAAACACCCCCATAGCATGATGCTGCCACCACGTTTCAATGTTGGGATTGTATTGGACATGTGATGAGCAGTGCCTGGTTTTCTGCACACATACTGCTTAGAATTATCACCAAAAGGTCTATCTTCCTCTCATCAGACCAGAGAATCTTATTTCTCATAGTCTGGGAGCCCTTCATGTGTTTTTTTTTAGCAAACTCTATGCGGGCTTTCATATGTCTTCCACTGAGGAGAGGCTTCTGTCAGGCCACTCTGCCGTAAAGGCCCGAATGCTGGAGGGCTGCAGTGATAGTTTACTTTGTGGAACTTTCTACCATCTCCCTACTGCATCTGTGGAGCTCAGCCACAGTGATCTTGGGGTTCTTCTTTACCTCTCTCACCAAGTTTCTTCTCCCATGATTGCTCAGATTGACTGGACGGCCAGGTCTAGGAAGACTTCTGGTGGTCCCAAACTTCTTCCATTTAAGGATTATGGAGGCCACTATTCTCTTTGGAACCTTGAGTAATGCAGAAATTCTTTTGCAACCTTGGCCAGATCTGTGCCTTGCCACAATTCTGTCTCTGAGCTCCTTGGCCAGTTCCTTTGACCTCATGATTCTCATTTGGTCTGACATGCACTGTGAGCTATGAGATCTTATATAGACAAGTGTATGCTTTTACAAATCAAGTCCTATCAGAAGACTGAGAGAAGATTTAATAGCTGTCTACAAATATCTCAAGGGCTGTCACATTGTAGAAGGATCATCTTTATTCTCATTTGCACAAGGAAAGACTAGAAGCAATGGGATGAAACTGAATGGGAGGAGACACAGATTAGATATTAGAAAAAACTTTTTGACAGTTAGGGTGATCAATGAGTGGAACAGGCTGCCACGAGAGGTGGTGAGTTCTCCTTCAATGGAAGTCTTCAAACAGAGGCTGGACAGACATCTGTCTGGGATAATTTAGAGAATCCTGCTTTGAGCAGGGGTTGGACCAGATGGCCCAGGAGGTCCCTTCCAACTCTACTATTCTATGATTCTAATTAAACAGAGTTGGACTCCAATGAAGAAGTAGAACCATCTCAAGGAGGATCACAAGGAAATTGACAACATGTGACGTAAATATGAGTGTCTGAGCAAAGGGTCTGAATACTTATGACCATGTGATATTTCAGTTTTTCTTTTTTAATAAATTGCAAAAATTTCTACATTTCTGTTTTTTATCAGTCAAGATGGGGTGTACAGTGTACATTGAGAAAAAAAAGAACTTTTTGAATTTACCAAATTGCTGCAATGAAACAAAGAGTGAAAAATTTAAAGGGGTCTGAATACTTTCCGAACCCACTGTATATTAGACAATGAACAACTCTGACAATCCCATTCATAAACAAAAGGTTCTGATGGTCATGATTAAAGGAAATTGATCATTAGAAAAAAATATTGTTTAAATCAGGCTTTTGTGCTACATTTATTTATTTTTTTCTAAAAGTGGCAACTGTTTTTTTTCTTTTTTTTAATATATATATTAAGACCTTAATCAAAAAACTCACAAACAAAATTAGTAATCATGCAATTTTCACACTAGCCACTGGGGCTTTTTTAAGACACATACTTCTAGTTGCAAAGATCTGTATTAGCAGAGGCAGGATTTTATTGAGAAATAAAAGATCCACCAATCACAAAAAGCAATCATACTCCTCCTCCCTACATAATGACCTTTTAATAGACTCATTTGACCCTTCAATACAAAAGATGGGGTCAGTCTTTTTACCGTGGCTATATACATGCTCAGCAGCTATTAACAAGCAGATTAACCCTATAGCTGAAGATTAATAACGTTTTTTGGCATGACAGATTCCCTTAAAGTTTAAGTGTCCCAGTGACCAGTATGACAATTGCAAGTTTTCTACTTTTAATATAGATTGTGATATGGGAAAAAATACATTTAACACAAAAGCCACAGATGTACCTTTATTCAGAAAAGTCATACATAAAACAATACAACAGGTATATTATCCATTAGATATTTCATAGCCATACGTACTCTCATGAGGCGTAAGTGCATAGGAAAACTCATGATGTCCAACATCAGCAGTGGCGTCAGGGGACTTTGGAGCTCGCAGTCTAATAAAACATCCAAAACAATTAGAACATAGTGATGTGGCTCCTCAGAATAGCAGATTTTTTATCATATCGGATATAGTTGTAATCCCATGAATTAGAAAAAAAAAACTCTGGAATAATGCACACAATTATTTTTACCACTATGATGCAAAAAAACACTCATCCAGTATAAAGTACCATTTAGTCCTCTTTACTCCCTTCTCTGCAGCTCTAGTTGCTTCTCTTCCATATGGATGGGTCGTAGTTTATTCCAGGTGACCATGATGCAATCGACTACCAGGAGTGCATTGCATTTAGGTTCTGCTAAGGCCTGGCTTCCATTCATATGGCCATCCTGTGGCTTTTCTCTCCGCTGAGGTATAAAATGTCAGAGAGAAAGTGGTACAGGAATGGATCCAATGGATTTCTATGGAATAATTGTTATTTATTGAGCAAATCTGGATCATAAAACTCTATTTGCAACGTTTCCTGATCTAAATCTGGTTGCCACACTGGCATGCCAAGTGCATAATTTTAGATCAGTTGTTTCTGACTTGGACATTAAAAACTTACTGCACACAATTGATACATGGAAACAAGGCCTAAAAATTCATCTTCTGTAGTGCAATAGTCCCTAACAAACAGCCTTAGGGATCCCACTAATAAATTGCTAGTGTTCCATCTATAAATCTATTCACCTACACTACCGTTCAAAAGTTTAGGCTCACCCAGACAATTTTGTGTTTTCCATGAAATCTCATACTTTTATTAATCAAATGAGTTGCCAAATTAATTTAAAATCTAGTCCAGACATTGACAAGGTTCAAAAAAAGAAAGATTTTTATTTGAAATAATAATTTTCTCCTTCAAACTTTGCTTTCGTCAAAGAATGCTCCATTTGCAGCAATTACAGCATTGCAGTCTTTTGGCATTCTAGCAGTTAATTTGCTGAGGTAATCTGGAGAAATTTCACCCCATGCTTCCAGAAGCCCCTCCCACAAGTTAGTTCAGCTTGATGGGCACTTTTTGCGTACCATACGGTCAAGCTGCTCCCACAACAGCTCAATGGGGTTGAGATCTGGTGACTGCGCTGGCCACTCCATTACAGATAGAATACCAGCTCCCTGCTTCTTCCCTAAATGGTTCTTGCATAATTTAGAGTAATGCTTTGGGTCATCGTCCTGTTGTAGGATAAAATTGGCTCCAATCAATCGCTGTCCACATGGTATGGCATGGCGTTGCAAAATGGAGTGATAGCCTTCCTTATTCAAAATCACTTTTACAAATCTCCCCCTTTACCAGCACCAAAGCAACCCCAGACCATCACATAACCTCCACCATGCTTGACAGATGGCGTCATGCACTCTTCCAGCATCTTTTCAGTTGTTCTACGTCTCACAAACGTTCTTCTGTGTGATCCAAACACCTCAAACTTGGATTGTCTGTTCATAACATTTTTTTCCAATCTTCCTCTGTCCAATGTCTATGTTCTTTTGCCCATATTAATCTTTTCCTTTTATTAGCCAGTCTCAGATATGGCTTTTTCTTTGCCACTCTGCCCTGAAGGCCAGCATCCTGGAGTCACCCCTTCACTGTAGACGTTGACACTGGCGTTTTTCGTGTACCATTTAATGAAGCTGCCAGTTGAGGACCTGTGAGGCATTGATTTCTCAAACTACAGACTCTAATGCACTTGTCTTATTGCTCAGTTGTGCAGTGGGGCCTCCCACTTGTCTTTCTACTCTGGTTATAGCCTGTTTGTGCTCTCCTCTGAAGGGAGTAGTACACACCGTTGTAGGAAATTCTCAGTTTCTTGGCAATTTCTCGCATGGATTAGCCTTCATTTCTAACAACAAGAATAGATTGTCGAGTTTCACATTAAAGTTCTTTTTTTTCTGGCCATTTTGAGAGTTTAATAGAACAAACAAATGTAATGCTCCAGATTCTCAACAAGCTCAAAGGAAGGTCAGGTTTAAAGCTTCTCTAATCAGTCAAACTGTTTTCAGCTGTGCTAACATACTTGCACAAGGGTTTTCAAGGGTATTTTAACCATCCATTAGCCTTCTTACACAGTTGGCAAACACAAAGTAACATAAGAACACTGGAGTGATGGTTGTTGGAAATGGGCCTCTATACACCTATGAAGTTATTGCACTACAGACCAGACGTTTGCAGCTAGAATAATCATTTACCACATTAACAATGTATAGAGTGTATTTCTGAATCATTTAATGTTAGCTTCATTGGAAAAAAACTGCTTTTCTTTCAAAAATAAATTTCTAAGTAACCCTGAACTTTTGAATGGTAGTGTACCATCTACTAAGATTTCTCCCATTTTCTTGTCCCCGCTTGTTACATCTACTGCACATGCTTCAATTCATCTTTTAACCATATAGTATCATCCTCTTTGCCATCCAAAGCATGAGCGGTGAAGCTACTGAGCATGTGCGTCCCCCACTGAAGGTGAGCTAACATTCCAGACTCAGGACGGGACAACACTACAGGTGAAAATGTAATATACACACACACACCAACAGTATGCTAACTTTTTGCACATATGTTGAAAATACACTTTCTTTGACATGTTCTACAGTTTACAGGAAATACTTTTCATAGGTCAAGTCAAATATTTTATGTGCTTGCTCACATAGGTACAATACTTCAACTGGATTCCATAAGGTTTTTTTCTGTAAAAACTTACTTAATCTATCATATAGGAAAGATGTGTATCTTCGTACCGTGTTAGCCAGTAGATAGAAAAATATTTAGACTTGAGAGTCCTCAGTGGTTGATACCTTTTAATGGCTAACTGAAAAGATGGTAACAAATTGCAAGCTTTCGAGAATTCTCAGGTCTTTGCCTGATGAAGAGACCTGAGTAGTGTCGAAAGCTTGCAATTTGTTACCATCTTTTCAGTTAGCCATTAAAAGGTATCAACCACTGAGGACTCTCAAGTCTAAATATTTTTTTAATCTATCATAAGAATCAACCAAAGATCCAATAATAACTTGTGTTATAAAATTATCATAAAACCAAAAAACTGTCACTCCAAACTCTACAGCCAGAGAGTAAGTGAACAGAACAACACAAGAACCAAAAATAATGAATAAATGACAATTTTTATTATATACTGATAATTAAAAGGTTAAAAATCGGCAATTGCATACAAATGTCATAAAAGAAACAAATCATTGCTTGATTTGTTTCTTTTATGACACAACCATCTTCTGCACAGCACTGTATGGCAGCGGTCATACAATTACAGCGCTATGTGCTTCTCCTGCATCCACCTATGTTTAGTATCCTGTCCCAGTACCTCCTCCTATCTGTTGCAAAATATAGTTATGGGGTGGTTACTAAAAACCTATGTCCTGTTATGTGGTTTATTCGATAAATTGTCCTATACTGCCATCTACTGTCCAAAGTGTAAAGGTGCAAGAGTTTGGTCACATGACAATCTCTCAGCCTGGTTTCCTGTGGAAGCCTTGAGGAGCTGCTGAGGGAAGTGTTGGGGAGGAGTTCCTCTCCTTCCTGTGACGAGCGAAGGAAAAAAACCCAGCCTGAGCGCCATGAGGAGAGGTCTACTTCCTAGGCTGCTCTGCCTTCAGCCTAGGTCCCGCTTCCCTTAATCTTCAATCGGCCAGGAAACTGCCACAGCCTATGCCAGGAGGGCATCTTAAATTTCAATCTTCATAGAGACAGAAGAGATAGAGCTGTACAAGGGCTCTTCTGCTACACTCCACACCTTTAACCCCTTAACCCCAAGGGTGGTTTGCACGTTAATGACCGGGACAATTTCTACAATTCTGACCACTGTCTCTTTATGAGGTTATAACTCTGGAACGCTTCAACAGATCTTCGCGATTCTGAGACTGTTTTCTCGTGACATATTGTACTTCACGTTAGTGGTAAAAAAATTTCGATATAACTTGTGTTTATTTTGAAAAAAAACAGAAATATGGCGAAAATTTTGAAAATTTTGCAATTTTCAAACTTTGAATTTTTATTCCCTTAAAACAGAGAAATATGTCACAGAAAATAGTTAATAAATAGCATTTCCCACATGTCTACTTTACATCAGCACAATTTTGGAAACAAAATTTTTATTGTTAGGAAGTTATAAGGGTTAAAAGTTGACCAGCGATTTCTCATTTTTACAACAAAATTTACAAAACCATTTTTTTTAGGGACCACCTCACATTTGAAGTCACTTTGAGGGGTCTATATGGCAGAAAATACCCAAAAGTGATACCATTCTAAAAACTGCACCCCTCAAGGTACTCAAAACCACAATCAAGAAGTTTATTAACTCTTCAGGTGCTTCACAGGAGCTGAAGCAACGTGGGGGGAACCACTGTTTGGGCGCACGGCAGGGCTCGAAAGGGAAGCAGCGCCGTTTGACTTTAACAAACCAAAATTGGCTGGAATTGAGAACGGACGCCATGTCACGTTTGGAAAGCCCCTGATGTGCCTAAATAGTGGAAACCCCCATATGTGACCCCATTTGGAAACTAGACCCCCTAAGGAATTTATCTAGATGTGTGGTGAGCACTTTGAACCCCCAAGTGGTTCACGCAAGTTTATAATGTATAGCCGTGAAGAAAAAAAAATCATATTTTTTCTACAAGCATGATGTTTTAGTCCCCAATTTTTTATTTTCCCAAAGGTAACAGGAGAAATTGGACCCCAAAAGTTGTTGTCCAATTTGTCCTGAGTACGCTGATACCCCATATGTTGGGGGAACCACTGTTTGGGTGCACGGCAGGGCTCAGAAGGGAAGCAGTGATGTTTTGGAATGCAGACTTTGATGGAATGGTCTGCGGGCGTCATGTGCCGTTAGCAGAGCCCCTGATGTGCCTAAACAGTTGAAACCCCCCACATGTGACCCCATTTTGGAAACTAGACCTCCTAAGGAACTTATCTAGTTGTGTGGTGAGAACTTTGAACCCCCAAGTGTTTCACTTATAATGTTTATAATGCCCAGGTGTGAAAAAAAAATACTACTTTTTTCCCTCACAAAAATTATGTTTTAGTCCCCAATTTTTTATTTTCCCAAGAGTAAGAGGAGAAATTGGACACCAAGTGTTGTTGTCCAATTTGTCCTGAGTACACTGGTACCCCATATGTGGGAAAAAACTGTTTGGGCACAAGTCTGGGCTCAGAAGGGAAGTCGTGACGTTTTGGAATGCAGACTTTGATGGAATGGTCTGCGGGCGTCATGTTCCATTTGCAGAGCCCCTGATGTGCCTAAATAGTAAAAAAAAAACACAAGTGACATAATTTTGGAAAATAGACTCCCAAGGAACTTTTCTAAATGTGCCCCCCTTTTGGAACTAATCTTTCCTGTAAAGTAAATTAATAGTGCATGGAGGTGTGGTACAATTTGAAACAATCCTTCATACACAGGCCAGGTTTTTCGGGGCAGGTGTCGCATTGGTAAGTGGTGTCCTTGCGTATTCCCCTTTTGTAACACACTCGGCACCTTTTTTGCGGCTTACCTTCTTTTCCAGTTGGCGGGACCAACCCCGGGAAATGCTGACCTGGTATGATACGAGCACCTTCAGTTCCGTAAGTACTGGGGCCCGCTCCTTCCTGAGAGCCAAACATCAGAGCCTTAACCACTACCTCCTGAAAATGAAGGTACGAAGTATCGCTGTTGCGTGCACATCGTGACAGCAGGAAAGCGTTGCGCATTGCCATTTGTCCGAGGTGCACAGACAGCTTTTTGTACCACACCTTGGCCTTTCTCAAAGCACTGTACGGTTGGAGGAGTTGATCAGAGAGACCAACACCCCCCATGTTTTTATTGTACCCCAGTACACAGTCCGGTTTGCGGACCTGTGTAGAGGTACCCCGTACAGTGCTGAGGGCGCTGCCATCACCGTGTATGGTGGTCAAGAGAAGGACATCTCTCTTGTCCTTGACCACCAGCAGGTGGTCGCTATATTGGGCTCTGCTCTCACCCTTTTTGAGCATCTGCCTAAGTAGCATCTTCGGGAGGCCTCTCTGATTTTTGCGATACCTCATGCAGAGAGGGATTTGTAGAGTGGGACGCTGGAATAAAAGTTATCGGTGTTAAGGTGATAACCTTTATCCAGCAGTGGGTGCACCAAATCCCACACAATTTTCCCACTCACTCCCGGGACGGGGGGACACTCAGGGGTTGAATCCTGGTGTCATTTCCTTCAAAAACTCTAAAGCTGTAGATGTATCCTGAAGTACTCTCACACAGCTTATAGAGTTTGATTCCGTACCTTGCCCTCTTGCTGGGCAGGTACTGGCGGAATCGGACTCATCTACGCAGATGTCCCTTTGGGGCACGTACACTTCAGCAAACTTTTTGCTGAAGTGTTCGATGACCGGCCGAACTTTGAACAGACGGTCAAAGTTGGGGTCATCTCATGGGGGACACTGTGCATTATCATTATAATGCAGGAATTTGTGGATGGCCTCAAAACGCGTCCGGGCCATGACCATTCGGAACAGTGGAGTGTTGTATAAAATATTAACACTCCAATATTGCCGAAGTTCTGGCTTCTTCAGGATCCCCATATGGAGGACCGGGCCCCAAAACTGCATCATTTCAACTGCGTCTACAGGAGACCAGTTGGAAAATGATGACACGGGGTTTTGCGCCAAAAATTGCCGAGCGTACAAATTAGTTTGCTCCACCATGAGGTTAATAAATCCTCAGAGAAAAAGACTTTGAAAAAGTCTATTTCTCTGAGGCAGGTGGTGTCAAACTTGATTCCTGATTCTGCCACAAACACAGGAATCAGTGGCTCGTAATTTTCGGGGGGCGAGGTCCATACGGGGTCCGAAGAGAGGTGCGCTGGTTCATCTTCAGGGGTGGGCGCTGCCTCATCTTCTGTCCTGGGGAGTCTACATGGCGGTTCTGCAGGACCCGAGGAGGAGGAGAAAGAAGAAGAAGAGGATGAAGAATCTGAGAAGTAAAGAAATGTGGGATCCTCTCCCTCGCTATTAGTGTCGGAGGCAAGGAAAGCGTATGCCTCCTCCACTGAATAGCGCTGTTGGGATGAACGTGACGGGCGGGACATTTTTTTTGTGAATGTGTGCTTTGTGTGTACTTTATTTATAACTATGTGTGTGTGTGGGGGGGATAGTGCTTGGTGCAAACTTTTCTGAACAGAAAAAGCTAAAAGAAAAGAAAGCAAATAGGGAAAAAAAAATGCCTGTGAAAAAAGTCTAAAACAGCAGGCACGAGCTCTGATAAGTGACTTGTGTCACTTATCAAAGTTCCGCGGCTGCTGGATGTGCGCACGGGAGTGGCGGAAAGGGGAGTGAAAAAAAAAAAAACGGCAGGCACGAGCTATGATAAGTGACCGGTGTCACTTATCAAAGTTCGGTGGCTGATGGAAGTGAGCATGGAGGGGGGTGCAAAAGAAAAGCGAGCACGAGTGTTGATCGGTGAACTGCGTCACCAATCAACGCTCGGTGGCTGATAAATGTGCGCAGAGGCGGCACAAAGGGGGGGTAAAAAGAGGGGGAAAGAGAAGGGCGGAAAGGAGAATGATGCAGATAGATTGGGCAGGGATTGGGGCTCAAAACTTACGTTTGTAGTCTCTTCTTTTTTCTCTCTTCTTTCTTCACCAGGTATTGTGGTGTCACAGGCTACTGTGGCACTACAAGGCCCAGCAAAGGAGGAGATCTAGCGTGTGACCGCTCTCCAGGAATCCTCAGCAAGTGTGAGGACCCCTGCAGAGCAGTCACACAGATCACAGACAGTTTGCAGACAGGTCACAGAGCGGTCATATCGCTGCTGTGACCTGTCATTGGTGGGATCGATGATCACATCAATCCCACCAATCAGAGGAGACCCTTGTTATGCCTGTGTTGCGAGGCACCGGCCTAGTAATCGGAGCTCACAGCTCCGATTTACTAGGCAGGTCACCGGCAGGTCACCAAGCAGGGCACAGCACGGTCACATCGATCACGCCAATCAGCAGCTGCAGGCCCTGCTAGGCCTGTCCTAGGCTCCGGCCTAGGATCGGTGCTATTACTGCACCGATCCAGGCAGGTACCGGCAGAGCACAGCGCAGTTATACCGCGGCTGTGCCCTGCGATTGGCGCGATCGATGTGATCGTCGATCGCGCCAATCTGGGGGGGGTCTGGACCATGCCAGGCACGGGCCTAGGATCGAGTACATCGGTACTCGATCCTAGCCTGGGATCTCACTGTTTCAGCCAATCTGATTCGCTGAAACAATGAGAAAGGCTGCGATTGGCTGTTCAGAATTGAACAGCCAATCACAGCGATCGGGAGGCCGGGTGGGCCGAGAGAGGCCCTGGAATGCCGACACCATCTTCCTCCAGGTAAGATGGCGTTGGAATTTTAATGCGATCACTGCGACTTAAGTCGCGATGTCGCATTAAAGGGTATGACGTACTATACCGTCCATGGTCATACGGCCACAGGTACCATGGACGGGATAGTATGTCGGATGGCAGAAAGGGGTTAATGGTTCCGCCATAGTGAGTGCCTCATGTTCTACTGTACGCCCTGAGACAGGTACCGTATCAGGACTTAATCGTGAGTAAGCAGCGAACACAATTTCCACAGTGAACCAAACGGTGTAGGCCCATACTTGGTAGTAATATAACTGAAGGACTGTGTGAATTAAGATAGTAACCCGGTATATAACAAGCAGTCAGTCGATCACTTTATTCAAGCCATTAACTGGGAAGATTCTATCTTAAACGTCACAGTGACCATCTCTCTTGCTACCTAAAATTTCAAGCTAGTATGAGAGACTGTGATATCATCGCTATGGACTATGTATTTTGAAGTGAATACAGTAAAGACTCCCTTTTAATTACATTAATACCCTTGTCAGCACGCATCCTTGACACTGCGCACAAACACATACGAGGCTGCAAGGGCTCAGTGTGAGGGACACAGGGCTAGCGCGCCACAACGCTGCCTATGACATTCCTAATTTCTTTATTATTGGCCTGCCCTGGCACCTATAATATCTAGTTCCCCCTGGCACTGCATTAGCACCTACATAAGATGTGTCCAGGTGAGATATTATAGATTACCCTGGAATGGCAGCCTATATAATGTATGGCACCGGGATGTCATATGTCTAAGTAATATGTGACTGCAGCAATAGGAGAGGTTGCCCCAGCAAGCATAACAATGAAGCGAGAAGGACATCTGTGCGAGATTCCAGTGCATGTGTTATCTCGGGAAGCAGCATTTCTATGTACTTGGAGCACTTTTCTAAAATGCAAAATCTGCAAGAAAAATTAAAGAAAATAATGGCAATGACTCACAAGGAAAGGCTGAGGACATTTCCGAGCACTGAACAACCATATTTGCAGTCATTTAGAATGGCAATTCCAAAGCCATGCTCTGATAGATCCATCCATCGATGCGCCCAAACCTGCAAAGGGAAAAGTGTATTACACACACATATACACACACACATACAGTGGGGAAAATAAGTATTTGATACACTGCTGATTTTCTGATTTTCCAAATTTTCCCACCTACAGAATTTAAGACAGAATCTTAAAAATAAATCCAGAAAATCACACGGTCTGATTTTTATATAATTAATTTGCATTTTATTGCATGAAATAATGATTTAATACAATAGAAAAACAGATGTTTCCAGTAGTTCTTGACCAAGTTTGCACACACTGCAGCAGGGATTTTGCCCCACTCTTCCATACAGATCTCCAGAGCGCTCAGGTTTTGGGGCTATCGCTTAAAAACATGAAGTTTCAGCTCCCTCTAAAGATTTTTTTATTGGATTCAGGCCTGGAGACTGGCTAGGCCACTCCAGGACCTTGAAGTGCTTCTTACAGAGCCACTCCTTAGTTGCCCTGGCTGTGTGTTTTGAGTCATTGTCATGCTGGAAGACTCAGCCATGACCCATCTTCAATGCTCTTAACTATGGAAGGAGGTTGGCCAAAATCTTGCAGTACATGACCTCATCCATCCTCCCTTCAATACAGTACAATCGTTCTGTTTCCTTTGCAGAAAAGAACATCCAAATTATGACGTTCCCCCACCATATTTTACGGTTGGGATGGTGTTCTTGACCAAGTTTGGGGTTGTACTCATCCTTCTTCTTCCTCCAAAATATGGCGAGTGAAGTGAATAAAAAACGATTTTGGTCTCATGTCACCACATGACCTTCTCCCGTGCCTCTGCTGGATCATCCAGGTGGTCATTGGCAAACTTCAAACTGGCCTGGACACGTGCTGGCGTGAACATGAGGACCTGGTGTACCCTGCTGGATTTTAATCCATAACGGTGTAGTGTGTTTATAACGGTAATGTTTGAGACGGTGGTCCCAGCTCTCTTTAGGTCATTGACCAGGTCCTCCTGTGTAGTTCTGGGCTGATTCCTGACCTTTCTCAGAATCACCCTTACCCCACGAGGCTAGATCTTGTATGAAACTCCAGACCGAGGAAGATTGACAGTCATCTTGTGTTTCTTCCATTTTCTAATTATTGTGCCAACAGTTGTTGCCTTCTCATCAAGCTGCTTGCCTATTGGCCTGTAGCTCATGCCAGCATAGCGCAGCTCTACAATTTTAAAAGTCATATGATGTGATTTATAAATTATGGTTAGAAATTATTGCTTTTAAACACTGTCAATTTTGCTCAGTATCTGGTTATTAACCCTTTTCTGCCATCGAACGCACTATTCCGTCCATGTGCCCTGGGACTTAATTCCCATGGACGGAATAGTACGTCATGGGCGATCAACCGCGCTCACGGGGGAAGCGCGTGGGTGTCAGCTGATTCTCACAGCTGACACCCATGATCGCAGTGTTCCAGCGGCTGCATAGGGGCTGACAGCCCCTCTGCTCTTGGATCGGAGACCATGCGGCTTGCCATGGGGTCCCGATCGCTGCCATGGAGACCCGATGTCGTCATGCCTGAGGGACTTCTTATCATGCGCAGTGATGACCAGGAAGTCTCTCAGGTCAGTGTATATTGCACGCAGCGCTGACAGCTTCTATAGCATGCTATAGAAGTGATCAGCCTGCACAAAATGAGTGTCCCATAGTGGGACCATGTGTAAAACTAAGAATTAAATAAAAAAAAATGTTTTCAATAATTGTAAAAATATTTGAAAAAAAAATAAAAAAAAAAATCAATATTTATTCTATCAATATATATTTTAATTAAAAACAAAATCTAAACAATAAAAGTACACATATTTGGTATCCCCGCGTCCGTAACAACCCGCCCTAAAAAAACTGCTTTAGTTAACCCCTTTAGTGAACGCAATAAAAAAACAAAGCAAAAATAATGCTTTATCATCACACAGCTGAGCAAAAAGTGGAATAACACGCGATCAAAAAAAACGGATATAAATAAACATGGTACGGCTGAAAACGTCATCTTGTCCCGCATCCCGCAAAAAATGAGCTGCCATACAAGTGCCATCAAAGTAAAAAAGTTATAGCTGTCAGAATGAAGCGATGCAAAATTAATTATTTTTTCTATAAAGTAGATTTTATTGTATAAAAGCACCAAAATATAAAAAAATGATATAAATGAGGTATCGCTGTAATCGTACTGACCCAAAGAATAAAACTGCCTTATCAATTTTACCACACGCGGAAAGAAATATACGCCCCCCCAAAAGAAACTCATGAATTGCTGGTTTCTGTTTATTCTGCCTCCCAAAAATCGGAATAAAAAGCGATCAAAAAATGTCATGTGCCCGAAAACGGTACCAATAAAAACGTCAACGCGTCCCGCAAAAAACAAGACCTCACATGACTCTGTGGGCCAAAATATGGAAAAATTATAGCTCTCAAAATATGCTGATGCAAAAACTATTTTTGAATAAAAGCGTCTTTTAGTGTGTGACAGCTGCCAATCCTAAAAACCCGCTATAAATAGTAAATCAAACCCCCTTTTATCACCCCCTTAGTTAGGGAAAAATAATAAAATTAAAAAAAATGTATTTATTTTCATTTTCCCATTAGGGTTAGGGTTGGGGCTAAAGTTATGGTTGGGGTTAGGGTTTGAATTACGGTTAGGGTTGGGATTAGGGTTAGGTTTGTGGTTAGGGTTGGAGTTAGAATTGGGGGATTTCCACTGTTTAGGCACATCAGGGGCTCTCCAAACGCAACATGGCGTTTGATCTCAATTCTAGCCAATTTTGGTTTGAAAAAGTCAAACGGCACTCCTTCCCTTCCGAGCCCTGCCGTGCGCCCAAAACAGTGGTTTTCCTCCACATATGAGGTATCGCTGTACTCAGGAGAAATTGCACAACAACTACACTGCTCAAAAAATAAAGGGAACACTTAAACAACAGAATAAAACTCCAAGTAAATCAAACTTCTGTGAAATCAAACTGTCCACTTAGCAAGCAACACTGATTGATAATCAATTTCACATGCTGTTGTGCAAATGGAATAGACAACAGATGTAAATTATTGGCAATTATCAAGACACACTCAATAAAGGAGTGGTTCTGCAGATGGGGACCACAGACCACATCTAACTACCAATGCTTTCTGGCTGATGTCTTGGTCACTTTTGAATGTTGTTTGTGCTTTCACACTCGTGGTAGAACGAGACGGACTCTACAACCCACACAAGTGGCTCAGGTAGTGCAGCTCATCCAGAATGGCACATCAATGCGAGCTGTGGCAGAAGGTTTGCTGTGTCTGTCAGCGTAGTGTCGAGAGGCGCTACCAGGAGACAGGCCAGTACACCAGGAGACGTGGAGGGGGCCGTAGGATGGCAACAACCCAGCTGCAGTACCGATACCTCCGCCTTTGTGCAAGGAGGAACAGTAGGAGCACTGCCAGAGCCCTGCAAAATGACCTTGCCAATTGAGCACATCTGGGACATCATGTCTCGCTCCATCCACCAATGTCACGTTGCACCAGACTGTCCAGGAGTTGGCGGATGCTTTTGCCCAGGTCTGGGAGGAGATCCCTCAGGAGACCATCCGCCGCCTCATCAGGAGCATGCCCAGGCGTTGTAGGGAGGTCACACAGGCACAGGGAAGTCATACAGGCACATGGAGACCACACACACTACTGAGCATCATTTTGACTTGTTTTAAGGACATTGCATTCCACTTTAATTTTGTGTGTGACTCCAAATCCAGGCCTCCATTGGTTAATAAATTTGATTTCCATTTATGATTTTTGTGGGATTTTGTTGTCAGCACATTCAACTTTGTACAGAACAAAGTATTCAATGAGAATATTTAATTCATTCTGATCTAGGATGTGTTATTTGAGTGTTCCCTTTATTTTTGAGCAGTGTATATCTGTCAATTCAATTTTCTCCTTTTACCCTTTTGAAAATAAAGAAATTGCTTGTAAAAGATCATTTTTGTGACTAAAAATGTAAAATGTTAATTTTTTTTCTTCCACATTCCAAAAATTCCTGTGAAGAACCTGAAGGGTTAATAAACTTCTTGAATGTGGTTTTGAGTACTTTGAAGGGTGCAGTTTTTAGAATGCTGTCACTTTTTGGTATTTTCTGCCATATAGACCCCTCAAAGTGACTTCAAATATGAGGTGGCTCTTAAAAAAAATAGTTTTGTGAATTTTGTTGTAAAAATGAGAAATCGCTGGTCAACTTTTAACCCTTATAACTTCCTAACAAACAAAAATTGTTTCCAAAATTGTGCTGATGTAAAGTAGACATGTGGAAAATGTTATTTAGTAACTATTTTATGTGACATATTTCTCTGTTTTAAGGGCATAAAAATTAAAAGTTTGAAAATTGCGAAATTTTCAAAATTTTCCCCATATTTTCGTTTTTTTCATAAATAAATGCAAGTTATATTGAAGAAATTTTACTACTAACATGAAGTACAATATGTCACAAGAAAGCAAACTCAGAATCGCCAAGATCCGTTGAAGCGTTCCAGAGTTATAACCTCATAAAGGGACAGTGGTCAGAACTGTAAAAATTGGCCTGGTCATTAACGTGCAAACCACCCTTGGAAGTTAAGGGGTTAAATAGCTAATAAATGATACGAATATTATATACTACAAACTATATGAAGACCTCACCTCATATCTGGCCCAATCCCAAGAAGTATTGCGATGAGTCGGTCTCTCTAAATGTCCAAACTGGATCTCATATGTCGCATTTGTGCTGTGAACTGTAGTAGGAAACTCAACTTTAAGAAACTTATGAGCCTCATTCCAGGTGACCTGTAGTGAAGCACAAAGACATGTATGAAATGCAGATTAACGTCAATATATAGAATGAAAGCCATGACAATAAAAAAATCACCTATATACTCTATTAAATTATATGAAACCTACAAACATAATAGTTGATATACGTGACATGGATTAATAAAATAATAATATACACAATGAAAAGGCTAATAATCTTTTGTGGCAAATTCATCTGTCACTTTTAATGACGGTCAAAAAATAGTGTCAATTATTTAATTAAATCTAAAAAAAAATCGATTTTAATCCACGAGGATTCATTCACGTTGTCTCTTTTAAACAAAGATTGGTCTAGAAATTAATGCAAGTCGATATGCTGCGCTAGATACATTACCTCAGTATTAAATTTGATGTATGGACTTGAAGCCTCAAGGATAATCTTTTGCGCAATGGTACTATGATCGCTGATTTTCAAGCTGTAAGTCACAATTCCCCTCAATCCTCCATTACTTGTGATCTCGGTTTTAGTCAAGACACTTGTAACAGGTTTCCTACAATAAGAACAAGACAGAATATAGGAACAAGTATCTTACTGGGCCCAAGCATATTTACTAAAAGTTACCTAGTCTCCAGGTGATAGTCCATCACATCCCACGCATCCCAGTATAAGGGAATGTCATCAAACATCACAAACTGGTTCCCATAACAAGCTTTGGGAATGCACTCTCTGAAATAAAAGCCATTAAATTAGGTAAAATGCAGTGATATAAAGTTTTGGAAAAATACAGTACTAGATAAAATTAGTGAACAATTTAACGTGCATTAATCCAGAGTCCAGTCCGGTCCTTCAAAGAAGCTAGTCTTCAACTCATGACGTAGTGAGGCCTACTAAGAACCAGAGGCGCCCAGAATGCTGGGCGCAGAAGTGAAAACTATTTGCCACAGAGGAACGGACTGGAGTAGGGAAGCGCAAATTGCTCATCTCTTCATGCAATATGTTTTAAGTAATTTATAAAAAAAAAAAGAACAGACAAAAAGTCAATAGAATATCCTTGTTGTTTGTTCAGTTTTACTGAAAAAGTGGCATCAAACTGTATCAGCAAAGGACAGCAGCTCCAGGTTTGAAACATATCCGGGGCCCTGAGCAGGCGGGGAGGGACCCACTCGCCGTCGGGCAGCCTGGCGCCCGTTAGAAGATGAGAGCGGTACCAGTGCCGCCACTGGCCCCCCCCCGCTTGCTCAGGGTCCCGGCAGCAGCAGGCGCAATACTTACCTCTCCCCGTGCCTCCGAAGCTCCGGGCTCCAGGGGGCGCCTGCAGGGCGCACGCGCTTCCTCTCACGTCATCATTCAGCGGCTGGCTGTGGCAGAGAGAGCGCGGACGCCGGACAGTTGAGATGTGAGGTGTATGTGTCTGTGTGTGTTTATGTAGTGCGGTGCTTTGTGTGTGTGTGTATGTGAGAGAGTGCTGAGGTGCTGTCTGTGTGTGGTGCTGTATGTGTGATGGTGGTGGGGGGAGGCAGTGATGGTGGTGAGGAGACGGAGGCAATGATGATGATGATGGGGAGGCGATGATGATGGGGAGGCGATGATGATGGGGAGGCGATGATGAATGGGGAGGCGATGATGATGGGGAGGCGATGATGATGATGATGGGGAGGCGATGATGATGAATGATAGGGAGGCGATGATATGATGAGGGAGGCAATGATGATGATGATGGGGAGGCGATGATGATGGGGAGGCAATGATGATGATGATGGGGAGGCAATGATGATGATGATGGGGAGCAATGATGATGATAATAATGGGGAGTCTTTCCACAGCGCCTTTCCTGAGCCGTAACAGTGCAGAACGCAGCACAGTGCAGAGGAGAGCTCCGTATTTTGTATGGAGCATTATATGGGGACCAGTATCCTGTATGGAGCATTATTTGGGGTCCAATATTCTTTATGGAGCATTATATATGGCCCATAATACTGTATGGAGGACTATGTGGTGCCCATAATATTGTATGGAGGACTGTACTGTCCAGTCTGTACTGTGCGCTGTGAGGATTTGGCAGTTTTTGAGCTATTGTAGAATTTACAATAGATATCACTCATGTAATGGAAGAAGTGAAGTGTTTGGCATTGTACTATACCCATATTTCTCTGCAGTATCTGTGCATCATGAATCGTGGTCTGTGTTAAAGGGGCCCACTGAGACTCTTTCGCCCGGGCCCCATAAAAACCTGGAGCCGGCCCTGATATCCATATCCAACTTATGGGCTGTTATAATCAGTCAGGTTTGAAATGCAATTTTGATGTGGAACTCCACATTTGAAACAGCCTCAACTGGATGAGCTCATATCAGACATTTATGGCATATTCTCAGGGAGTGCCAGAAATGTCTGAAAGATGTAGGGTCCCAGCGGTTTGACCCACTTCTATCTCTAGAGTGGGACCGACACACATTCTGTCTTGAATGACTGTCTCACTCCATTTAATTGCAAAAGACATTCCAAAAATTGCAAAAGCGGCCTTGATAAAGATAGATATGGACATGCATCTACCAGATGATGTGGGAGTAATCCTATAATGGTAAATTCACTTATGTAATCTTGTGTAAATGACTAACAATACAATGTGGGGAGCACACTAAATTGCAGATGGTGAAAAGGTGTTCTAGTTGCCCACCGATATGACATTTGGGCTATACAGCCTTTATGAAATACTCACTGTAAAATATATTACCTGTTCGAGGATATGAGCTTTAGAGAGGTCAAACGTCCCATCGAATCAATGCTGGCCTGAAGGATTCCATTCTCCATAATTACTGAACTGTCTTCCTGAAAAATAGTGAATAACTCTAAAACCTTATTAAACTTATGGAGGCCAGCACTAATATCACTCATGTTTCCATAGCCAACACGTCTGCAGCTATGCAAGCCATCAAAGGACAGACATGTTTTTGAACCTATTGTCAGTACCTAATAAAGAACGCCATGTCTCATATTGAGAACTGGGGGCAATGTTTGCACTGAACCACAGAATGAGTGAAATTGAGGATAATCCTTTAGAGGCCACGTTATTCCAAAAAACAGTGGTCCACCTGTCCACAGGCGAGTGTGGTGCTGCAGCTCTGCCCCATTTACTTCAATAGAGCGGAGCATCAATACCACTTACAACTTCTGGACTTGTGCTGCGCAATATCTAAAATCACAGAAGAAGGTGAAACAAGTTGAGGACTACCAACTGAATCAGCTGGACTGCTTGATTTTTTTTTATATAAAAATGAAGGTGGCTGTGGGGATATTTTATACACACACAATAATTGGTATCTAAGCATGTTTAATATACTGAATCTGTACATACCTGCATGACAACCGTGACAGGACATTCTGGATTCACTTCTTCAGGTAACACAGCATAGCCCATACTGGGCACTCTTACTAGGCCTTAAAATAAAGACATGAAATGGCGATATCAATAGGACTCAAACATGGCTGCCTCCCGTTAGCTAGTGGAAATATAAGGATTTTTGTGTACTCACCGTAAAATCCTTTTCTCAGAGACGCTCATTGGGGGACACAGACCATGGGTGTTATGCTGCTGCCAATAGGAGGACACTAAGCAAATACATCAAAGAAGTTAACTCCTCCTCCTGCAGTATACACCCTCTGCTGGCTCTATCCTGAACCAGTTCGGGTTAAAGCAGTAGGAGAAACATATCATATCAAAATACATCATTCACATATTAGAGATCAACTCATAGAATGAAAGAGACAAGCAGAAGTCGTCAGACTAAAAAGTGTGGGTGCTGTGTCCCCCAATGAGCGTCTCGGAGAAAAGGATTTTACGGTGAGTACACAAAAATCCTTATTTCTCCATCGCCTCATCGGGAGACACAGACCATGGGACGTCCCAAAGCAGTCCATTGGTGCGAAACAGCGCGACAGCTGAAACCTTATGTACCAAACAATTAATGTGGCCTACAGATACGCTACTGAATTGCAGAATTTGTCTGCCAAGGGCAGCATCTGAAGAGGCTTAAGGATGAATGCTGAAACGTTTAACTAACGTGAGAAGACTGGGCTAAGTTGCAGCTTTGCAAACTTACTGTACCGAAGCCGGGAGCCGAATGGCTAAGGACGCCCCAACTGACCGAGTGGAGTTTGCCTTGAATCTCACAGGGCTAGGCGACCTCTGAAACGGAAAGCTTCTTGAATTGGAGCGCGGAATATCCGGCTATTGTAGCTTTAAAAGCCGGTAGGCCTTTTCTGTGTCGCTCTGGAAACTAAGAGGGAATCTGATTTGCGGAAAGGCGCTATTTCGGCAAAGTATTGCTTGAGAGCTCTCACCGAATCCCGAGTGTGGAGAGCCTTTTCAATACGAGGAACCGGAGCTGAGCAGAATGAGGGGAGAAAAAAAACCCACAAAACTATGTTCTCATTCAGATGAAAGGAAGAAACGACCTTAGGCAAGAAGGTCAGAGATGACCCTAACCCACCTTGCCCTGTTGAAAGAGTGAAATGGGGAGTTTGCGAGACAAAGCAGCCAAATTCGAGATCCGTGTGATGGCTGCTACAGCCACAAAAAAAGAAAACTTCCCAAGAAAGAGTGAGGAATGTGTCCTGTAGGAGTTCAAAGGGGGCCCCTTTGTAAGGCACCTGAGAACAGATCAAGATCCGAAGGCTCTCAAGGCATCCTAAAGGGAGGAAACAAGGTGCGACACTCCCTGTATGAAGATCTTACTGAGATTTGAAGCTATCTTCGCCGGACAGGCTGGATAGGCTGAAACTTGGATTTGAGAGAAGACAGTGCTAGGGTCAAATCCAATCCTGCTTGGAGAAAACTCCAAAAGGACAAACTAAAGAACACAAATGGCGAACATTCGTGAGGCCCCTTTTTTTTTTTACACCAAGAAAATAAAGGACCTCCCAAATACGATGGTAAACAAGCATGAAAGTAGGTTACCGAGTGGTTATCATGGTGGACGCTACCTGTAGCGAGAAAACAATCTGGGGTAGGATCCAAGATTCAATGGCCAGGCCGTAAACCTCGGCACTCTCGAGATCTGGCGGTAAATGGGCCTTGGAGAGAAGAGGTCAGGACAGACCGGTAACCGGACATTGAACGTCGGCGACTAGTTGCGCCAGTTCCGCACAGATGCTTGGTGCTTCCAGTCTGGTGGGATGAGAAACACCAGAATACCCTCCGCCATGATCTTTTAGATGATCCTTGGGATGAGCTGAAGCGGCCCAAAGAATGAAAGAGATGCGAAACTGCCACTGAAACACGGAGTATCTGCTCAGATGGCAGAAGGGTCTAGGGACCGAGCAACGAATGCCGGAAGATAGGAGTGTAGCCTGAAGGCTATAAGGTCCATGTCTGGAGTACCCAAATGTGACGAAAAAGACTTCCGGATGAAGGAACTACTTGTCGAGGCCATATTTGACGGCTGAGAAAAAGACTACCTCCCAATCCTCTACTCACGGGAAAAGAACTACCGAAATGACTGAATGGAGTGACGTTGACATCCACCACCTGAGAGACTGCATGGTCCAGGAGGACAGTCGAAGCAGAGGAACAGGGGGTTGGATTTACAACTTAAGCCCACCCGACGGCAATGCATGCTGGACGGCGATGGAGTTGGGAATTGGTAATGGCTCGATCGACGACACCAATTTATACAGGACCTGCATACCGAACCGCAGGGAATGGGGGGAAAAGAGAAAAAAACTTCTAGGTTCCCTGCAACAGCGTCGAAGTCCTTCCTGGAGTGAGAATTATCTACCCTCGGAGGGGGGAGGGGGGGGGGGGGAAGTGTCTACGATCATCCCTTAAAAAAAGGGAGGATTTGCATAGATCAGGTGGAGAAGATTTAACTAGGTTCACTAGCCAACCGGGACGAGAGAGAGTGTCCACAGCGACGCTGAACCTCTCTGCACAGACCTGCGAGGGGGAAGATCCCGTGATGAGGGGGGGGTCTAGGAAGGGCAGAGTCCCACGCCCCGGGAGTGCAGAATTGACATGGCAACAGCCATGATCCTGGAGAACACTCTGGGAAAGCGACAACGCTGAAGGGCAAGGCATTGAGTTGAAAATGCCAGTCTCCAGTAGACCTGAGAAGCTTGGAATGAGAAGATAAGCGTCCTTGATGTCGAAAGACGCGGGGAATTCCCCTGCCTCCAACGAGGTGAAAAACAGAACGGAGGGAATCAATTCTGAAATGACGCACTTTGACAAACTTGCTTAACAGGTTTGGATCTAGAATAGGGCGCATGGTTCCGTCCTTCTCTGGGACTACGGATAGGATTAAGTAAAACACCTCTGAAGACTCCATTGCTGCGTAGAGCGTATATGGCTTGATAAAATGGAACTGCATGCGCCTCTGTCTTTGGAAGACGCAACTGGAAGAAGCATGATGGAGGGGGAGACACAACTCTTATCTTGTATCCGTAGGGCACCCGGTCTCTAACCCATTGGTCTTGAACGACCGCCAGCCAGAACTGAGGAAGGAAGAGCGGACGGCTGCCTTGTGTGAAAGAGAGCCGGGAGGTCAGAGGAGTAGGCCCAGATTAGGATTGTGGCCGTACAGAACCTTGTCAACCCACCTTCCCTTTAGATAGGAAGGTGGAGAGGTCTCGTTCACCTCCAACCATCTACCTTCAGTCAGTGGTGGTGCAGTGGGGCCGTACGGACGCCGCATGGAGCCTCTTCATGTTACAAGAGGTAATCCTTCATGACAGGATTGGTGAGGCAGGATGGCAAGTCCGGCTGAAGAACCCGGCTCTAGAACGGGGTACTTGGGGGCGACACCCCACGTTCCCGTCTGTTGGATATGCGAGGAGAGGTATCTTTGGATCCGGACAGGAAGGGTCTATGTCTCCAAGGATGAGCGGCGAGAAAGAAGTATGTGAATTCCTATCCCTGCACGGGGGATGGGTGATGGCAACTGTAAGAGCGGCAGAGTTAGCCGCAACTAGGGCGACATGTGCAAGGAAAAACCTGGCCAGGACAATCTGATCATGCGAGACTGACCGCATCAGGAGACAGGTTAATGTCTCCAACGATCTAAGTTTGGCGGACAGTGGTATTTCAGATGGACGAGCCCTCTGGCAGCGAAGGGAGCATTTGGAAGCGAGCAGCGGATAGGTGGATCCACTACGGAGGAGTTGATCCCCTCCTTTCTTACTGTGGGGACCACCCCGCCCTGAAAAAAATGGTACCTGGCTTCCAGGGTTATTGCCCTGTGAGTCGCTCGTCCAGGCATGAACAATGTCCGTAAAAACACGGATTTTGGTAAGAACTTACCTGTAAAATCCTTTTCAGCGAAGGAAGGAAGAGAGACACAGTATTCATTACTGATGGGTAGGCGGAGCCCCAGATCAGGATGTCACCTCAGATCAAAAGAGTGCTGACTGGCTGGCCCCTCCAGCTCGGGCTCCTCCTACTCAGCTCCAGTCGTACCAAAGCTTTTAGGAAAAGAGCCAAGATCACCAGCGGAGCAACATAACCCCTTCTGAAGGAACTTCAGAGAAAAAACACAAGGATACAGGTTATGCATGCAAAGAAAGCCAAAAACCACAGAGTTCCAGGTACTACTCACGGAACCTGACTACTGCGATGAGCTGGCGATGCTGGAACAGAGCCTTAGCGCGCTGACCTCAGCCCAGATAATCGCTATCAGATAAGGGTCGCGCTGCATCTGAAAACATCAACACACTTCTGCCTGGGGAGGGTGCTGTGTCTCTCTTCCTTCCTTCGCTGAAAAGGATTTTACAGGTAAGTTCTTACCAAAATCCGTGTTTCAGCTGCAGATGGAAGGAAGAGAGCCACAGTATTCATTACTGATGGGACGTCCCAAAGCAGTTCAAAAATAAGGGTGGGAAAAAACCAACAAGAGGCAGAAACCCAACAACCTTAACAACAAAGCGCAACCAGCGCTAAACACAAGTTCATCCAGAACTTTAAACTACAGCTGCCTGCAGGACCCTACGTCCGAGGGCTGCATCAGCGGAAGCACTGACGTCCACTTTATAAAACTTCGTAAACGTGTGGACAGAGCGCCAAGTCGCCGCCCGGCAGAGCTGCACTGCCGAAGCACCTTGGTGAAAAGCCCACGATGAAGCCACAGCCCTCGTGGAATGGGCTTGAATCTTAATCGGGCAAGATTCACCCTGAAGACGGTAAGCTTCCAATATAGCTGACCGAATCCAACGAGCTATAGAATCCTTGGAAGCTCGTTGACCACGCCGACGACCGACTGGAACCACAAATAGGGAGTCCGTCTTACGAAAACCTTGAGTAATAGATAGATAAAACTTCAAGGCCCGCACTAAATCCAATGTGTGTAAAGCACGCTCTTTCACATTCTTCGGATCCGGGCAGAATGAAGGCAACACAATATCCTGGTTGACATGAAATTGTGACACCACTTTAGGCAAAAAAATCACCCCGAGTGCGAAGCACTACACGATCCGGAAAAAACTCCAGAAAATGAGGCGAACAAGAAAGAGCTGCCAACTCAGAAACTCTCCTCAAGGAAGTGACTGCAACAAGGAAAGCCACCTTCCAAGAAAGTAAAGA
The DNA here is from genome assembly GCA_033576555.1 of Oophaga sylvatica. NCBI lineage: Eukaryota > Metazoa > Chordata > Amphibia > Anura > Dendrobatidae > Oophaga > Oophaga sylvatica. Next base: position 365,335,101 of record JARQOD010000004.1, on the reverse strand, counting down.
AAGGCTAGCAGAAACCATAGGCTCAAAAGGTTTATGCTGAAGAGCCTCCAAAACAAGGTTGAGCCGCCAAGGAGACACGGGTGCCTTCCGCGGCGGGAACTTACGAGATATACCTCGGAAAAAGGAGAGCACGTCTCTATTTGAAGCAATGGTTCTCCGGAACAATAAGGACAGAGCAGAAATCTGACCTTTCAGGGTGCTGACTGCCAAACCCTTGTCTAGCCCATGCTGCAGAAAAGCCAACAGGTTGGGAATGGAAAATTTTCTCGGGTTCCGAGAGGACCCCAAACACCACGAAAAGAAGGTTTCCCAAATTTTGTGGTAAATCCTAGTAGTAGCCGGACTTCTTGCAGCACAAAGGGTAGCAATGACCTCGGCTGAGAAACCTCTACGGGTCAAGATTTCGGTCTCAAGAGCCACGCCGTCAAACGCAGGGACATCAAGTCCGGATGACAAACGGGCCCCTGAGTCAACAAGTCCGGTTGAAGAGGGAGTGGAAAAGGAGGTGCCGCCAACAGCGACATTATTGTCGAGAACCACACCCTTCTTGGCCAGTCTGGAGCTATCAAAATAGCTGGAATTCTCTCTAGTCTGATCCGACGCAGTACTAGAGGAAGTAAGGATATCGGCGGGAATACATAGATCAGCTCGAACTGATCCCACTGAGCCACTAGAGCATCCACCGCCACAGCCTTCGGGTCCTTGTACCTGGACATGAACGTCGGTAACTTGGCATTGGACCTGGATGCCATCAAATCCACTTGTGGGGTTCCCATTCCCCGGGATCCATCCTTCTGCGACTGAGAAAGTCCGCTGTAATATTCTAAACCCCTGGAATGTGAATCGCCGAAATGGCTGGTACACTGGCCTCTGCCCAAATCAGAATTCGGGACACCTCTACCATGAGTCTGGAACTCCTTGTCCCACCTTGGTGATTGATATACGCGACAGCCGTCGCATTGTCTGTCTGCACTCGGACTGGCAGACCGCTCAAAGGGACCGTCCAATGTTGGAGGCAAAGGAAAATCGCCCTCAATTCCAGGATGTTGATCGGAAGAACAGACTCTTCCGATGACCATACCCCCTGAATCCAGAGATTGTTCCAAACACCCCCCCAGCCCGTCAGGCTGGCATCGGTGGTTATGACTGACCACTTCGGAGGGAGGAAAGACTTCCCCAGGGAGAATGCCCCTGGACGTAACCACCATTCTAGAGAATCCCGCACCGCGCGAGAAATGGTGACACTGCAATCCAGCGATTGCGACTGGTTCCACCGACTCAAGATGAACCTTTGGAGAGTCCTGGAATGGAACTGGGCAAAAGGAATTGCCTCCATGGACGCCACCATCAGTCCAGAAGACGCATACACTTCCGTAGGGACATTGCCGTTGAGGATTTCATAATCTGTACATGTCGAAGAAGACATGACTGTTTGTCTGGTGGTAGGGAAACTACCGACCGAAACGTGTCGAGATGCATTCCCAAAAAGAGGATTGTCCTCGATGGTTCCAGGGACGACTTCTCCCAATTGACCAGCCAACCGAAGTCCTTCAGAAACTGAAGAGACAAATCCCGAGCCGTCAACGCCTCCTCCTCCGAGGAAGCCACGATCAAAAGATCGTCCAGATAAGGGAGAATCGTAATCCCCTGTCTTCGAAGGATTGCCATGAGGGGCGCCAGAATTTTTGTAAAGACCCTTGGCGCTGAGGCTAAGCCGAACGGCAGATAATGATTCTGACCTATGGCAAATCGAAGAAAGCGCTGATGAGCCTTTCCGATGGGAATATGCAAATAGGCGTCGCGAATGTCGATTGACACCAGAAAATCGTTCTGTGACAGAGCTGCCACAACGGAACGAAGCGACTCCATGTGAAATTTCCGGGCATGGACATGCCGGTTTAATCGCTTGAGATCCAGAATCGGGCGAAATTTGTTCTCCTTTTTGGGAACTATAAAAAGGTTGGAATAAAAACCTTTCCCTCGGTCCTCTGACGGAACCGGTATCACTACACCCTTTTGTAGCAGAGATTCGACCTCTCGCTGTAGAGCGACAACAAGCTCGGGTTCCGACGGAACGTGAGATTGACAAAAAACATTTGGGGGTCGAGAAGCAAACTCTATGAAATAGCCTGCCGACACTATCCGCGTTACCCAGGAATCTGGAACGCGAGCCATCCAAGTCTCCTTGAAAAGAAGCAGGCGACCCCCCACTCGAGAATCCTCGAGTGGACCCCTGGCGTCAATCCGACTTTGCGGGCTTCTTGTCAAGTTCCCGCTTGTCCTGGCGGAAACTCTGCTTCCAGGGAGTACGAGTTTTCTGAGAGGATTTCTTTCCTGAGAAGGAAGAACGACCCGATCCCCACGAGGAGTGACTAGATCGTCCTCGGCCCCGAAAGGACCGCCGACCACTATAGACACCAGGCTTACTGGACACCGAGGCCATGGCCCTACGCTGTGGTAATGCTGATTCCTTCGCCTTAGCCTTGGAAATCAGCTCTGTGAGGTCGGATCCAAAAAGATGGCCACCCTTGTAAGGCAAGGCCAACAACCCTTGTTTGGAAACTGCGTCCCCGGCCCACTGTCTGAGCCATAAAGCTCTTCTGACTGTGACCGCTGAAGCTTGCGCTTTGGCCAGCAGAGATGCCGTATCCAGACCGGCATCAAATATATAACAGGCTGCCGTTTCTAACCATTCACAAGTTTCCCGTATCTCAGATAACGGAGATTCATTTTGCAACTCCGTCCTCAGACGTGCCAACCAGCCTAGAGAAGCTCTAGCAGCACACATGGATCCTAGCACTGCTCGGAATCCATGACCCGCAGCCTCATAGCTTGCTTTTGCCGCCAATTCTGCTTTTCTATCCAAAGGCTCCTGTAAGCTCGCTTTTCCCTTAATAGGGAGTAGTGAGGATTTACTAAGCTGAGATAAAGACACATCCACTTCAGGAGCAGAAGTCCAATTAGCCTTTAACTCCGCAGAGCAAGGATAAAGTGTATCAAAGAAATGCGTTCCATGAAAACGCTTATCTGGACACAGACGTTCCTCCTCTATTACACTATTAAGCTCATCCAGAGCTGGCAATGTTGTACGCGAAGCACGGGACTCCTGGAACATGCGTGCTGATTTACCAGGACGACTAGTTACCTCCTCCGGTAACTGTAATATATCTCTCATGGCTTCAATTAATGCCTCCGTACGCTTCGCCATAGAGGAACGCCCCTGCGGCTCGTCCGCATCTGAATCGGATATTTCTCCATCCGAATTTAAAGGGGAACTCTGCCCAATATCAGATACATCTGACTCGCTCCGTGTAGAGGCCGGTAACGGCCTGCGTCGCTTCCTCTGAGAGGAATTAGCAGACACATATTGACCTAAAAGGTCAGACAAGTTGTTGATCGATCGAGCGATATCGTCCAATTTTCCACCGCTGTCGACCGCAGCGCTAGACGCTGTGGAGGTCTGCGTATCTGATTGCCGTAATGGCACTGGGACATGGTCAGCGGCATCTGAACTCTGTTCAGACATGTCTCACCTGTATGAGCAGGTCAAAGCGGTAATACCAGCAAAAACTATGCGTTTTTTTTTTTTTTTAAACGCTGAAGGGTTAACGCTCCACCAAGCAGGGTTACCCCAGCGGTATTCAGTCAAAAAATTTAGCTGGTAGAAATAACCCTCAGAGGGGTTAATATTGCAAACTCACCACAATATATATATTTGTGAGCCCCAGCCAATTTTTATGTCTCTAATGAGACTGCAGCTGCAGGATAGCGATCGCTGCGCTGCGGGGTGAGGAATCAGCACTCACCCAGCTGGCCGTGGTGTCTTATGAGGAGAGGAGCGGTCTGAGGAGCCCAGGAGCCTGTGTAATGGCCGCCACAGTGAGGGAGTCGCAGGAGAAACGCCAGAGCGCGCGTCTTCCTGCTCAGAAGACCGGGAATAGTTAGGCCACGCCCCCCGCCAGCTCGAATATTGAGCGCGAACTCCCCCGCTCCTGCTCCCTCTCTGTCCTGCAGGTATCTGCCTGCGGACAAAAAATCACCACATCTACTTGTAACAGCGCTGTCACAGCAGCGCTGAAGCATACTGACATACATGTAGTAGCGCTGTCACAGCAGCGCTGAAGCATACTGACATACAAGTAATAGCGCTGCTTACTCAGACGCTAAAGCACTCACACATAATTATAATAAAAAATTTTGTGTGGAGTACTCACCAGCCAAGGCGCCACAGGGACCCTCAGGGTTTCTGGCGCTGTGCCCATGCTTCCCCCCAGGGCGAGGAACGCAGTGACCGCACGTGTGGTTTGCGTCCCGCCAGGGAAGCTCTCCTCATCCCCCAGGGCCGGCAAGGATTCTGCAGGGACTTTGAGTAAATACAGATCCGCCAAGGGAGAGGTTGGGGTACAGCAGCGCTGGTACCCCTGAGACCTCTAGACCAACTAGTGATCCAAGTCTCCTGTCCGAATATAAAATAATAAAATCTTCTGAGGAGCTGCATTAGCAGCGACCATCCTCTGGACCTCAAATCTTAGACTGGAGCTGAGTAGGAGGAGCCCGAGCTGGACTTTTTTGATCTGAGGTGACATCCTGATCTGGGGCTCCGCCTACCCATCAGTAATGAATACTGTGGCTCTCTTCCTTCCATCTGCAGCTGAAATCAGGAGTTTGCCAAAAACCTTGTGAGAACGTCCGGTGTGGTCCGGGCTACGGCTGGGTGCATCGTCAATAAGACAATCTAGCAAGTCCTGGTACTCTGGCGAGTCCAGGTCTACAGCCACATCAGACCCGTATTGTGAGTCGAGTTCGCTGCACACCCCTGGTGAGGGGGAAGCGTAAAGCAGAGTCTGAAGATGCAGGGGCATGGAGGCGGACTAGGCCTACACCGATCTGCATTAACAGGGGGCTCCTGTACACATGAGGAGTCGCAGGCTGCCCAAATGCCTATGCGGTACGATTTGATCATGTATACTCTGATTTTTGAACACTAACCCTCTCCTAATGGAGAGCTTTGTGTGAGACATACACCACTGTGACATATGTTGCATCTGTTGTCATGCTGCTGCCGGGAAGTGGTGTGCACCAGCTTCATGATCCGAGTCCCTGCCCCATAGACAGCGCTGGATAAAATGCGCCTGTGTCTTCCTGTAGTCACACTGCACTGCGCATGTGAGGACTGATTGCCTCCCCTGTTATGTTTTGGTAGCTGAGGAGAACAGGCAAAAACGGCAATACACCAGAGAGGTTGGAATCTACTGGATTGCAGTACCCTGACTAACCACCACAACTAAAGGCAGCCGTGGAGCGTTCCTATGTTGGTCCTAGACGCCTCGTCACAGCCTGAGAGGCTAACTACACCTAAAGATAGAAAGAGGAAAGCTATCTGCCCCGGAGAAGATCCCCAAAGAACATAGGAAGCCCCCAAATATGTAATGGCGGTTAGACAAGAGGAAATACAGACACAGACAGAAAATAGTATGAGCAAACGCTGGGGCCCAATCTGCCTAGACAGAAAAGGATAGGAAGGATACTTACTGCAATTCCAAAAAACCCTAAAAAAAGCCAACGCTACTAATTGCAAAAACACCTGAGATCACACGACCTCTACCACCTAAATTAGTTCTCTGGTGTAACAAAACTAAGCCGCAGCCACAGAAAAAACTGGAAAAGGCAAATGAACAAACAACAGTGGCTCCAGAGGAACCGAGAGGAGACCAAGCCCCCCGGGGAGGGGAACCTGGCCAACCTCACAGAAATGCAGAGAAAAATGCAAATGGCAAGCACAAAAACAAAAAACAGAAAATATCTTATCTGAGAGCAGGAGAAGAGGCAAGACTCAGCAAGCTTCCAAGTGAACCAGGAACCACAGTTGAGACAAGAACAATTGATCACCAGCAACCATGATGGGGGGAAACCTCCCTTATATCAGTCTGTTAATCCTGATTGCCAATCCTCATTGAATGGTTCAGTACTGTTTGTAACCACCAGAGGGAGCTTCTGCTCAGAACTCATTTCTAAAACATTCATAACACTCCCCCAGCCTGTATGAGACAGGTGCGGAAGGGTGAGGGGGTGGGGAGCCCGAGAACAGAACAGCGCCGAATAAGGCCATAGCGGCGGCTCCTAGACAAGACCGCGGCGGCTACAAAAGAAGGCCGCAGTGGCAGCTCCTAGACAAGGCCTTCAGAGAAGGCCGCGGCAACAGCATAAGCTGGGCAAGGCCGTAGCTGCTGGAAGGCCACTGCGCGGCATGGATGGAGGTCAGTACTCACTGCGTAGAGATGTATACACACTCCTGCCTCCTCAATCCACCATCCCTTTAATAGGGAGGTGGAGAGGTTCCCAGCATCAGCTTTCAATGGAGGTTGAGGGGCCTGGCTCCGGAAGGGGGTACATGGGGGCGACACCCCGTGTTTCCGTCCGTTGAAGATGTGGGGAGAGCGGACCCATTAAAGGGATCCGTCGCCCCGAACCGAGCTCAGGCAAGGTAACGTTGCAGGAGGGGGTACGGGGAGGCGACACTCCGCGTTCCCGCCTGTTGAAGATATCGGGAGATCGGGACTTTTCTTACAAGACCCCCTCGCCCTTCCATTCCACGAGAAAAAAAGGATTTGGAAAAAATAAAATAAAATTAGAAAAAAAGAAAACATTTTTGGGTGCCTCCTACAGACACTAAGCAAGAACTGGTTCAGGATAGAGCCAGCAGAGGGTGTATACTGCAGGAGGAGGAGTTAACATCTTTGATGTATTTGCTTAGTATCCTCCTAGTGGCAGCAGCATAACACCCATGGTCTGTGTCCCCCAATGAGACGATGGAGAAAATACATTTCATAAGATGTAAAATTGGCAAACTTGGACTGATTTATAAACCTATTTTTGCCACATATCATGCAACATCTTTAAATATCGCAAGTACATTAGGCTTCATAGAAATATGAAACAAAGGAACTTTTTTTGCAAGTGAAAAACAGCCGGGAGATCAATGGCTCCTGCCTCGCATCACCGGGACACCCCAGCCAAGGGTCCGCAGAAATTGCCCCTCTCCTGCTGCCGCTGGCTTCCTGCAGCAGTGACCCCGCTCCACTGCCGCCCTCAATCCCAGTAAGCTAAATTCGGACTATTAGACAGACCCCCATTTGCACATTAAAAATTTTTTTTCCCATTTTTCTCTCTCTAATTTTGGGGTGCGTCTTGTGGTCGGATGCGTCTTATTGTCTGAAAAACGAGGCAATGGTTTTTGCAATTACAATCCAGATTCAAATACATAGTTCACATTTTTATAAATAACTACAGATATGTTGGCTTACTTTGTGCCAGAAATGTGCACCACCATTCTTGATAGTGGTGTCACATCTTAGATCATGCCCCAAATTGGATAAGGAGCAGAAATTCACCACCTTGCGATTTTTCATTTTTGCATTTTTGTTTTTTTTTGCTCCACTTCTTTCCAGAGCCATAACTTTTTTATTTTTTCGTCAATATGGCCATATGAGGGCTTGTTTTTTTGTGGAACGAGTTGTACTTTTGAATGACACCATTGATTTTACCATAAAAGCAAAAAAGTGCAATTTCATAATTTTTTTTTACCATGTTCACTAAATGCTAAAACTAACCTGCCGATATGATTCTCCAGATCAGTACGAGTACGCAGATACCAAACATGTATAGGTTCTTTTTTATTTGAGTGATGAAAAAAAAATCCAAAGATGGTAAAAAAAAAAAAAGCACCATTTTCAGAGACTTGTAACATCTCCATTTTTCGGAATCTGGTGCAACTTTTACCGGTACCATTTTGGGGTAGATACGATGTTTTGATCGCCTGTTATTGCATTTTATTGCAATGTAGCAGCAAAAAAAAAACAACAACCTTATTCTTTCATTTTCTCTTTACGCCGTTTACAGATCAGATTAATTTACTTTATACTTTGATAGATCTTCGGCAGACCCCTGTCACCTCACAATCACGTGACAGGGTTTGCCGATGGGCGTCTCTTATGACGCACTTCCAGCTCGCGCGAGTTACAGGCCGTTCTGAGATATGACAGCGACATCTAACATGTTAACAGTCGTGCGTGGATTCCACCCGTGGCTGTTAGAGGCATGTGAAAGCTGATCAAATCAGCTGTCCTGTGCTGGGAAAAGATGCAGGCTTAGCGCCGACGTTGCTAGTGCATGGTGACGACTTTGGACATACCTGTATGTCCAAGGTCGCAAAGGGGTTAAAACACTTATTATAGTGCAAGTCATGAAATACAATTTTTGTCGTAAATTGCATCAGAATTCTGGAACATTTAGTGTGGTGTGCTAAATCACCTTATATGACTAATAGTCAACATGAATGTAGCAGTGGATTCTAGTGAAAGTTTAAAAGGTTTGGCCAGTGATTGGCTGAACAGACATTTCCGGTGTGTCACAGACAAAACCAGGAAGCACAGCCAGTGGGTACTGGGCAGTGTTGAAATGGTACCTGCATGGGATAGGGGAGGATGAGTATGGCTTAAAGGGACGGTTTTGCTCCTAACTCTCTATTTGAAGCTTGGAGTATCCCAGCATGCACTGTATAGTTAGGGAATGGTAGGGAATTTTTAAAGTATATTAGAAAATAGCTTAGAGAAATGTACCCAAATGCGGCTCCACTGATCCAGGAATGGAAACAACCTCTGTGCGCTCCCATGGCAAAGTGTTTATTACACAGAATGACTGACTGCTTGCAGGTTGGGATGGGGTCTTCAGTAGTGTCTGCATTGAGTCACGGAGAAGTTTGGCGCCTTCTGTTCTGATTTCTGTAAAAAAAGAAAAAAAAAAGCCTAATGCTCAATGATGAATGCAAAAAATATCACTAACCATCAGGGTTCATTATTCCACTAAATGTGTGGAATAATTATTATAATAATTATTCCACAAAATTTCATTATTCAGATTATTATAACACTTGTCATGAAATATCCAAAGCCTCATCCTGTTACATATAACCAGTACTAGCTTCAGGGTGTGTAAAGCCTCTGATACACATCAGATTGCAGTTACCCAGACCTGCCAAATTTGGTGGCATCGGCTGTCCAGTTTGATTACAAATGCTTGATATTTTTATTCCCTTGAAAGAGAAGCTGGATGATCTTACTCCCCATTAAAAGCACAAAAAAAAAAGAAGAAAAAGCACTTGGCGGAGCAGAACATTTTGTACTTGGGGGAGCTAGTAGACATAGATTATTAAAAGTATTTTGGTGAATCTCATTTCACTAAAAATGGTGACCCAACAAATAAAAAAAAAAACTAAACTGATTTGAAATATACGATCTTACCTTCATAGTATCTCAAAGCATCTTCAACCACTAGCTGGATACAGCTGCCAGGCAGCACATCATGGAACTGATTCAACAGCAATAACCTTGAACGTGAACGGAGAAAATCACACGCTATTGGGATATTATGTAATATTGTTTATACATGATATAACCACTACACATGTAATACAAAAAAATAATATATTTCAGGTCAAAAACAATTCACGAAAATACCAGGGATTGTCTGGAATTCCCATTTTCACATGTACAGCATCCTGTAATTAATGGTGCTTTTAAAATAGATGATAATAATTCTACATCACTTTTTAGGATTGCTTGTGGGTATTTTTTGTAGTGCCGAACAACAAGACATGAAAACAGTGCTACATATATTGTTACTGTACGGAGGTGCCTTGTACAAAAATTAAATACCAACTGCAGTGATTAATTAATGCCAGGTATGAATGAAAGGTAAATTGATCTGCACCTCCAGAGATGCTGAAGCTTCTCCTCTGGGTAAACGAAGCCCTTGTCCTGGGCCAGAGTAACCGAGCTGAGGAACTCCACATCATGTAATAACTGCTCACATTGTCTGTTCCCTTTCTTGATCTAAAGAAAAACAAATACTTGCACTAGTACCATTACCAGTGTGTTATTACATAACGTTTTTGTTCTAAATGGTGTCCAAATATTTGCAATAAAGCAAGTGCTGCAATTGTACTGAATGATCCCCCAAAAAGAGCCAAATGAAGACTACATGAAAAGCTCCACATATCCTAAAAGAGACACAAGTACATGTAGAGGCGTTCCTCTCCCATAGGTGTACTCTCTCATTCAGTGCATTGCTCCCCAAAAAAAATCACGCATATCTACTCAGAAGTTTCCCACAGTGAAATATCATGAAAATATGTCTGTACTTATTTTGCACTGTTCTTGTAATACAAGAAATCCTACAGCTTCCCCTTTGATAGATACCGAGAATATGCAACTCCTCAAAAACAATTGCCCAGGCAAGAAAACGCACTTTTTTTTTTTAAACTAAAGGTTAAATTAGATCACATCTCGAAATGGAGTTTCAAGATACAAGAACAAGCACTGAAGAATCCACCACATTATTGGATTTCTATCTGCACGATGAAGTATTAATACATACAGTGGGTGAAATAAGTCTTTGATCCCTTGCTGATTTTGTAAGCTTGCCCACTGACAAAAAAATGAACAGTCTACAATTTTGAGGGTAGGTTAATTTAGAATATCAAAAATAAAATCCAGAAAATCATTTGATCCCTCTGGCAAACAAGACTTAATACTTGGTGGCAAAACCCTTGTTGGCAAGCACAGCAGTCAAACGTTTTCTGCAGTTGATGAGGATTGCGCACATGTCAGGAGGAATTATTGTCCACTCCTCTTGCACATCATCTCTAAATCATTAAGATTTTGAGGCTGTCGCTTGGCAACTCGGAGCTTCAACTCCTTCCATAAGTTTTCTATGGGATTAAGGTCTGGATACTGGCTAGGCCACGCCATGACCTTAATGTGCTTCTTTTTGAGCCACTCCTCTGTTGCCTTGGCTGTATATTTTGGGTCATTGTCTTGCTGGAAGACCCAGCCACGACCCATTTTTAATGTCCTGGCGCAGGGAAGAAGGTTGTAATTCAGGATTTTACATGGCTCCATCCATTCTCCCATTGATGGGGTGAAGTAGTCCTGTGCCCTTAGCCGAGAAACACCCCCAAAACATAATATAATATTTCTCAATCTATTCATTGGGGGACACAGGAACCATGGGTGTATGCTGCTGTCACTAGGAGGTGCTGACACCATGCATATGCAAAATAAGGTTGGCTCCTCCTCTGCAGTATGCACCCCACCGACTGGCACGAAGCTATTCAGTTTTAGCTTAGTGTCAGTAGGAGGTGGACAGGGTCTCTCTGGAGACCCATATCTACCTAATGTGCGGCGTTCCTTTTCAGGTTTTCCGGAGGGATACAGTGTGAACAGTCACCACTGTACTCCCACGCAGAGACTATGAGTACGGCGTGTACTGCCACCCCGTATCCTCATACGTCTGTATTTGGCAGGACCCCAAAGCAGATCCCTAACACGAACGTGTGTTTAGTTGATCTGGGCAAAGCTGGAAGACCCGGGCCTGCCTCCGTCTCCCACCTACTCGCCCACCAGAGCCTGTCGGATGGAGAGAGACACGGACGTCCCACATCTAACTTCTGGACGTCCGACCCTCGGTCGAGGTACTGTCCCTTTCTTTCCTAAATAGGACAGAAGAAAAGAAGACGAGGGAAAGGGATAAGAAGAAATGGAAAGTGATGTGCGAAGTAAGGGGAGGATAACGTTCAGGGAAAGGCCGTCGCCTCTTTCACCCCTTCTCCATAATACCTCATCCCCTGGGATTTGTGGCCCCTTGACATCTCCCATACGGATTTCCCCTCCTTAGGTTCCCTGCAGCTCCAGGCACCTTATTGCGCCGCTGCACTCTCTCGGTAGGGGACCACTTCCCCCTTTTATTCTCGGGGATCTGAAGCCCCCTTGGGTTTCCAGGTGGAGCTCCCTTCCTGGGGCCAGCTGCCAGCTCTCGGCGCACTGTTGCGGCGCTGCAGTAGGCCTTTTCACGGCGTTTCGGCGACCTCCGCCCACCCCCCTTTGTCGGCGGCCGCAGATTCTAATCGAGGCCCCGGCTTCATTCCGGGCCTACTTCCGGCACCAGCTCCGCCCACTGTTCTTCAGCTCTCCAGGCGGGCTTTTCTCCCGCCCGTCCTCGCTCCGCCCTTCTCTCCCAGCGTTTTTCTGTGGGGCTGGAGCCATCCCCATATCCGGACCCTGTATATGACGCCGCCACTCTATATACCGCTACAGCGGCACCCCTGCCAGCAGCGCACGCCGGAATCTTCTCCAGCTGGGAGCACACAGGATCCCCATCTTCGGCTCGTAGTACAGCCTCTGGTATCGTCTCGGGGAGAAGCACACAGGACACGTGAGTGCTCTGCACTGCAGAGCTGACACTCTCCTCTGTCTCTTCTTCTGTCCCCCAACCTTCTGGCACCAGTTAGTGGGACTGCTCTCCATGCCTAAGCACAACAGAGAACCTGCTCGCTCCCCACCTTCCTCCTCCTCAGCTCTGGTCAGGCACTTTGTATACTCTTCTTGTAATGGCAGACTCCCTTCAGGCCAGTCATCTCCCCTCTGCCAGGCCTGCAGCGACCCCACAGTACCAACCCAGGAACCCCCTTCTGTCCCGGGCAATTCTCAGACCCCTATCCCAGAGTGGGCTGCCTCTCTGTCACAATCTGTGGTGGATCTCACCAAGGTATCACAGACCCTAGTGTCCGTTATTGACAGATTACCCCTTTCAACTCCCATAGTCGCCAGTGGGTCACAAGACTCTCAACCGGGTCCTTCCAACCCAGGCCGTAAGAGACCTAGACTGGAGCACCATTCTAGGTCCTCTTCCCGCTCCGCCTCACCAGACGAACTTTCACGGCGCAATCCCTCTTTAGCGCCCTCCTCTTCGGAATCAGGCGAAGCGTCTTCGGATGCGCTTTCGGAAGATGAGTCGGACCTACATTCAGAACAGGCCTCCAGCATGACGGATATGGTGCAAAGCCTGATTGTCGCAGTCAATCAGTCCTTAGGCATGAAGGATACCGCTACGGAATCCGCAGATCAGGCGGTTTCGTTCAGACGGTCTAAACCACCTTCCAAGGTCTTTGCCTCACATACCGAGTTCACGGACATTCTCAAGAGGGAGAGGGAAAATCCAACCAGGCGTTTTCAAAGAGGGAAGCGCCTCGGCATCCTATATCCCTTCCCTCCGGGTCTTACCACTAACTGGACGATCTCTCCATACAGTCATGGCCAAAAGTTTTGAGAATGACACAAATATTATATTTTCACATGATCTGCTGCCCTCTGGTTTTTATGTGTGTTTGACAGATGTTTTTATCACAGACAGAAATATAATTGCAAACATATGAGTAACAAAAGCTTATACTGACAGTTAAGGGTATGCCACACTGAACAATATCGCTAACGGGATCGCTAAAAAACGTCACTATTTAGCGATCCCGTTAGCGATGTTGTTCAGTGCGGCAGCTGCCAGCGACGAGCTTCCTGCTGTGATCTCGCTCGTCGCTGGAATCGTTCCGGACCCTATTTTCTCGTCGGCGCTCCCGCTGGTAAGTATATATCGCTAGTGTGGCACCTTTTCTTAGCGATTTAGCGGTACTTTTGTACCGCTAAAGTCGTTAAGAAGATCGCTAACGGCGATAGCGTCGTTAACTATATCGCTAAATGTGGCCGCACTTAGCGATATAGAAACAATCCCGCTAGCGATCGCATTAGTATGCGTCATTATCGTGATCGCTAGCGGGATTGTTTAGTGTGGCAGTACCTTTAGAATGAGTTAATGCAGCAAGTCAATATTTGCAGTGTTGACCCTTCTTCTTCAGGACCTCTGAAATTCTCCCTGGCATTCTCTCAATCAACTTCTGGACCAAATCCTGACTGATAGCAGTCCATTCTTGCACAATCAATGCTTTCATTTTGTCAGAATTTTTAGGTTTTTGTTTGTCCACCCGTCTCTTGATGATTGACCACAAGTTCTCAATGGGATTAAGATCTGAGGAGTTTCCAGGCCATGGACCCAAAATCTCTATGTTTTGTTCCCTGAGCAATTTAGTTATCACCTTTGCTTTATGGCAAGGTGCTCCATCATGCAGGAAAAGGCATTGTTGATCGCCAAACTGCTCTTGGAGGGTTGGGAGAAGTTGCTCTTGGGAGGACATTCTGGTACCATTCTTTATTCATGGCTGTGTTTTTAGGCAAGACTGTGGGAGAGCCGATTCGCTTGGCTGAGAAGCAACCCCACACATGAATGGCTTCAGGATGCTTAACAGTTGGCATGAGACAAGACTGGTGGTAGCGCTCACCTTGTCTTCTCCGAATGAGGCGTTTTCCTGATGTCCCAAACAATCGAAAAGGGATTCATCAGAGAAAATAACTTTACCCCAGTCCTCAGCAGTCCACTGCCTGTATATTTCGCAGAATATCAGTCTGTCCATGATGTTTTTTCTGGAGAGAAGTGGCTTCTTTGCTGCCCTCCTTGAGACCAGGCCTTGCTCCAAGAGTCTCCGCCTCACAGTGCGTGCAGATGCACTCACACCTGCCTGCTGCCATTCCTGAGCATGCTCTGCACTGCTGGTAGCCCGATCCCGCAGCTGAAACACTTTTAAGAGACGGTCCTGGCGCTTGCTGGTCTTTCTTGGGCGCCCTGGAGCCTTTTTGGCAACAATGGAACCTCTCTCCTTGAAGTTCTTGATGATGCGATAGATTGTTGACTGAGGTGCAATCTTTCTAGCTGCGATACTCTTCCCTGTTAGGCCATTTTTGTGCATTGCAATGATGACTGCACGTGTTTCTTTAGAGATAACCATGGTTAACAGAAGAGAAACAATGATGCCAAGCACCAGCCTCCTTTTAAAGTGTCCAGTGGTGTCATTCTTACTTAATCATGACAGATTGATCTCCAGCCATGTCCTCATCAACACCCACACCTGTGTTAATGGTGCAATCACTGAAAAGAGGTTAGCTGGTCCTTTTAAGGCAGGGCTGCAATGATGTTGAAATGTGTTTTGGGGGATAAAGTTCATTTTCTAGCCAAATATTGACTTTGCAAGTAATTGCGGTTAAGCTGATCACTCTTTATAACATTCTGGAGTATATGCAAATTGCCATTAGAAAAAGTGAAGCAGTAGACTTTGTAAAAATTAATATTTGTGTCATTCTCAAAACTTTTGTCCATGACTGTACAGTGGACCCACCGGTCTCCAGACTCTCCACCCATACGGTCCTCCCACGATGCCAACAATAGAATTTTAGAATCGCTGGCAATATCAGCCTTCGAAGCGGCCGCTTCTGCTTTATGCCCGGCCTTTGCCTCTACTTGGGTCTCAAAGGCCATAGCCCGATGGGCCAAACAGCTCCGCAAGGGCATCATGGCTGGAGCCCCTCCGAGTGAGCTGGCGGAGCTTGCAAACCAAATTTCCCATGCTGGGCAATATTTGGTTTTGGCCTCCCTGGAGGCCGCGTCTTGTGCTACTCAGGCGTCCAGCAATTCTGTAGCCATCCGGAGGAATATTTGGCTCAAAGCATGGTAAGCTGATCTTTCTTTCTAAGAAGTCGCTCATAGGCCTCCCCTTCCAGGGAGACCGTCTGTTCGGCTCTAGGTTGGATCAGATCATTACGGAGGCAACAGGAGGCACAAGTTCTCTCCTCCTCAGTCCAAGCCTCGCAGTCCCGTTCAAAGGCGGCAGTTCCACCGCTTTCGTCCGTTTCGCCGTTCACCGGCGGACGATTCTTCCGGTCAGCGCAGGCAGCAGAATTGCCAGGCCAAGAAGAAGACTTCCTTCAGGCCCACTCCTTCCTGGCGTTCCCATAACTCCCAGGGTAGATTCTCCAGGGCAAGACCTGGCAGATCCTCCTCAGCATGATTCGGATCTAGGGCCCAGCTTTTCTCCCAGGCCGGGTGGTCGTCTCCTGCTGTTCAGAGACGTTTGCCTCGACCTGGTGGAAGAAGCATGGGTCAGGGAAGGTGTATCCACTGGATACAAATGGAGTTCTCTTTCTGTTCCCGAGATCGGTTCCTGGCTTCCATCGACTCTCTTCTCAGTTCCGGGGTTATCGTCCTGTTTCCAGAGCAAAAATACTTAAAGGGAATCTGTCACCCCAATTTTGCCATATCAACTAAAGATATGGCTGAATAGTGCGTCCCATAACAAAGCTAACGGTAGGTATCATATATCCTGATACCCCCGTTTTCATATCAAAATATCTTTGTAAAGTTGGTATTTTTCGCTGTCAATCATGGCAGTCAGGTCAGGAGGGCGGCGTTTTCTCTGTCCTCCCCCCCGCTCCTCGGCATCAGTTGCGTATCGCAGTCTGTGAATCCCACAGACGGCGTTCGGCTTCCCGAAATTGCGCAATTCAAATTCGGGCCAGCACATGCGCAGTGTGCTTTGCCCAACATGGGCAAAGCATAAAATCATTACAGCGCATGCACTATTCTTTCCTTGCCCTGGAAGTCGTCCAAGGCAGTCATTTCCGGGA
>JARQOD010000004.1:365290138-365318601 GCA_033576555.1 Oophaga sylvatica | reverse complement strand
TTTGATGGCATCCAGGTTCAAATGCCAAACTACCGACCTTCATGTCCAGGTACAAGGACCCGAAGGCTGTGGCGGTGGTTGCTCTGGTGGCTCTGTGGGACCATTTCGAGCTAGTCTATGTGTTTCCGCCGATATCTTTACTTCCTCTGGTGCTGCGTCGGATCAGACTGGAAGAGAATTCCGGCTATGTTGATAGCCCCGGATTGGCCAAGGAGGACGTGGTTCTCGACACTGGTGTCGTTTTTGGCGGCACCGCCATTCCCACTTCCTCCTCGCCCGGACCTGTTAACCCAGGGGCCCATTCGTCATCCGGACTTGAAGTCTCTGCGTTTGACGGCGTGGCTCTTGAGACCGAAACCTTGACCCGTAGAGGTTTTTCAGCCGAAGTCATTGCCACTCTGCGAGCTGCCAGAGGTCCGGCTACTACTAAGATTTATCACAAGACTTGGTCTTTTCGTGGTTTCGGTTCTTCAAGGAATCCGAGGATTTTTTTCCATTCCCAATTTGTTGGCTTTGCTACAGTACGGGCTGGACAAAAGGTTTGGCAGTTAGCACTCTGAAAGGTCAGGTTTCTGCCCTGTCCTTGCTATTTCGGAAGGCTATCGCCTCGCGTAGGGACGTACGTTCCTTTTTTCGCTGAGTAACCCGTCAGTTTCCACTGCGGAAGGCGCCTGTGTCTCCTTGGCGGCTCAACCTTGTCTTGGAGGCTCTTCAGCATATACCTTTTGAGCCTATGGGTTCTGCTAGCCTTTCTTTAATTTCTTGGAAGGTTGCCTTCTTAGTGGCGGTAACCTCTTTAAGAAGGGTTTCTGAGTTGGCAGTTTTTTCCTGCTCGCCTCCTTTCCTGGAGTTTTACCCGGATCGAGTAGTGCTTCGCACACTGGCGATTTTCTACCTAAGGTGGTGTCGCAATTTCATGTTAACCAGGATATTGTGTTGCCCTCGCTTTGCCCGGGCCCAAGGAATGCAAAGGAACGGAACTTGCACAAATTGGATTTAGTGCGGGTCTTGAAGTTCTATTTTGTCTATTACTCAAGGTTTTCGAAAGTCAGATTATCTGTTTGTGATTACAGCAGGTCGTAGGCGTGATCAACGAGTTTTCAAGGACTCTATAGCTCGTTGGATTCGGTCGGCCATTTTGGAGGCTTACCGTCTTAATGGCGAACCTTGCCCGATTAAGATTCGAGCTCGCTCCACGAGGGCTGTGACTTCATCGTGGGTCTTTCATCAAGGGCTTCGGCAGCTCAGCTCTGCCGAGCGGCGACCTGGCGTTTCGTCCACACATTTACAAAGTTTTATAAGGTGGACGTCAGTGCTTCCGCTGATGCGGCCTTAGGACGTAGGGTCCTGCAGGCAGCGGTAATTTAAAGTTTTTAGTTAACTTGTATTTGGCGCCTGTGGCGCATTTATCTAGGTTGTTGGGTTTCTGCCTATTTTGGTTTTTTCCCACCCTAATTTTTGGACTGCTTTGGGACGTCCCACTAGTAATGACTGTGGCTCTCTTCCTTCCATCTGCAGCTGAAAGACGGATTTTGGTAAGAACTTACCTGTAAAATCCTTTTCAGCGAAGGAAGGAAGAGAGACACAGCTCCCTCCCATGGCAGAAGTGTGTTGTTGTATTTACAGATGCAGCGTGACCCTTCTCTGATAGCGATTATCTGGACTGAGGTCGACGCGCTACGGCTCTGTTCCAGCATTGCCAGCTTATCGCAGTAGTCAGGTTCAGTGAGTAGTACCTGTAACTGTGATTTTTTTGCCAAATTCATGCATAACCTGTACTCTTATGTTTTTTTTTTTTTTTTCTCTGAAGTCCTTCAGAAGGGGTTATGTTGCTTCGCTGGTGATATTGTTCTTCCTTAAGCTTGGGTACGACTGAAGAGCTGAGTAGGAGGAGCCCGAGCTGGAGGGGCCGGTCAACAATCTTTTTAATCTGAGGTGTCGATCCTATCTGGGCTCCGCCTACCCCACTAGTAATGACTGTGTCTCTCTTCCTTCCTTCGCTGAAAAGGATTTTACAGGTAAGTTCTCACCAAAATCCGTCTTTCCACTATAACTCACAATTCTATAATATTGCAGTATGTAGTATAAACAATCTATCGATCTCAGATTCAAGTCCCCTGTGGGACTAAAAACTGAAGCAAAAAATGTAAAAAAAAAAAATCCACAGGATTGCTGTGGGAATAGCGAGTGATGATCTGATAGCAGTGCTGTAGAGAATGTGACTGCAATCGTGTTCTTTATAGTGCTACTCTCAGACCATCACTCACTATTCCCACAGCATTCCGCACCATTTTGATGAAGGTCTGGATTCATGGCCAAAACATTAATTGTTCTGAGTAACTGGATTGCATGAATAAAATATTTCTTCACGTCACTGCATACCTCTGAGTGCCGAGTTTTTTTGTATAATTAATCTTATGCTTTGGAACCGTACTTGAGCACCATTATGTCATCCTTAGACGAGTAATATTTCTTGCCATTTATGCTCATTGGGACTCTCATTACTGTGAGTATCGGCTGTGGAAGGAATAAGTTAAAGGAAATCTGTCTCCAAGTTTTTGATACCCCATCTGAGAGTAGCAAGATGTAGGGCGGAGACCCCATTTCCAGCGATGTATCCCTTATTGGGCTACTTGCTGCAGTTTTGATAAAATCATGGTTTTATTTCCTGTAGATCTAGCAGTTCTTGGAAGGTTGAGCTCTGTATAACTGCATCCACACCAATGACTGGCAGGTTTCTGTGGACAGTGAGCAGTGTGGGGATATATCAAAAAGAAACAGGGGCAGAAAGGAGAGAAAAATGAAATAACTGACCCAGAGGAGTGTAAAAAGAAACGTGTGGCAACAAAGGCCGTATAAACCAAAATTGCCCCAATAGGAAAAGAACAAGACCAGAGAAGACTTATGTTTCAATGGTAGCCATGGAGGTAACATAAATTGTTTCAGACTAGAAATTTGGCAGTCCACCCAAGACCTCCTGTAAGTTTGTCAACAGAAGCAGTAAATCAGAGAGTTCTGTATTCCTCACTGGTGCTAATGAGAAGGCCTCTTATACACTGAGCACACGTCATCTAGTCAACCACTAACAATGACCTACAAAGCCATCCATAACCTTTCTCCTCCGTATATTTCCAAACTAATCTATCAATATCTTCCCTCATGTAATCTCCGATCCTCCCAAGACCTCCTTCTCTACTACACGCTTATTTTCTCCTCACCCAATCGCCTCCAAGACTTCTCCCAAATATCCCCATCCTCTGGAATTCTTTGCCCCAACACTTCCGGTTATTCACCACATTTGGATCCTTCAGACGGAACCTGAAAACCCATCTCTTCAAAAAAGCTTACAACCTGTAATGACCACCCTGACACCTCAACACCATCTGAAGTACTACAACCCCCAACCTACTGTCTCCTTCCCCACCATCCTGTAGAATGTAAGCCCGCAAGGGCAGGGTCCTCTCCCTTCTGTATCAGTCTGTCATTGTTAGTTTGTTTACTGTAAGTGACATTGTTATTTTGATGTAACTCGGCTCATGTACAACACCATGGAATCAATGATGCTATATAAATAAATAATAATCACCAGCACTGCTCACTACTCCTCGCCACTACACTGTTATGTTCTGCTACAAGCACTAAGGAAAGAAGGGATATCTGTCCCTACGATAGAACTAAGCTAGATCCCTACGATGTAACGGGAACCTGATCCTGCGATCAGACCCGCTAAAGTCCTCAGCTAGTCTGTACGAAGACCTATAGATGCGAGGGAGGGATCCCTACAAGAACTAGGGACTGGGAGAAAAGATGGACACGTCCTAACAGAAGTTGTAGCAGTAAAAGACAAACAACATAAAACATAGAGGTCCGAAGACCAAGCAAAACTAATAGAGTAAGGTAACAAAGCACCTGGCTAGCTTAAGAGTAAAAATTACAATGAAGTCCAGCAAAGCCAGAAGGGCGGAGCAGGATTAAATAGGCAAAAAAGGTCATGTGACCAGCAAGATAGAAAAAAACCTAACAGGAGAGTTCTAACAGTACCCCCCCTTCTAAGAGGATCCTCCGGATCCCCTAGGCCCAGGCTTACCCGGATACCTCTTGTGAAACGCTCTGACAAGTCTGGACGCAGAAACATCATCCGCCCTCACCCATGAGTTATCCTCGGGTCCAAAACCCTTCCAAGCGACGAGATACTGCAAACTCCCTCTATACCGTCTAGAATTTAGGATGCGGGAAATTTCATATTCCCCATCCACAACCACCGGAGGAACAGTGGCAGAGGCGTCTCCATCAGACACATCAGCTCTTTTCAACAGAGAAACATGAAACACCGGATTAATCTTCCAGGAGGTGGGAACCTCCAACCTAACAGCCGATTGGTTAACAACCTGAAGCACCTTAAAGGGTCATACAAACTTGGGACCCAATTTTTTAGAAGGAATCCTCAACCGCAGATTCTTAGAGGACAACCAAACCATGTCACCAATAGCAAACAAAACCTCTTGCAGTTTCCTATCAAAGTACCTTTTAGATTTTCTATTAGCCTCCTGAAGATTACCACGCACATCCGTCCAAACTCTCTCCAAATCCCCGGAAAAATTCTCCTCTTCAGGCACGGCCGATACCAATTTGGAGAATGACCCAAACGACGGATGTCTCCCAGTACAACAAAAAAAAGGTGAACAACCAGCAGAAGAGGATGTATGGTTGTTAAGAGCAAATTCAGCAAGTGGCAGAAACTCAGACCACCCCTCTTGATTGTCTGCCACAAAACAACGCAAGAAGTGCTCAACATCCTGGTTTTTCCTTTCTGTCTGGCCATTAGACTCAGGATGATATCCGGATGAAAACGACAAATGAACTCCCAACCTGTCACAAAAGGCGCGCCAAAAACGAGCCACGAACTGAAGTCCCCTATGTTATGATCTGCTACAAGCACTAAGGAAAGGTCGGAATTCTGTCCCTACAATAGGACTGAGCTGGATCCCTACGATGTAACGGGGGACCTGATCCTGCGACCAGACCCGCTAAAGTCCTCAGCTAGTCTGAACGAAGACCTATAGTTGCGAGGGAGGAATCCCTACAAGATCTAGGGACTGGGTGAAAAGGTGGACACCTCCTAACAGAAAGTGTAGCAGGAAAAATAAAACAGAAAACTAATACTAAGAGATCCTAAGATCAAGCAAAACTGACAGAGTAAGGCACCTAAGCACCCGGCTAGCTTAAGAGTAGATAATACAATGAAGTCCAGCAAAGCCAGAAGGGCGGAGCCAGACTAAATAGGGAAAAAAGGTCATGTGACCAGCAAACTGAAACAAAATCTAACAAGAGGGTTCTAACAGTACCCTCCCTTCTAAGAGGATCCTCCGGATCCCCTAGGACTTAGGCTTATCCGGAAACCTCTTGTGAAACGCTCTGACAAGTCTAGACGCAGAAACATCATCCGCCCTCACCCATGAGTTATCCTCGGGTCCATAACTCTTCCAAGCGACGAGGTACTGCAAACTCCCTCTATACCGTCTAGAATTTAGGATGCGGGAAATCTCATATTGCCCGTCCTCCACCACCAGGGGAACAGTGGCCGAGACGTCTCCATCTGAGACCTCAGCTTTTTTCAAGAGAGAAACATGAAACACCGGATTAATCTTCCAGGAGGTAGGAAGCTCCAACTTAACAGCAGATTGGTTAATAACCTGAAGCACCTTAAAGGGCCCTACAAACTTGGGACCCAATTTCTTAGACGGAATCCTCAAGCGCAGATTCTTAGAGGACAACCAAACCATGTCACCAATAGCAAACAAAACCTCTTGTCGTTTTCTATCAAAATACACTTTGGATCTTTTGTTAGCCTCCTGAAGATTACCACGCACATCAGTCCAAACTCTCTCCAAAACACCAGAAAAATTCTCCTCTTCAGGTACAGCCGATCCCAACTTGGAAAATGACCCAAAAGACGGATGTCTCCCAGTACAACAAAAAAAAGGCGAACAACCAGCAGAAGCGGATGTATGATTGTTAAGAGCAAACTCAGCAAGTGGCAGAAACTCAGACCACCCCTCTTGATTATCAGTCACAAAACAACGCAAGAACTGCTCAACATCCTGGTTTTTCCTTTCTGTCTGGCCATTAGACTCAGGATGATATCCGGATGAAAACGACAAATGAACTCCCAACCTGTCACAAAAAGCGCGCCAAAAACGAGCCACAAACTGAGGTCCCCTATCAGAAACAATGTCAGTAGGAACACCATGTAGTCTGACTATTTCCTTGACAAAGGCCTTAGCGAGAGTCTTAGCGCAGGGCAATTTGATGAAAGGAACCAAGTGACACATCTTGCTAAAACGGTCCACGACCACCCAGATGACAGCGAAACCCTCAGAGGGGGGAAGGTCAGTAATAAAGTCCATAGCCAAATGTGTCCAAGGTGCACTAGGGACCTCCAGAGGGCAAAGCAACCCCGCAGCAGGAGTATGAGAAGACTTAGATCTAGCACACACCGTGCATTGACGCACCCACTTAATGACTTCCTTCTGCCATCCTGGCCACCAAAAACTGCGACCCACAAGTCTCTTGGTCTCAGAGATTCCAGGATGACCTGCCAACCGAGAGTCATGACATTCAACAAACAAATCTCTCCTCAGGGTACCAGGCACAAACAACCTCCCATGCAGCGTGTTAGATGGGGCATTCTCCTGTGCTTTAAGAATCTCATCTTCCAACACGGAGTCCAAAACAGCAATAACAACCCCCTCTTGCAAGATGTTTTCCTCCTCCTCCTCAGTACCCACCATAGGAGAAAAGCTGCGAGACAAAGCATCAGCTTTAACATTTTTAGTACCTGGGATGTAAGTAACGGTAAAATTAAACCGTGAGAAAAACAGTGCCCACCTAGCCTGACGGGCATTCAAGCGTTTGGCAGCATCAAGAGAGATCAGATTTTTATGATCGGTGAAGACTTGAACGGGAAATTCCGCTCCCTCCAAAAAATGACGCCAGTGTTCAAATGCGAGTTTAATTGCCAACAATTCCCGATTACCGATATCATAATTTAGTTCAGACTCAGAAAATTTCTTTGAAAAAAAGCACAGGGATGTACTCCATCCGTCTTAGCCTGAGACAACACCGCGCCGACCCCCACAGAAGAAGCATCAACCTCAACCAAAAATGGTTTATTCACATCAGGCTGCGTAACAATGGGAGCAGAGCTGAACCTCTCCTTTAGCAACACAAAAGCCTCAATGGCCTCAGTAGTCCACTGAACCGCATCAGCACCTTTCCTGGTGAGATCGGTCAGAGGTTTGGCAATCACAGAAATTTTTTTTATGAATTTTCTATAATAGTTGGCGAACCCCAAAAACCTCTGTATTGATTTAACACCAATAGGTCTAGGCCAATCCTGCACAGCTTGCACTTTCACCGGGTCCATCTCAAAACCTTCACTGGAGACAATGTAGCCCAAAAAACTAAGTCTCTGTACAGCGAACTCACATTTTTCTAGTTTGGCAAAAAGTTAATTATCACTCAGTAACTGTAATACTTCACGCACACTCCTCCAATGAGACTCCAAATCCGGTGAATAAATCAAAATGTCATCCAAATACACAACCACACTTCTGCCGATCAAAGGTCTAAGGATGTCATTAATAAGATTCTGAAAAAATGCCGGAGCACTGGAAAGTCCAAAGGGCATGACCAGATTCTCAAAATGACCCAGTGGAGTGTTAAACGCAGTCTTCCATTCATCCCCCTCCTTCATGCGCAACAAATTGTATGCCCCTCGAAGATCAATTTTCGAGAACCACTTGGCCCCCACTAACTGATTAAACAAATCAGGAATCAATGGCAGTGGGTAAGGATTGCGTACAGTAATCTTATTAATTTCACGAAAGTCTAGACAAGGCCGTAAACCGCCGTCCTTTTTTTTTAACAAAAAAAAATCCAACCGCCACAGGAGATTTGGAAGGCCTAATGTGACCGGCGGCCAAGCTTGTCTGTATGTATTCCTCCAAAGCCTTTCTCTCAGGAATAGTCAAATTAAATAAACGACTTTTAGGAAGAGTCGCTCCAGGGACAAATTCAATTGCACAATCATATTCTCTATGAGGAGGCAATACCTGCGATTCCTTATCAGAAAAAACTTTCCAAAAATCCTGAATAGGTACAGGTAACTCCCCCTTAACTACAGCAGCAATACGCCCGTTACAACACTTGTCATAACACTTAGGACTCCAGGACTTAATTTCATTGGTAGACCAATCCAGTACCGGATTGTGCAATTTTAACCAGGGTAACCCCAAAATCACCGGTGAAGGTAAATTATTCAAAACTACCAAATCCAAATTCTCTTGATGAACACCATTACTAGTAAGAGGAAATTCACAGATATGGTGAGTAACATTTTTCAAGGGAGAGCCATCCACAGACACCACATTAATAGGGGAAGACAGAAGTTTGGGTTTTAATTTTAGTTTTTCCAAAAATTTCCCATCAATCACATTGAGAGTTGAACCACAATCCACAAATACCCGAAACTCCATTAATTCCTCCTCAATAGCAGTGGCAGCAGAAAGAAAGACACCTTTATTGTTTAAACAAGCTATGTGGGCAAAACTGACCTAATTTTTTTTTTCTCTTTATTCATTCGAAGCGCACAGTTCTTAATGAAATGCTCAGATTTACCACAGTAGAAACACAAACCTTGAGCAAATCTGCGTTCTTTTTCTCGAGAGTGAGGTGTCATTGCTCCAATTTCCATCGGCTCTGCAATGTCAGTATATTCCTTTGCCAAACTTGGAGCTGACAAGGCAGATTTACTCTCATTAACCCTTGCACGCAGTCTCCTATCCACCCATGTGGCTAATTGCATAGCCTCTTGCAAGTTACCAGGTATAGGATAAGCAATCAGCAAATCTTTAACCCTTTCACTTAACCCTGCAAGAAATAAACTTTTCAAAGCTGAATCGTTCCAGCCCACCTGTGTGGACCACCTTCGGAAGTGAGTACAATATTTTTCCACATTACCTGATCCCTGTCTCAAACGTCTCAATTCTGTCTCAGCTGATGAAACACGATCCGGATCGTCATACAATAACCCCAAAGCAGAAAAAAAAACTATCCACTGATCTAAAGCATGGATCACTAGGCTGCAGAGAAAAGGCCCAGTCCTGAGGTTCTTTGCGCAAAAGTGACATTATGAACCCTATGCGCTGTGATTCATCACCAGAGGATCTGGGTCTCAAACGGAAATACAACAAGCAAGCATTTTTAACAGAAAAAAAATCTTGTTGTTCACCAGAAAATAAATCAGGCAAACGTACCTTTGGCTCCACGAAATCAGCTCCAGAACAACTACTCACGTGTTGCTGGATTTCAGCCACCTCCAGAGAGAGTCGCTGCAGGCGTTGAGCCAAATCCTGAACCGACACCATAATAGAAACTGAAAATCTTTCCTTAGAGATTTTTATTTTTTTTTCCTTTGGGCTGGACTTACTGTTATGATCTGCTACAAGCACTAAGGAAAGGTGGGAATTCTGTCCCTACAATAGGACTGAGCTGGATCCCTACGATGTAACGGGGGACCTGATCCTGCGACCAGACCCGCTAAAGTCCTCATCTAGTCTGAACGAAGACCTATAGTTGCGAGGGAGGAATCCCTACAAGATCTAGGGACTGGGTGAAAAGGTGGACACCTCCTAACAGAAAGTGTAGCAGGAAAAATAAAACAGAAAACTAATACTAAGAGATCCTAAGATCAAGCAAAACTGACAGAGTAAGGCACCTAAGCACCCGGCTAGCTTAAGAGTAGATAATACAATGAAGTCCAGCAAAGCCAGAAGGGCGGAGCCAGACTAAATAGGGAAAAAAGGTCATGTGACCAGCAAACTGAAACAAAATCTAACAAGAGGGTTCTAACACCCTATCAGAAACAATGTCAGTAGGAATCCCATGTAGTCTGACAATTTCCTTGACAAAGGCCTTAGCGAGGGTCTTAGCGCAGGGCAGTTTGATGAAAGGAGCCAAGTGACACATCTTGCTAAAATGGTCCACGACCACCCAGATGACAGCGAAACCCTCAAGGGGGGAAGGTCAGTAATAAAGTCCATAGCCAAATGTGTCCAAGGTGCACTAGGGATCTCCAGAGGGCAAAGCAACCCCGCAGCAGGAGTATGTGAAGACTTAAATCTAGCACACACAGTGCATTGACGCACCCACTTAATGACTTCCTTCTGCCATCCAGGCCACCAAAAACTGCGACCCACAAGTCTCTTGGTCTCAGAGATTCCAGGATGACCTGCCAACCGAGACTCATGACACTCAACAAACAAATCTCTCCTAAAGGTCCCAGGCACAAACAACCTCCCATGGGGAGTGTTAGATGGGGCATTCTCCTGTGCTTTAATAATCTCATCTTCCAACACAGAGTCCAAAGCAGCAATCACCACCCCTTCTTGTAAAATGTTCTCCTCCTCCTCAGCACCAACCATGGGAGAAAAGCTGCGAGACAAAGCATCGGCTTTAACATTCTTAGTACCTGGGATGTAAGTAACGGAAAAATTAAACCGCGAGAAAAACAGTGCCCACCTAGCCTGACGGGTATTCAAGCGTTTGGCAGCATCAAGATAGATCAGATTTTTATGATCAGTGAAAACCTGAACAGGAAATTCAGCACCTTCCAAGAGATGACGCCAGTGTTCAAATGCGAGTTTAATAGCCAACAATTCCCGATTACCAATATCGTATTTCAGTTCAGTTTCAGAAAATTTTTTTGAAAAAAAGGCACAGGGATGTACTCCATCCCTGTTTTCCTAAGACAACACCGCATCGACCCCCACAGTAGAAGCATCAACCTCAACCAAAAACGGTTTAGTCACATCAGGCTGCATAAGCATGGGAGCAGAGCTGAACCTCTCCTTTAGAAACACAAAAGCTTCAATGGCCTCAGTAGTCCACTGAACCGCATTAGCACCTTTCCTGGTGAGATCGGTCAGTGGTTTGACAATAATAGAAACATTTTTAATGAATTTTCTATAATAATTGGCGAAACCCAAAAACCTCTGTAACGATTTCAAACCAATAGGCCTAGGCCATTCCTGCACAGCTTGAACTTTCACCGGGTCCATCTCAAAACCTTCGCTGGAGATAATGTAGCCCATAAAACTAATTCTCTGTACAGCGAACTCACATTTCTCCAGCTTAGCAAAAAGCGAATTGTCAATCAATAACTGTAATACCTCACGAACGCTCCGCCAATGAGACTCCAGATCCGGCGAATAAATCTAAATGTCATCCAAATACACAACCAAATTTTTGCCGATCAAAGATCTAAGGATGTCATTAATAAGATTCTGAAAATATGCAGGAGCATTGGTAAGACCAAAAGGCATAACCAGATTCTCAAAATGACCCACAGGAGTGTTAAAAGCAGTCTTCCATTTGTCACCCTCCTTCATGCGCAACAAATTGTATGCCCCCCGAAGATCAATTTTAGAGAACCACTTGGCCCCCGCTAACTGGTTAAACAAATCAGGAATCAATGGCAGTGGGTAAGGATTGCGTACAGTAATTTTATTAATCTCACGAAAGTCCAGACAAGGACGTAAACCGCCGTCCTTTCTTTTAACAAAAAAAAAATCCAACAGCCACAGGAGACTTGGAAGGCCTAATGTGACCGGCGGCCAAGCTTGTCTGTATGTATTCCTCCAAAGCCTTTCTCTCAGGAATAGTAAGATTAAATAAACGACTTTTAGGAAGAGTCGCTCCAGGGACAAATTCAATAGTACAATAATAGTCTCTATGGGGAGGTAAAATCTGCGATTCCTTCTCAGAAAAAACTTTCCAAAAATCCTGAATAGGTACAGGTAGTTCCCCTTTATCCACAGCAGCAATACGCCCGTTTCAACACTTGTCATAACACTTAGGCTCCAGGACTTAATTTCATTGGGAGACCAATCCAGTACAGGATTGTGCAATTTTAACCAGGGTAACCCCAAAACCACCGGAGAAGGCAAATTATTCAATACTACCAAATCCAAATTCTCTTGATAGTGAGGGGAAATCCACAGACCTTGTAACATTCTTCAAGGGAGAGCCATCAACAGAAACCACGGCAATAGGGGATGACAAAGGTTTGGGTTTTAATATAAGTTTTTCCAAGAATCCCCCATCAATCACATTCAGAGTAGAACCACAATCGACAAATGCCCGAAATTCCATTAATTCTTCCTGAGCAGCAGTAGAGGCAGAAAGAAAGACACCCTTAGTGTTTAAACAGGCTATACGGGCGGAACTGACTTTTTTTTTTTCTTTGTTCATACGAAGCACACAGTTCTTAATGAAATGGTCAGATTTGCCGCAATAAAAGCACAAACCTTCAGAAAACCTGCAGTCTTTTTCCTGAGAGTGGGGTGCCATCGCTCCAATCTCCATCGGCTCTCCAATGTCAGTATAGACCCTCTCAAGACTTGGAGCTGACATGGCAGAGGATTTACTCTCATTAACCCTTGCACGCAGTCTCCTATCCACCATTATAGCTAATTGCATAGCCTCCTGCAAGTTACCAGGTATGGGATAAGCAATCAGCAAATCTTTAACCCTTTCACCTAGCCCAGCAAGAAACAAACTTTTCAAAGCTGAATCGTTCCACCCCACCTGAGTAGACCACCGTCGGAAGTGAGTACAATATTTTTCCACATTACCTGATCCCTGCCTCAAACGTCTCAATTCTGTCTCAGCTGATGAGACACGATCAGGATCATCATACAATAACCCCAAAGCAGGAAAAAAACTATCCACTGATCTAAAGCATGGATCACTAGGTTGCAGAGAAAAGGCCCAATCCTGAGGTTCTTTGCACAAAAGTGACATTATGAACCCTATGCACTGCGATTCATCACCAGAGGATCTGGGTCTCAAACGAAAATACAACAAGCAAGCATTTTTAAAAGAAAAAAAATCTTGTTCACCAAAAAATAAATCAGGCAAGCGTACATTTGGCTCCACGAAATGTGCTCCAGAACAGCTACTCAAGTGTTGCTGGAGCTCGGCCACCTCCAGAGAGAGTCCATGCAGGCGTTGAGCCAAGTCCTGAACCGACACGATGATGGAAACGGGAAATCTTTCCTTTGAGATTTTTATTTTTTTTGGGCTGGACTTACTGTTATGTTCTGCTACAAGCACTAAGGAAAGAAGGGATATCTGTCCCTACGATAGAACTAAGCTAGATCCCTACGATGTAACGAGGAACCTGATCCTGTGATCAGACCCGATAAAGTCCTCAGCTAGTCTGTACGAAGACCTATAGATGCGAGGGAGGGATCCCTACAAGAACTAGGGACTGGGAGAAAAGATGGACACCTCCTAACAGAAGTTGTAGCAGTAAAAGACAAGCAAACAACATAGAACATAGAGGTCCGAAGACCAAGCAAAACTAATAGAGTAAGGTAACAAAGCACCTGGCTAGCTTAAGAGTAGAAATTACAATGAAGTCCAGCAAATCCAGAAGGGCGGAGCAGGATTAAATAGGCAAAAAAGGTCATGTGACCAGCAAGATAGAAAAAACATAACAGGAGAGTTCTAACATACACAGATTCAGCAATACATCAGGACCGCAATATTATAAGAACAGTTCGTCAGAGTACTATCAGCACTACTTATCAATTATCAACTAACAAGGCACTTATATGCTGAAATGATATAATAAGCCAACAAAAGCAGGGTAAAAGTAACAAAGAAGGAAAGAAATATAGAACAAGTGTAGCGGCATAGAATCAAGGTAATTTTATTACAGTAATTACAGTATTAAACATTGACATTGTTGCAAACAGACAATTGTTGCACACTCAAAAAAACAAATGTAAAAATAACACTTTTTAAAAGATAAAAATGAAACAAAAAAAAAAAACTACTGTTAGCAGAGCTTAGACAAACCATAGACTGACAACAGATAACAAATAACAGATATTTTCTACCTGAGGGTTTTCCCATTAGAAATCCCCACAGACTGACCTAGAGAGCCTCCTTTCCCGGAGAGAAAAGTGTGCGAGTAATAAATCTACTGGCATCTGGTTCTCTGTTTGGGATGGAGGCAGTCAGTTGTTCAGTCTGAGATTAAAGTCTAAGGGGAATATTATGTCTCCCTGTAGGGTCTCCAAGTTGTCAGAGATGATGGGAGGGGAGAGAGAGGGAGGAATTTCTTTCTTTCTGAAATCTCTCAGGCTATGTGCCCACGGGGCATAATGTCAGCGCTTTGGATGCAGCGGAAACACGGCTCCTCCCAAAGCGCTGCCCTCTTTTGTATGCGCGGTGATACCGCATGTGTTCATTGAACACATGCAGAATCACCGCATCTTATCCATAGACCGGGTTAATTATCCTGCGGAGATAGAGCGTCTCCGCAAGATAAATATATCAAAGAGAAGAAAAAGTCTATGCAGACAAGGGCGCACACCCAAAATAATGAGAAAACATGTTACAATTTTATTAGTGGACAGAAAAACTCACAAGAAAAAAACACACAAGCCAGTGGTCCCCCACAATCACAAATATCAAGGAACACACAATATAGAAACCAATGTGTATTACAAATTATTTCATATAGCTATTAATACTTTACAATACAGTAATCATAAGGAGTGTCCCATAAGCATGAATAAATATGTAAACAATCAAAGGCAGACCACCCCCCCCCCAAAAAAAAAAAACACAAAATCTGGGTGTCCCCAGAAAGCAATTAATCCCTGAGCGCTCACCCCTGTACTGGAACAAAAAGGACCATATAAGGTGCCTACAAGTAGGCTAGTATCAACCCCAAAAGGAAAGAAATGGAGATCTCCTAGGGCGGACAGTGAATGTATAAATTAGCAGAGATGGAAGCGGAGATGCAGTAGGCACGACAATATGACTTCCCCTGACGAAGCTGTGGTTCAACAGCGATACACGTGGGGCTTCCCATTTTGCTCTGGTCCCGGGACTACCCCCCCCTTTGACTCCCCTGTGCCCACCCCCCTGACGGGTCTTTATGGACAGTGATCTGCGGTGATGTATTCCTCCAGTTTGTTCATATTGTTGTGCCTACTGCATCTCCGCTTCCATCTCTGCTAATTTATACATTCACTGTCCGCCCTAGGAGATCTCCATTTCTTTCCTTTTGGGGTTGATACTAGCCTACTTGTAGGCACCTTATATGGTCCTTTTTGTTCCAGTACAGGGGTGAGCGCTCAGGGATTAATTGCTTTCTGGGGACACTCAGATTTTGTGTTTTTTTTTTTGGGGGGGGGGGTGGTCTGCCTTTGATTGTTTACATATTTATTCATGCTTATGGGACACTCCTTATGATTACTGTATTGTAAAGTATTAATAGCTATATGAAATAATTTGTAATACACATTGGTTTCTATATTGTGTGTTCCTTGATATTTGTGATTGTGGGGGACCACTGGCTTGTGTGTTTTTTTCTTGTTTTTATTGTGAGTTTTTCTGTCCACTAATAAAATTGTAACATGTTTTCTCATTATTTTGGGTGTGCGCCCTTGTCTCCTTAGCCTTTTTCTTCTCTTTGATATATTTTAATTTCTGCATAATGCAGCACCCCTCATGTATATTTCATTTATTCATTTATATGCCCATTAGTGGTGCTTGTCGTCCCTTTCCTGGTTGTCTTCTCCGCAAGGTAAATAGACATGCATCAGTCTGGAAAGACGCGCCGCGTGTCCGGATACGCAGGGGCTCCGGATGCGGCCCTGCACACATAGTGAGGACGGAATTTCATAAAATCCCCTCCACTATGCTGTAACATCTGGACGCTGCGGCTGTACGCAGCCTACAATCCACAGCAAATACGCCAGGTGGAAACATACCCTCAGGCTTCTGTGTCTATGAAGAATCAGATAGTAAGACACGCAAGCAGTTGTCTTCCTGAATAGTATTGTTTATTCTTAGATATGCTCATCTTTTATAGGGGTTAGATCAAAGGAAATAGAGGTATTATATTTGTGCCAGAACATTGTGCAAGTTACACAATTGCTTGTCAAACACATCAGTAAACAAGATCGATTTAGTCCAGGGGTGGGAAACTTCCGGCCAGCGGTGACTTTTCATGCGGCCCGGCAGGTCCCCGGAGTCCCGAATGCTCGAGCGGCAGCCGTATCATGCCGGCTGCCGGCCCTTTAACCCTCAAGTGCAGGGCACGCAGCGTTCACTGCATAACGCTGCCTGCGCTGCACAAGAAAGATGATTTCGACTTGGTGGGCGGGGTTAGCGTCCAATGCTCTCCAGTCCTCCTGTCCCGGAAGAGGATATGCTGCTGTGCTGGCAGTGTGCTTTTCTACTGGTAGTCTGTGCCCCTCAGCTTTCTGCCCCCTGTGATCTATGTGCCCCCTCAACTATGCAGCTATATGCCCCCTGTGATCTGTGCCCTCTAGTTATGTGCTCCCCATGTGATCTATGTGCCCCCAACTATGCAGCTGTATGCCCCCTATGATCTATGTGCCCCAGCTGTGTGCCCACTGTGATCTATGTGCCCCCCAGCTATGCAGCTACATGTGCTCTCGAGCTATATGCCCCCCTGTGATCTATGTGCCTCCTAGCTATGCAGTTATATGCCCGAAATCTGTGCCCCCTGTGATCTATGTGCCTCCATCTGTGTGCCCTCTGTGAACAATGTGCCCCCCAGCTATGCAGCTATATGCCCCCTGTGAACTATGCCCACCAGTTGTGCCCCCCTGTGATCTATGTGCCCCCCAGCTATGCAGCTATATGCCCCCTGTGTTCTGTGCACTCGAGCTATATGCCCCCTGTGATCTGTGTGCTCCCAGCTGTGTGCCCCCTGTGATCTTTGTGCCCCCAGCTATGCATCTATATGCCCCTGTGATCTGTGCCCTTGAGCTATGTGCACCCTGCTGTTTCCTGATGTGATATCTATGCCCCCTGTGATCTGTGCCCCCTGTGATCTATGCTCCCTTGTGATCTCTGTCCCAGCTATGTGCCCCCCTGTGATTTTTTTCCCCGTGATCTGTGCCCCCTAGCTATATGTTCCCCTGTGATCTCTGTGCCCCCCAGCTAAGTGCACCCCTGAGATATTTGTGGCTCCCAGCTTTGTGCCCCCTGTTATCCCTGTGCCCCCTGCTATGTACCCCCTGTGATTTTTTGTGCTCCCATGTGATCTGTATCCCCTGTGATCTGTCCCCTTCAGCTGTGTGCCCCCCAGCTATGTGCACCCTTGTGATCTCTGTGCTCCACCCCTGCTTCTTCATGTCACCCCGGTGATTTTTATGCCTCACCAGCGATGCCTGTCCCCCCAGTGCTGTATATCCCCCTCCTCCAGTGCTGCATATCTCCCCCTACGGCTGTATGTGCCCCCAAGTGTGTATATATTCCCCAGTGCTGCATTAACCCCAAAAGTGCTGTGTATCCCCCCACCTGTGATATATATTTAGCCCCCAGTGCTGTATATAGCCCCCGTGATATGTGACCCCACCAGTGATGTATATTCCCCCCCAGGGACATATATACCCCCAGTGCTATATGTGCTTCCTAGTGATGTATATATCCCCTCAGTGATGTCTATTCCCCCCCAGCCTCTCCGGTGATGAACATGTGCCAGCATCTCCTGTGATGTCTATGCCCCCCCAGCCCCTCCTGTAATTTATATGATGCCAGAGTCTCCTATGATGCATACATAGCAGTCTCAATGTTTCCTGCGTGATGTATATACAGCAGTCCCAGCGTCTCCTATGTGATGTATATACAGCAGTCCCAGTGTCTCTTATGTGATGTATATCCAGCTTTCTCAGCGTCCTTTGTGATATAGATACAGCAGTCTCAGTGTCTCCTGTGTGATGTATATACAGCAGTCCCAGCATCTCCTGTGTGATGTATATACAGCAGTCCCAGCGTCTCTTATGTGATGTATATTCAGCAGTCAGTGTCTCCTATGTGATGCTTATATAGCAATCTCATTGTCTCCTATGTGATGTATATACAGTAGTCCCAGCATCTCCTATGTGATGTATATGATTTACAAAACTTATGACAAAAAGTTGACTGCCCTCCTGGCCGACACAAACCTGGAAAAGCATCCATGAGAAGCAACATGATCAGTATCACCTAACATCACGGCTGCTCCCAAGAGAAGCAGCTCCAGCCGTCATATTAAGGGTGAGTTACCATAATTAATTGTTTGACTAAATATATCGGGGTAATTTTCAAGGTGATCATTTTTGTGTGGCCCTCAAATGATGGTAGAAATTTCCAAATGGCCCCCGGCTGGAAAAGGTTCCCCACCCCTGATTGTCTATCGAATCCGGGCTGAAATCCTATATGTCAAAATGACCCTGTACAAAGTTTTTGTACACAGCAAAGAATTTGGTCTGACATCCCATAACATCCCATATGCCAAGATAACTTTTGGAGTAAACAACTTGTCCTTGACCATTTCTGGGAAATAAGATAGGACATTAAGCCAAAGAATGTGTATGTAGACACATGATAACCATGGTTATTTTCTCATTTTAAGGAAAAACAAGTTTTAACTACTTTGTTAGCACTGTGCATAGGAAGAAAGCTGCCAGTCAGTGATGGGGGTGGGGTTATACACACTGGTGAAGTATTTACAGGACATTTTAGACTGCGTTTTTCAGTGTAGATTTGTCACAAAACCTGTAGGGTTCCTTATGACAGCAAAGTGAATGGGAATCCTGAAATCTCATGCACATTGCATATTTGTGACTTGCAGATTTAAATTTACAGTATGTCAATTCTTTCAGTGGTTTTGCTACAGATTTCACTCATACTAATCTGTAGGTAAAAATCTGCACCAAAAACTTAAGTAAAAACAGTGTGTTTTTGCCGCTGCTTTTTTTCTGCCAAGAGATGCAGAAATGGTGCAGAAACTTTGCACCAAATGCTAACGTGTGCACATACCTTTTACGGTATGTTCACACTTGGCATTTTTGCTACATTTTTTTGCTGCTTTATGCTAATTTTCAGCTGCTTTTACAGTACCAGCAAAGCCTTTGAGCTTTCAGAAATCTCATGCACACACATTGGTTTTTTTCACAGAGCATGTCACTTCTTTCGGTGTTTTTGCAGCGTTTTTCACCCATTGACTTGAATGGATAGTGAAAAAAACGCTGCAAATATGCAGGTTTACTTTTTTTTGCAGTGTACTTGCTGCACAAAAGTCAAGGACAGCCTGATGTGACCTCACACTCGGCTCTGCTACCTCTAGATCAGTGTTTCTCAACTCCAGTCCTCAGGACCCACCAACAGGTCATGTTTTCAGGATTTCCTTAGTATTGCACAGGTGATAATTTTATCACCTGCTCAAGCATTAATTCCATCACCTTTGCAATACTAAGGAAATCCTGAAAACATGACCTGTTGGTGGGTCCTGAGGACTGAAGTTGAGAAACACTGCTCTACAGTCATGGCCAAAAGTTTTGAGAATGACACAAATATTAATTTTTACAAAGTCTACTGCTTCACTTTTTCTAATGGCAATTTGCATATACTCCAGAATGTTATAAAGAGTGATCAGCTTAACAGCAATTACTTGCAAAGTCAATATTTGGCTAGAAAATGAACTTTATCCCCCAAAACACATTTCAACATCATTGCAGCCCTGCCTTAAAAGAACCAGCTAACCTCTTTTCAGTGATTGCTCCATTAACACAGGTGTGGGTGTTGATGAGGACATGGCTGGAGATAATCTGTCATGATTAAGTAAGAATGACACCACTGGACACTTTAAAAGGAGGCTGGTGCTTGGCATCATTGTTTCTCTTCTGTTAACCATGGTTATCTCTAAAGAAACACGTGCAGTCATCATTGCAATGCACAAAAATGGCCTAACAGGGAAGAGTATCGCAGCTAGAAAGATTGCACCTCAGTCAACAATCTATCGCATCATCAAGAACTTCAAGGAGAGAGGTTCCATTGTTGCCAAAAAGGGCTCCAGGGAACCCAAGAAAGACCAGCAAGCGCCAGGACCGTCTCTTAAAAGTATTTCAGCTGCGGGATCGGGCTACCAGCAGTGCAGAGCTTGCTCAGGAATGGCAGCAGGCAGGTGTGAGTGCATCTGCACTACTGTGAGGCGGAGACTCTTGGAGCAAGGCCTGGTCTCAAGGAGGGCAGCAAAGAAGCCACTTCTCTCCAGAAAAAACATCATGGACAGACTGATATTCTGCAAAAGGTACAGGCAGTGGACTGCTGAGGACTGGGGTAAAGTTATTTTCTCTGATGAATCCCATTTTTGATTGTTTGGGACATCAGGAAAACGCCTCATTCGGAGAAGACAAGGTGAGCGCTACCACCAGTCTTGTCTCATGCCAACTGTTAAGCATCCTGAAACCATTCATGTGTGGGGTTGCTTCTCAGCCAAGGGAATCGGCTCTCTCACAGTCTTGCCTAAAAACACAACCATGAATAAAGAATGGTACCAGAATGTCCTCCAAGAGCAACTTCTCCCAACCCTCCAAGAGCAGTTTGGCGATCAACAATGCCTTTTCCAGCATGAAGGAGCACCTTGCCATAAAGCAAAGGTGATAACTAAATGGCTCAGGGAACAAAACAGAGATTTTGGGTCCATGGCCTGGAAACTCCCCAGATCTTAATCCCATTGAGAACTTGTGGTCAATCATCAAGAGACGGGTGGACAAACAAAAACCTAAAAATTCTGACAAAATGAAAGCATTGATTGTGCAAGAATGGACTGCTATCAGTCAGGATTTGGTCCAGAAGTTGATTGAGAGCATGCCAGGGAGAATTGCAGAGGTCCTGAAGAAGAAGGGTCAACACTGCAAATATTGACTTGCTGCATTAACTCATTCTAACTGTCAATATAAGATTTTGTTACTCATATGTTTGCAATTATATTTCTGTCTGTGATAAAAACATCTGTCAAAACACACACATAAAAAACAGAGGACAGCAGATCATGTGAAAATATAATATTTGTGTCATTCTCAAAACTTTTGGCCATGACTGTAGATGGCAGGCTGTCATCCAGCAGAGCGGACCAGAACCCCATTCACTTGAATTAGGGACCCGACAATACAGTGTTTGCCATGCTGTCATGCATATAACAGTGTCAAACACCGCTTCTGAACGGCGGTCAGATAGCCGCAGTGAAATTCTCCCGGTGAACTCGCCGCTGCACCGTGTGACTTTCTCACGGTGCTAGCAGGGATCTCACTGAGGTCACCGCAGTTCAGCCCGGCTGAAAACACAGCCTCAATGATGTCACTGCTAGTCACTGAGACTGCTCTCGCAGCAGTTCTATCACCAGTGGTTCTCAGCCTGGACGGTTGCATCTTGGCACCGTCCAGGTTGAAAACTTTTTCTCCCCCAGACATGGATTACGGCATGGGACAGAACGACGGAGAGGTATGGTATATTGTTGGTTTAATATTTTTGGTTTTATACAGGAGAACAAGGGCTTCAGTGGAATTAACTGAGGTTGCAAGTATGGTTTAATTGAGATTATTTAAGGAGCCTGTCATTTTTTCAATGAAAGGACTTTATTCTGGGTGTCTGTGTTTTCATACAATGTTACTATGGGGTTAGTAATGGGGGCGTCTTATTGACGCCTCTCCATTACTAACCTCAGGGCTTGATGGCTCCTGACAATAAAAAAGGTGACATCAACCCCCCCAACTATCATCCCACTTGCCACCGCTACAGGGCAACTGGGAAGAGCGAGGCTAAGTGCCAGAATTGCAGTGATTTTACAGTTCACTACAGATGAATTGCTGGCTTTTCTTATATTTATCTATGTAATATGTGTGTGTATGTGTGGATAATATAATATATATATATATATATATATTTTCCCTGTTGGATGCCGAGGTACATGCTACAAGTAACTCGGCATCCCACAGGGATACGGTAACCATGATGAGGAGGCAAGGAAGGCCGCAACATCCAAATACTATCAAAGGGTAAGACAGGTCCTGAAGAGCCAGCTCAATGGGAAGATAAGATTCATGCCCTTAATACATATGCCCTGCCAGTTATAAGATACCCTGCTGGCATTGTGTGCTGGCTAAAAGAAGAGATGGAAGCTGCATATGTGAAGACACGAAAACCACAATGCATGGAGGTCTCTGTTGTGAACACTTTGGATCTGGCTTCTGAGTTTGGGCTCCCTCTGGTGGTTGCTGCTGGTAATGGAGCTGGTCTGGCTGACAGAAGTCGATCACCTGAAGAGGATGATTGGGGGTCAGTGTTTCTGACTGGAGAGATATAAGTAAGCAGCCTTCCCTTGGTTGTTGCCGGTGATTTGTTTTCTTCCTGAGCCTTCTGGAAGTCAGCTTGTTCCCTGCTTTGTCCTGCATATTTCAGATAAGTTATTTGTCGGTTTTAATCTGTGGCATTTTTTCCCATTTTGCTTTTCTCTATTCTCTGCCCTGCTGGTGTGAGTAATTCCAGGTTCCCTGCTGGGGCCTGTGCTCGACTCTGTTTTCCTTTGCCACAGTTTGTCAGTCTTTTCTGTATTTCTAGTCTCCTGTTATCTCTGTATCTGTTGGTTTGCATCCAGTTTACACCAGAGTTCTGATTTAGTGGGGGAGAGGTCATGTGACCTCAGTATTTTTGCATATCAGAGGTGTTGGAAATTTTCTTAGGGTTTTTGTGGGATTGCAGACAGTATCTTTTCCTGTCCTGTTCTATCGAGACAGTTTGGGCCCCAGCATTTGCTTGCTCTGATTTCTGCCTGTGCTTTGTGCTTCATCTGTCTCACCGGCAATATATGTTTGGGGGCTATCTATTCCTTTGAGTCTTTACTCCGGGGCAGTGAGCTTTACCCTTTCTCTCTGTAGGCTTAGTTAACTCTTTGGCTGTGTCGAGGCATCTAGGGCATCGTAGGTACGTCCCACGGCTAATTCTAGTTGTGTTGTCAGCTTAGGGGTCTGCAATCCGCTAAGTTACCAACCTCTCTGGGTGTTTGGTCGCCTAGCCTATTTCTTTATCATCCTCCTCGGTTACCAATCATAACAGAATCACCGGCCTGACTGTAGATTCTAGGGTACTTCAAAGAAGGAAAGAATAGTAAAAAAAAAGTCAGAATTTTTTATATATTTTTTCCTCTTTATCTCTGGGGTTGTATGAGGATTTTTTCAATGGAGGCTAAGCATTTGTCTGATCGTGTTGAGCAGCTCGCTGCTGAAGTTCTGAGAATTTCTGCCTACCTCACTCAGTTGTCTACTGTAGAACTTAAGATCCCTATTCCTGATTTATTTTCTGGGGATTGGTCTAAATTTTTGAACTTTAAGAATAATTGTAAATTGTTTTTTGCCTTGAAACCCAATTCTTCGGGGAACTCGGTGCAGCAGGTTAAAATTGTCATCCTGCTGCGTGGTGACCCTCAGGACTGGGCTTTTTCCCTGACACCTGGGGATCCTGTTTTGGCTAATGTGGATGCGTTTTTTCAGGCTCTGGGGATGTATGATGAACCTAATGTTATAGATCAAGCTGAGAAACCCTTATTGGCATTGAACCAGGGTCAGGAAGCTGCAGTTATATTGTCAGAAATTCCGAAAGTGGGCAGTCCTTACTAAATGAAACGATGATGCCCTAGCGGCTCTTCTTCGGAAGGGTCTGGCAGAGACCATAAAAGATGTTATGGAGGGATTTCCTGTCCCCTCTGGTCTCAACGACTCTGTCATTAGCCATTCAAATTGACAGACGTTTACGTGAACGTAAAACTATGCGAGAGGCGGTGTTGCCTTTTGAACAAACCTCTGAGCCCAGCGCCTCTCATGCTATTTCCGTCTGCCCTAGTGGGAAAAACGTTTTGCTCACTCATTTGTTTTGGGCAATTTACAGCCTAAATTCCTCTTGTCGGTTACTTTGATCTGCTCCTTATCTTCATTTTCTGCTAAGGCTTTTCAGGAGCAGCCTTGAACCTGATGGATTTTGACTTGGCCAAACGTTGTGGTTTTCCCATGGTACCCCTGCGGACTCTTATTCCTTTGAGGGGTATTGATGTTACCCCTTTAGCGGAGAATAAACCCCAGTTTTGGACCTAGGTGATAATGCGGGTAGCCCCAGACCACCAAGCCAAGAGAATTGTAAATTTTTGGTGTTTTACATGACATTATTGTACTGGGTTTTCCTTGGTTGCAGACCCATAATCCTGTTCTGGATTGGAAGTCGGTGTCTGTGGTTAGTTGGGGTTGTCAATGTATTCTTAGTAATACTCCTGTTTTCTCTACCTCTCCCCAATCTCAGGATGTCCCTGACTATTTGGCTGATTTCTCTGATGTGTTTAGTGAAAGTGAGTCTGCATCCTTGCCTCCTCACAGGAGTTATGATTGCGCGATCGAGTTAGTGTCTGGTTGTAAATTTCCCAAGGGTCGGCTCTTCAATTTATCTGAACCTGAACGATGCCCTATGGGGAAATTGTATGTTCCCGACCAATGGAGGAGGAGAGTAATGTCTGAAATTCATTGCTCCGCGTTGGCTGGTCATCCCGGTATTTTTTGTACCAGAGATTTGGTGAGTCGGTCTTTTTGGTGGCCTGCTTTATCTCGTGATGTCAGGAATTTTGTGCAGTCCTGTGGGACTTGTTCTCGGTCCAAACCCTGTTCTCGCTCTAGTGGATTGTTAGTGCCACTTCCGGTGCCCAGGAGGCCATGGACACATATCTCAATGGATTTTATTTCCGACTATCTTGTCTCTCTGAGAATGACTGTTATCTGGGTGATCTGTGATAGATTTTCCAAGATAGTCCATCTTGTACCACTGCTGAAGTTGCCATCCTCTTCCGAGTTGGTGCCCTTGTTTTTTCAGCAGGTTGTTCGTTTGCACGGCATTCCGGAGAACATTGTGTCTGACAGAGGAGTCCAATTTGTTTCCAGATTTTGCAGAGCTTTTTATTCTAAACTGGGAATTCAGTTGTCCTTCTCTGCATTTCATCCTCAGACCAATGGGCAGACTGAGAGAACAAACCAGACTTTGGAGACTTATCTGAGATGTTTTGTGTCTGCTGATCAGGATTATTGGGTCTCTTTTTTGCCTTTGGCTGAATTTGCTCTAAATAATAGGGCTAGTTCTGCCACATTGATGTCCCCTTTTTTCTGCAACCTCGGGTTTCATCCTCGGTTTTCTTCAGGGCAGATGGGGGTTTTGGCCTGTCCAGTTGCTGATACTATGGTAGAGAGAATGCAGCAGATTTGGAATCAAGTAGTGGATAAGTTGTCTCACTCTCAGGAGAAGGCCCAACGGTTTGCCAACCGGCATAGGACTGATAGTCCCCGGTTTAAAGTAGGTGACATGGTTTGGTTGTCCTCAAATATTCCTATGAAGGTTGCGTCTCCAAAATTTAAGCCAAGGTTCATTGGACCTTATAAGATTTTGGAAGTCCTTAATCCCGTTTCTTTCCGTTTGGCTCTTCCAGGAACATTTAAGATTCACAACGTCTTTCATAAATCGTTGTTGAAAAGGTTTGTTGAGCCAGTAGTTCCCATGGCTACGCCCCCTGATCCTGTATTGGTTAAGGGCAATCTGGAGTATGAATAGAGAAAGTATTGGATTCTCGTCTGGCTCGACGGAGACTCCAGTACTTGGTCAAGTGGAAAGATTATGGTCAGGATGATAATTCTTGGGTGTTTGCTTCCGACATTCATGCCTTAGATTGGTTCGTGGCTTTCACCGGGCCCATCCTGATCGGCCTGGTGGCTTGGGTGAGGGTTCAGTGACCCCTCTTCAAGGGGCGGGTACTGTTGTGAACACTTTGGATCTGGCTTCTGAATTTGAGCTCCCTCCGATGGTTGCTGCTGGTAATGGAGCTGGTCTGGCTGACATGTTTGGGGGCTATCTATTCCTTTGGAGTTCTACTCTGGGGCAGTGAGCTTTACCCTTTCTCTCTTTAGGCTTAGTTAACTCTTTGGTTGTGTCGAGGCGTCTAGGGCATCGTAGGTACGTCCCACGGCTAATTCTAGTTGTGTTGTCAGTTTAGGGGTCTGCAATCCGCTATGTTACCAACCTCTCTGGGTGTTTGGTCACCTAGC
This sequence comes from Oophaga sylvatica, assembly GCA_033576555.1. Taxonomy (NCBI): domain Eukaryota; kingdom Metazoa; phylum Chordata; class Amphibia; order Anura; family Dendrobatidae; genus Oophaga; species Oophaga sylvatica. The sequence continues at coordinate 365,292,595 of JARQOD010000004.1, read as the reverse complement.
CTATTTCTTTATCATCCTCCTCGGTTACCAATCATAACAGGTCTCCACCCTAAGTCTAGCTCCCAAAGATTGTATACCAACAGAAAGGATGTACCACCAATCACGGACAAAACAAGGAGTATCCAGGAATACATCAGAAAAATGGCACCAAAAGATGAGATGCTGAGATAAAGCCTAAGGCAACAACAACAGATTTGGATGGAAGAACAGGAACATGAAGTGCCATGGCAAGACAAGCCTCTGCATGGGATGTATCATCGACAGATAATGGAGGTGGCTGACATAGCGAAATGCTACCAATGGCTGGAGAAAGCTGGACTCCGAGACAGCACTGAGGCACTAGTCATAGCGGCACAAGAACAAGCACTAAGTACCAGATCCATAGAAGCAGGATATACCACACAAGACAAGACCCAAGGTGCAGACTATGCAAAAAAAATCCCAGAAACCATCCAACACATAGTGGCAGGATGCAAAATGCAAGCAAGAACAGCGTATACTGAATGCCACAACCAATTAGCGGGAATTGTATACCGTAACATCTGCACAGCATATGGGTTAAGTCCTCCAAAGTCCAGGTGGGAGACCCCAGAAAAAGTGGTGGAGAATGAAAGGGCTAAAATCCTGTGGGACTTTAAGATCCAGACGGATAAGCGGGTGTTGGCTAACCAACCAGACATTGTCATAGTAGACAAGGATCAGAAGACAGCAATGATAATAGATGCAACATCAGAAAGAAGGAATATGAGAAGCTGGAGAAATACCAGGGCCTCAAGGGAGAACTGGAGGAGATGTGGAAGGTGAAGGCAACAGTGATTCCAGTGGTGATAGCAGCACTTGGAGCAGTGACCCCTAAGTTGGAAGATTGGCTACAACTGATCCCAGGAGCAACATCTGAGCTCTTTGTCCAGAAAAGCGCAATGCTGGGAACAGCTAAGATCCTGCGCAGAATCCTCAAACTCCCAGGTCTCTGGTAGAGGACCCGAAAATGAGAGAGGACAACAAAGACCACCCCCAGGGGGATGAGAAGGAAGTTTTTTTTTATATATTGTGTGTATCACTGACATCTATATATCTATGTATTCTATCTGTGTATATCTATTCTATCTATTTTAACCTGTCAGTGTGATTTTTAGTGTACGTGGCATATGAATTGCCAGCTTTTCAAAGGATCTAGAGGTATGGTTCTACAGGAAGTAGTTTTTTTTTCTAGGGGGCGCTCAACTTTATTAACATGCACAAAGAGACACAAGTTAGCCCCAAAAGCATGAAAAAACCCACAAAAACGCACCAAAACATGCTGCAACAAAAATGCACAGTGTGAATTTTCCCTTATTAGAGTTACATAACTGATGTCGAGGTTACTGATTGCTTAGTAGACATTCTGCTTTTGTGTAAACATTACTATCTCTCCCACACCACAGTACCTGTCATCTAGGGCGGTAAGGAAGATCACCCCCATACGCATTAGATTGTCAATCTATCACTTCCATCTATAATATGACCAGCTGTAGTGATATGATTCTTTGTTTGGATACTCTTACTAGCATATATTAAATCTAATATATAAAGTTGAATGTATGTATGTGTGGGTATGTTTGTCCGGGATTGGAATCCGCACCGTCGCACTTACGGGCATGAAATTTTGCACGCCCGCACGTCTCGACCCCGAAAGAGTCCTAGGCTATGTTTTGAATCGAAATTTTAACCCCGCGCGTTCCAAATTGCCAAACAATTTTGGCCCTATCTACATAATGGGGAGAAAGCTGAATGCTTGTGTGTATGTCCGGCATAGGAATCTGCATTTATGGGCATGAAATTTTGCACACCCGCACGTCTCGACCCCGGGAGCGTCATAGGCTAGGTTTTGAGTAGAAATTTTAACCCCGCGCATTCCAAATCGGCAAATAATTTTGGCTCGGGATAGGAATCTGCACCGTTGTAGTTACGGGCATGAAATTTTGCATGCCCGCACATCTCAACCCCAGGAGCATATAGGCTATGTGTTGAATGGAAATTTTAACCCCCGCAGTTCCAAATCGCCAAACAATTTTGGCCCTATCTACATAATGGGGAGAAAGCTGAATGCTTGTGTGTATGTCCGGCATAGGAATCTGCATTTACGGGCATGAAATTTTGCACACCCGCACGTCTCGACCCCGGGAGCGTCATAGGCTAGGTTTTTAGTCGAAATTTTAACCCCGCGCATTCCAAATCGGCAAATAATTTTGGCCCGGGATAGGAATCTGCACCGTTGTACTTACGGGCATGAAATTTTGCATGCCCGCACATCTCACCCGGAGCGTCATAGGCTATGTGTTGAATGGAAATTTTAACCCCCGCACGTTCCAAATCGCCAAACTATTTTGGCCCTATCTACATAATGGGGAGAAAGTTGAATACTTGTATATAGATATAATCATTACAATTTGTTATAACTAACCGTAGTTAGGTACT
>JARQOD010000004.1:365264374-365290038 GCA_033576555.1 Oophaga sylvatica | reverse complement strand
CCCTTCCTGAATTTGAGTTGGTACGTCTATTTCTCATGCCCTCTTTGATGCAGGTCAAGATCTAATTTCTCCGCAGAAAACCAAGCTTCTCCGTTATTTCCTGGGAAAACTGTTTATAGCCTCATCTGCCTCTAACAGCAGCGATGGGCGGCTCTGGCCGCTGCTGTTTTCCTTAATCTCTTGAAGTGTCGCTTAAAGCAAAAATTTGGAACCCCCGTTTTGTGTGGTTTGACGGTTGCCAAGGCAGTTGGGGTCTAATGAAGCCTTTTCCCCTGCATGACGTTCCCAGTGAAAACCAACCTTTATAGGAGACCGAGATTTTACTTTATGCTGAATATTTGTATTTAAATTTATGTTAAGCAGTTGGACGTCGCAGGATTAAGGCCAGTAAGGGACTAAAACAAAAAAAAAAAAAATTTGAATTGCCCCTTTTTCCCCATTAAAAATTAAGGCAGTAATAAAATAGACATAGTTGGTATTGATGCATCCATAAAAGTATTTAAAATAGACATTAATGAAACCTTCTTTTATGCAAACAAGAAAAAATTGGAAATTATGAAGTTAGATTTTTTTCCCCTGTCTTTGAACCGCAAAAAAATGTATGAGAAGCGATTTAAAAATGTTGGATCTACCCACAAATGTGTTTTGGTTTTACAGTGTTCAATGTGCTATAATTACCTGGAATTTATTTTCTATTTGTTTAATTACAGTGTTTATTCTTGCATAGTGTTTTTTTTTATTTTTTGTGGCTTAAAAAAAAAAAATGTTTCTGAGGCTATACTATTTTTTTTTTTTTCAAAACAATGAAACTGTTGGAGGTCTTGGTTTTGCTAGCAAGTTGCCATTTTTTTTTGACTCCTTTTTTTTTTTTCCATTTCATATTTTCCCCTTTTGGCATTACCAATTATTTCTTTTTTTTTTTTTCACTTTTAGATTGGGATCGAGGAGCGGTTCAACTTATTTTTAGTCCCTGTTGAGCATGTACCAAATTGTTGTGGTTAGAGTAAAAATAATATCCTTTGAAAAACTCAGCCTTGCTGTGCTTCATACCAGACAAGATGGCTGTGATTGGGTTTTCTTTGTGGGCCCATGGTTTTTTCTGGCATCAAGCATAAAAGCATTGAAACCTTTTAAATGTGCCGTTTGAGATTGAATCCTGATACCTCTAGCTCCCGATTGGTGTTAGAAAAGGTCTTGGCTGTATAAAAACCTGCCGTTGATGGAACGGGGTCAATTGGCCCACTCCATTACCTGTAGCAACATGTGCTTCCTTTACTATGAAGTAGTTAACTTGTTTGAAGCTTGAGTCCTCATTGTTTCTGAACTATATGTTAATTAGGATTTCCGTTTTTGATGCCCGGCAAACGGGGCCCCCCAACCCAAATTTCCAACCCTTTAAGATTTATGTGCTGTCAGGTTGGGTCGGGATCCTGGCCGTCTGGCATTATATCCTTTTTGGTTTGACACAGGTGTGGATTCAGCATAAATTGAGGTCTAAGGGGTAAGTTTCTCCTGTGGAAAGTGACATACCGCCTCTGGCTGCCAATGTAAGGAGGCTTTGCGTTGTGCAAATTCCTCTGCCAAGTTAAATATGCAAATTGCCTCTTCAGAGAGGAAAGGACTAGAATCTATGCCCCACCTGTTGGAAGTAGCAATCCACAATCTTCAACCCTTTTTTGCGGCCTTGCAATATGCTGGAATAAAAGAATTCGATCTAATTTGCAGAACGGTGTTTGGGGTTTGCCCCTCGTCGGCAAAATATGGATCTGGTTTGGCTGGTGAGAGATTCTTGATGAGCACCTGACTAAGCTCCTTTCATTGGGCCCCAGGGCCCAGTATGTCCTCTCAACAAGGAGAAACATTCCTCTTAGCCTCAGTTAAGAGCCTCTCACCTGCCAAATCGATCGTTGCTTCCAATGGTGGAGCTATATTGTTCTAGTCCTCTTTTCTCTGAAGAGGCAATTTGCAGCATAAACCTGACAACCTTAGTGTTAACCTTTTTGTTAAAATGCATATAGAGCCATCTCTTAGCAACCATCGTGTTCATGTTGAAAAATAAAAACGTCTTATTAATACAATGTGTAGCAGTGATTTATGACTGATGTTGTGTGGCTGTAGGCTGATTGACAGATGCTTTTTTTTGTGATATTTTTCCGTTGCTTGGTGAAGATAACCAAGAAGTTCCAGGTCTTTATGTTACAATCAAATGGGTTAATTTTGTGAGTTCTGACCCTGCCCCTTTGCCACGTCCGCAAGTTATCTGCTAAATTTTTCAGCGAAAGAAATGGTGACAGCCAGCACAGTCCATTGCCATGGGGACTGCCACATTTGATTCTGGTAATTTTTAACATTATTACAGTGGGCCCCGTATTTTTTGCCTTCCTCCTGAAAAATGGCTTTGCTTATTTATTAAGACGGACATTCGGTAAGTAGGTGTTCCACGTTCCTTCTTTATTTAAGTTCCGATATGCTTGGTTCAAAGTTCCTGTATACTGTTTGAAGCAGTTTTCTGGTTATTTTTAAATGGAATCGGTCAGTTAGAAAAACACTTTACTCAGTATGGGTTTATTCTACAGGTAAAGGGTTGTTAACATCTGCCGGCCTTACAGGAAGCTGATACCTTTCGCAGCGACGAAGGAAGGGAGACACACATAGTTTTATATTGGGTACGGGGAGCCCAGATGGGGATAGACCCCCTCAGATTAAAAAGAGTGTTGACCGGCCCCTCCAGCTCGGGTCCTCCTACTCGCTCTCAGTTTAAAAAATTTGAGGTCTCAGAGGTAGTCGCTGCTGGAAGCAGCTCCCGAAGATTTTTTTTTTTTCGGCGAGAATTGGGTCACCAGAGTGGTCTAGAGGTCTCGGGGTCTCAGCGTGTGGGGGCCCCCACCTTTCCCTTGGGGATTGTATTACCCTTTTGGTGGTCCCTGCAGAAACCCTGCCGGCCCGGGGGGATAGGATGGCTTCCTGGCGGGGACGCAAACCGCGCTGCAGGGGTCATGCGTCCCGCCCTGGGGGAAGCGTGGGATAGCTCCACAAACCCTGGGGGCCCTTGGCGCTGGTGGGTGAGTACCCACATGTTAATTGTGTTTGAGGCTTCGCGACTGCGCGGGCCGCTGTTACAGTGAGTGTGGTGATGTGTGTTTTGTTTTTTTTTGTCCGCAGGTGGTGCTGCAGGGGTGGGCGGGACCGGAGAACGGAGGGTGTGTTCTTTTGAAGCCGGCGGGGGGCGTGGTTAGCCCTTTCCTGGGGGAAGGCTTCTGAAGGCGAGTCCCTCTGCCCTTCTCTTCCGGTATCTCCCAGCGCGGCAGCATTGCCGTTCGGGCTCCTCATTTCCCCCTCCTCCCGTATAGAAGGACCACCGGAAGTCAGTGAGTCGCTTCTGCCTATCGGGCCAGAAGCTTAAAAAACTTTCACCCTGCAGCGAGGGCACTTTCCTGGGTTTGAAAACCTGCGGCCGCAGATTCACGAAGCGACGTCTTTAAAGTCGCATAAGCGTTTCTTGGATGCGCAAAATAGCGCATATTTTAGCATCTGTTTGTTTAGTGTGGCATACCTTGAGGTCTGTACTGTTCTGCACCTGTTTCCCCTCTAAGGGCACCGGGATCCACACCCGTTACATTAATAAGGTTGTGGAGAGTCTGTGACTTAAACCCTTTTTAGGCGGTTAACCCTTAACTGGGGGGAGGCTGGGGTAGTTTCTCTCTTTTAAGAGCTTAACCTTCAGCGTTCGGTTTTGTTTCTTTAAGAAACCACATGTTTGTTACTGACAGGTTTAACCGCCATATACTGTGTGAGGACATGTCAGATCAGGACCCAGGTGCGGACCGTTTCCCAGACCGCTCACTCAGTCCGGTATCTGACCGCAGACCTCGACTGCGTCAAGGGGCAGCATTTCGGAGGCCCCCGTTGACGTAAAATGGAGGCCCTCCTCTTCTATTGATGGCCTGTTGCCTTATAGTTTATTGGGTGTCGCCGTTCTTCTCGGGAGGAGCGACACAGGCCGGTGCCTTCCTACCCACGTAGGACTCGAGATCTCTGGTATGGAGGGTTCCCTTCAAGTTTGGGAGGATGTCCGATTTGGATAAAGAGGATCGGCAAAGGTATTCGCCTCTTTTTGGGCGTGTAGAAGCTTTTTGAAGCTATGGGGAGGCGTTGCAGTTTTCCGGGGAAGTAAACTACACGTCCTGGTAAGTCGGCCCGGTGTTTCAGGAGTCGCATGGCTTTTCGACCTTACCCCTCCCTGGTTGGCTTAATGAGGGGGAGAAGGAGGTCTGTGTCCAGACAAACGGTTTTGGGGAACGGCTTTTGAGTCATTATCCGTGTCTCGGAGTTGATTGATAATTGGTTCTTCTCCTGAAGTGGATGTTTGTAATCCCAGTTAGCAAAATCCTCATTACTTCCTGTTAAAGGGAAGGCGAGTCTGCGGTCCGCGGACAGAAAAACGGAGAGGCGGCAAAAATTTCCTTCGGGCGCGGGTATGGTTTCAGGCAGGCTAGGATCCATGTGTGCTTTTAAGTTCTCTGATTTGGGGGGGGGCCGTTACGGAGAAAAATCCGTTATCCGAGGAGTGACTTTTCGAATTGTTGGAGAATGAATTCGGTATGGCTATGATGCGGTCTGGTATGCGTCCGCGGCCAGGAACAACCGGCGGTCACAGTCGGGAGGGCACTGTGGCTTAGACAGTGGCCGGAGATGCGGTTTCCCAAGCAGGTTTGCTACCTTGGTTCAGGGTGGTCGTATTTGGGTTGACCTCCGGAGTTTATTGCCAAGGCAAAGGCAAAAGAAGCAGCTTTACGCAGCAGAACTGGGTTTAGTCTGGCGGCCTTACCCCGGGAGTGGTCGGCGGGTCCTTTCGATCCAGGGAGATTCGGCGCCATCTTGGGGTGGGCGTCCTTTTTTTCGGGAAAAAAAACCTCCCGAAACCCCCCCTGGGGAAAAAAAGTTCCCGTCAAGCAAGGGGAATTGACAAAAGCCCGCTAAGGCGGTTGACGCCGGGGCCCACTTGGGGCTTTTCAAGTGGGGGGTCGCTGCTCCGATTCGAATGACTTGGGTGTCCCGCGTTTCCGATGCTGGGTGAGCGGGTTGTGTCGACGGTACTTCATGAGTTTTTTCTCTACCCGAACAGTTTTTGTCAATCTCGTTTCCGTCAGAGCCGGCTATTTGCCGCTCTACTGCGAGGGTCGACTCCTTCTGCAGAAGGGTGTGGTGTTACCGGGGTTCCGCCAGGGACAGGGGGAAGGGGTTTTTTCCAAATCTTTGGGTCCCCCCAAAAAGGGGGACAAATTTCCCCAATCCTGGATCTCAAAGATTGTCGGCATGTCACACCCGAAAAAATTTTGTATGAGTCGCTTCCTCGTGGGGCCCTTGTAAGAACGACTTTTTGGTGTCAATTGACATTGCGAGCTTATTTACTTTCCAATCGGAAGGGTCCCACGCTTCCTTCTTTTGCCATGGCCAGGCCCTTACCCGTTTGTGGCTTGCCTTGGGTGGCCTCAGCGCCCCGAGTTTTTCAAAAATTCTGCCGCTTTGGCGATTCTTCGGGGCGGGGGTCCGATTCTTCCCTCTGGACGACCTTCGATTGTGGGTCTTCCAAGGGGAGGCGGTTTAAATGCTCGCAATCTACCCTTCGCTCCTGGAGGACTTCGGGGATTGGTCAATTGGGAGAAGGTGTCTTGGAAAACGTGCAGTCAATCCTGTTTTGGGGATGCACTTCAAACGGTTAAAGCGTGGTTCCCTGCCCCGACAAGCAAGCATTTTCCCCTTCGACTGCAAGGTTAGAAGTTTCGAATCAATCTCTTGAAGCTGCTGCGCTTATGGGGTTGGGTGGCGTCCATGGAAGCGATTCTTTTGCCCGTTTCATTCCAGGGCCCTCCAAAGGTTCAATTCTGAAACCGTTGGGATCGTGCAGCTTACTGAATTGCCAGTTGTCATTCTCTACAGGGTACGAGGGCTCTGGGTGGTGGTTACGTCCGGAGACTACCTGGGGAAGCCCTTTCCCCCCCCCTCCGGGAAGTGGTCGGTCTTAACCACGTGCCAGTGACGGGTGGGGGGGGTTGTCTGGAATGATTTGGATAGGGAGTATGGTGGCGGAGGAGTCTGTCTTGCCGATCAACTCCTGGAATTGAGGGCGATTTTCCTTTGCCTCCAACATTGGACGGTCCCTTTAAGCGGTCTGCCTCCAAGTGCAGAAGGACAATGCGACGGCGGGTGCATTATCAAACCCCAAGGGGGCAAGAATTCCAGACTATGGTGGAGGTTATCTCGGATCCTGGTTGGGCAAGCCCAGATACCAGCCATCTCTGGAACCCCAATTCCAGGGTTCGAATATCCGGCGATTTCTCGTCGCGGAAGATGGATCCCGGAGTGGAGTTTTATCCGGAAATTTTTGCTCTGCTGTGCTTCCCGTTGGGGAATCCCGGGGGGCGATGGCATCCGGTTAAATGCCAAGTTTACCGACTTTCATGTCAGGTACAAGGTCCGAAAGCTGGGCGGTGGATCTTAGTGGCTCCGTTGGACCAATTTGAGCTAGTCAGTGTTCCCCCCCCGATTTCCTTACTTCCTCTGGTGCTACGTCGGATCGGATGGAGGAATCTGGCTTGTTGGATAGCCCCAGATTGGCCAGGAGGCGTGGGTTCTCGACATGGTGTCGCTCCGGCAGGTCGCCACTTCCTCTTCGCTCGGACTGTTAACCAAGGGCCCTTTTCGTCATCCGGACCTGAAGTCTCTGCGTTTGACGGGTGGCTTTGAGCCAAATATTGACCGTCGAGGTTTTTCAGCCGAACATTGCCCTTTTTTGGGGCTGCCAGAGGTCCGGCTACTATGGATTTATCACAAATTGGGAGCTTTCTTTTCGTGGTGTTCGGGTTCTTCAAGGAACCGGGATTTTTTCCATTCCCAATTTGTTGGTTTTGCAATTCGGGCTGGAAAAGGTTTGGCAGTAAGCACCCTGAAGGGCGGTTTCTGCTCTGTCCTTGTGTTTAGGAAGGTTATCGCCCCGTAGGGGTTGTTCCTTTTTTCAAGGGGTAACCCGTCAGTTTCCGCCCCGGAAGGCCCTGTTCTCCTTGGCCGCTCAATTTGTTTTGGAGGCTCTTCAACAGGGGGTTTTGGCCTTGGACTCTGTTGTCTTTCTTTGCTCTTTGGAAGGTTGCCTTCTAGTGGCGGTCACCTCTTTGAGAAGGATTTCGAGTTGGGGCTCTTTCTTACTTGCCTCCTTTTTGGGTTTCACCCGCTGGTAGTGCTTCGCACCGGGGCGACTTTCTACCAAGGGGGGTGCAATTTCATCTTAACCAGGTTTGTGTTGCCCTCCTTTGTCCGGGACCGAGTAATGCGAAGGAACGGGCCTTGCACACATTGGTTTGGTGCGGGCTTTGAAGTTTATTTGTTGTTACCCAAAGTTTTCGGAAGTCGGACTCCCTGTTTGTGATTCCAGCAGGGTTGTCGTGTGGTCAACGGGTTCCAAGGATTTTATAGCCGTGGTGGTCGGGGCCCTTTTGGAGGTTTACCGACTTAAAGGCGAACCTTGCCTGTTAAGGTTCAAGCCCTTTCCGGAGCGTGGGTCTGTGGGCTTTCCATCAAGGGGCCTCGGCGTTGCTTTGCTGGGCGGGACCTGGCGCTCCGTCCACACCTTTACAAGATTTTATAGGTGGAGTTGTGCTTCCGTGATGCAGCCTTGGAGGAGGGTCCTGCAGGGGCTGTAGTTTAAAGTTCTGTTAACTTGTATTTGGGCCTGTTGCGCATTTTCAAGGTTGTTGGGATTTGCCTCTTTTGGTTTTTTCCCCTTAATTTTGGACTGCTTTGGGCCCCACTTGTAATGTCAGTGTGTCTCCCTTCCTTCTTTGAGCTGAAGACGGTTTTTTGGTAAGAATTCCTGTAAAATCTTTTCGGAGAAGGAAGGGAGACAACACCCTCCATGGCAGAAGGTGTTGTTGTTTTTCAGATGCGGGGTGACCTTCTTGATAGCGATTATTGGGTGGGTCGAGCGCTAAGGCTTGTTTCCAGCATGGCCTCAAGCATGGTCGGTCCAGTGAGTGTACTGGAATGTGTGTTTTTTTGTACTGCATGTAACCGTGTTTTTGTGTTTTTTCTTGAAGTCCTTCAGAAGGGGTTATGTTGCTCCGTGGGATTGCTCTTCCTTAAGCTTGGTACAAACTGGAGAGTGAGTAGGGGGCCCGGTGGAGGGGCCGGTAACACTCTTTTTTATTGAGGTGTCTATCTCATTGGGCTCCCCCCCCTTACCCACTAGTAATGTCTAGTGTGTCTCCCTTCTTCTTCCTGAAAAGGTTTTTCAGGTGTTTTACCAAAATCCGTCTTTTGTCGCTGCTTTCGCATCAGAGCGGTTACCGTCAGCGGATAATGAGTGGCTGTAAAGCTCTCAGTGAGTGTGTTGCGAGGGGCTGTCGTAACGTAGGGGGTGTAAAGTGGCTCCTGTATGTCGTGTGAGTATAATGTCAGTGCGCCGTCCCAATGATTGGAAAGGAGCGGCTGTGGGAGAATATCACTTGATTTTCCCTGTAAACTCTGTTCTTAAGGAGGCGTGTTTTTTTCTCTTCATTTGTAGTTAACCCTATTGTGCAAATAAATAGCATTTTCTCTGTGGAGGTTACCTTTTAAAAGGTTCATCATCTGTTGCTGCGATCCAATGCGATGTTACAGGTTGGATTTTCATGGTAATAATTGGAGTTATATAATAAAATTACGGTTTGTTTTATTAAAACACACAAAAAAAAAACTAAAAATTTAAGGACCAATTGTATATATGTAGTCAGTACGCCCGTGTCAGCTAATAGTTCACCATTACTAGTTAAGACACGCCTAGGATTAAGCTTGTTAACTTGATTTTTTATTTCACCGCTTTTTTGTTTCCTATTAATAATATGGATTTTCCTTAATAGAAATAAATTGTTTTAGATCGTCCATAATATTAATTAAAGTCATCTCTAATATGTTAGCAAGCTTTTATTTGCTCTCAATTATAAATTCCTTAACCTAATAGAAGGTCTGTACATCTTAATCAGCAATAAAGATAAAATTTGTTTCTCAAGCATGGTGTGTGAGGCAAGAGTGTTCTTCATTATGTGGTCTTGCTCTACAATAATGGTAGAATACTGCTTGAATAGTAATGTTAGTGAGTGACCATGATTGTAGTGCCTTTAGTTTTAGGGAAATTATTTTAAATTAGAATATTAGCATTAGAGAATAAGCCTATGCGTTTCACCATTTTAGTAATGCTTGAGTCTTCAGGGGAGCAATAGAAAGTGGTGTGTTATGATATGTGCCACAAAGTTGGCGGGTGTGGTGGTTCAGGGGCCAAACCTACATCCTTATAAAGGCAGGGATTTCCCACCTTGCTAAGTTCTGGAAACACCCCCCGCCATTCATGGGTGGGGGTTGACTGCTTGCGTACCCTCGCCTTAAACCAGGACACATAAAAGGGGTTTGTTAGCGTTGTCCAATAGATGAAGATCCATTCTAAAGTTGATGCGTCACCAATATAGATCAAGTTTCATGGGCAGACCACTCTCCAAACCAATAAAGGGGGTGAAAGCCCCCTATCATTCTGATAGACAAATTTTCCCAGCCAATAAGAAAAGTGGTCGAGGAGGGCACAGCGTCTCGGGAAGGGATGGTCAGAGTTAATAAATGGCATTAATAAACATTATAAGATGGGTGTTTTTTATTGTATTAAAGTTTTTATTATTTTTTTTATCCAATTGGATTAGACAGTGAAAATACTTTTAATTATGTAGTATTAGTAAATAGTAAACGGTGGACTAATTTGGCTGTTTGCAGATTCACATTCAGTTATGGCCCGTCAAAATGACGAGGGAAATTACCGTGGAACTTGTTCAAAATCGCAGCAAAATGTTTTATGAATTAATGTAAATTTTTGCCTTGCAAAAACTATTTACTGCACTTTTTTACGTTTTGTATTCTGTAAGTGTTAAGTCATGGCAAAAAATTTTAGAATGACACAAATTTTTTTTTCAGTGTTGTGCCCTTTGGTTTTTAGTTGTTTGACAGATGTTTTTTCCAGCAGAAATAAATATTGCAAAATTTGAGTAACAAAAGTTATATTGACAGTTAGAATGAGTTAATGCAGCAAGTCTTATTTGCAGTGTTGCCCTTTTCTTCAGGCCTCTGCAATTCTCCCTGGCTGCTCTCAAACAAATTTGACCAAATCCTGATGATAGCAGTCCATTCTTGCACAATCAATGTTTCATTTTGTCAGAATTTTTGGTTTTTGTTTGTCCCCGTCTCTTGATGATGACCAGTTCTCAATGGGATTAAGATTGGGGGTTTCAGGCCAGGACCCAAAATCTCTATGTTTTTGCCCGAGCCATTTGTTATCACCTTTGCTTTATGGCAGGTGCTCCATCTGCTGGAAAAGGCATTGTTGTCGCCAAAATCTCTTGGAGGGTTGGGAGAAGTTGTTTGGAGGACTTCTGGGTCCATTCTATATTCATGGCTGTGTTTTTAGGCAAGGGGTGTAGAGGCCGATTCCTTGGCGGAGAAGCAACCCCACCATGAATGGTTTCAGGATTTTAACAGTTTGCAGAGACAAGGTGGTGGTACGCTACCTTGTCTTTCGTGAGGCGTTTTCCCCATGTCCCAAACAATCGAAAAGGGGTTCTCAGAGGAAATAACTTACCCGTCTCAGCGTCCCTGCTGTATATTTGCAGAATTCTTCTGTCCATGATGTTTTTTCTGGGAGAAGTGGTTCTTTTGCTGCCCCCTTGAGACCCGGCTTGCTCCAAGAGTCTCCCTCACGTGCGTGCGATGCACCCACCTGTGCTGCCTTCCTGGCAAGTTGCCTGTGGAGCCGATCCCACAAAACCTGAAAACACTTTTAAGAGAGTCCTGCGCTTGCTGGTCTTTCTTGGGCGCCCTGGAGCCTTTTTGGCAACAATGGAACTCTCTCCTTGAAGTTCTTGATGATGCGATAGATTGTTGACTGAGGGCAATCTTTCTAGCTGCGATACTCTTCCCTGTTAGGCCATTTTAGAGATAGCCATGACTGAGGTGCAATCTTTCTAGCTGCGATACTCTTCCCTGTTAGGCCATTTTAGAGATAACCATGGTTAAAGAAGAGAAACAATGATGCCAAGCCCCAGCCTCCTTTTAAGTGTCCAGTGGTGTCATTCTTACTTAATCATGACAGATTGATCTCCAGCCATGTCCTCATCAACACCCACACCTGTGTTAATGGAGCAAATCACTAAAAAGAGGTTAGCTGGTCCTTTTAAGGCAGGGGCTGCAATGATTTTTGAAATGTGTTTTTGGGATAAAGTTCATTTTCTAGCCAAATATTGACTTGCAAGTAATTGCTGTTAAGCTGATCACTCTTTATAACATTCTGGAGTATATGCAAAATTGCTTAGAAAAAGTGAAGCAGTAGACTTTGTAAAAATTAATATTTGTGTCATTCTCAAAACTTTTGGCCATGACTGTAGTACTTGAGAACATAGCCTATATGTACATTTGCAACCTTTCTACTCAAAAATAATTGGTTTCCAGCAAGCAAAAAAAAAAACATCTGATATATATGAAAGAAAAATGAATGGCTAATTAATGGACCCATTTTCCATAGACTTCATTGTTATAAAAAACGGTTCTAGAAGAGATCAGTTATTTGAAATCAGACTTAAAAGTTGTCTGCACAACCAATCACCTGATTTCTGCTGGATCCATTCTAGCGGATCACTATGGACATGTGAGCCTTACATATTTATATTTGGTTATTGGTCTGACTTATTCTATGCATTGCTTGATGCACTCGAATCAAAAAAAACTCCTAAGATTAGAAGAGCTATTTAATTTCCTTCCATGGATTACAATGCAGAAGCCAAGAGGCCGTTACAGGGGTCGCAGAGTATATTTTATGCTTTGGTTTTCTTTAGGTTGATCTGCACTATGTACAGTATGTATAACTTTTTGGTTAACATGACATGAGTTTTCATATCTTATTCTAGCTTGGTTGTGGCCATATGAGGAAAACATAAGAAAATGTGCCCGCAGTTGGGTAACTGCTGTACAGCTGATGACAAAATATCCAATTTCACCTTTACATGTTCTCAGGTACACCTAGCGTCATGATTCTTTAAATACAAACTACAAAAGTCATTCTGAAGACGCATTTTAAAACTAACACGGACGACGATCGCGTCGCAATCTTCGGACTAGCCGGCGGCTCTCCTGACCCAGCGTGCCAAATATATTTCAGCTGCAGATGGAAGGAAGAGAGCCACAGTATTCATTACTGATGGGTAGGCGGAGCCCCAGATCAGGATGTCACCTCAGATCAAAAGAGTGTGACTGGGTGGCCCCTCCAGCTCGGGGCTCCTCCTACTCAGCTCCAGTCTAAGATTTGAGGTCCAGAAGGATGGTCGCTGCTAATGCAGCTCCTCAGAAGATTTTATTATTTTATATTCGGACAGGAGACCTGGATCAAATAGTTGGTCTAGAGGTCTCAGGGGTACCAGCGCTGCTGTACCCAACCTCTCCCTTGGCGGATCTGTACTTACTCAAAGTCCCTGCAGAATCCTTGCCGGCCCTGGGGGATGAGGAGAGCTTCCCTGGCGGGACGCAAACCACACGTGCGGTCACTGCGTTCCTCGCCCTGGGGGGAAGCATGGGCATAGCGCCAGAAAAACCCCCGAGGGTCCCTGTGGCGCCTTGGCTGGTGAGTACTCCACAAAAATTTTATTTTAATGTGTGAGTGCTTTAGCGTCTGATTTACAGCGCTATTACATGTATATCAGTATGCTTCAGCGCTGCGGTGACAGTGCTATTACTGTTTATCGTGTTTTTCACAGCCTCTCCCTTGGCGGGTCTGTAATTACAAATGGTCCCTGCAGAATCCTTGCCGGCCCTGGGGATGAGGAGAGTTTTTCCTGGCGGGGCGCAAACCACAGCTGGGTCACTGCGCTTCCCGCCCTGGGGGGAAGCATGGGCATAGGCCAGAAACCCTTAGGGGTCCCTGTGGCGCTGAGCTGATGAGTTTTCCACCAATTTTTATTATAATAATGTGTGAGTGCTTCAGCGCTGCGGTGACAGCGCTACTACTGTATGTCAGTATGCTTCAGCGCTGCTGTGACAGCGCTGTTACATTGTAGATGTGGTGATTTTTGTCCGCAGGCAGTTAGCTGCAGGACAGAGAGGGAGCAGGAGCGGGGGAGTTCGCGCTCA
This sequence comes from Oophaga sylvatica, assembly GCA_033576555.1. Lineage (NCBI taxonomy): Eukaryota > Metazoa > Chordata > Amphibia > Anura > Dendrobatidae > Oophaga > Oophaga sylvatica. The sequence continues at coordinate 365,276,853 of JARQOD010000004.1, read as the reverse complement.
ACATTTGAGCTAGCAGGGGGCGTGGCCTATCTATTCCCGGTCTTTTGGCAGGAAGACGCGCGCTCTGGCGTTTCTCCTGCGACTCCCTCACTGTGGCGGCCATTTTCACAGGCTCCTGGGCTCCTCAGACCGCTCCTCTCCTCTAAGACACCACGGCCAGCTGGGTGAGTGCTGATTCCTCACGCAGCGCAGCGATCGCTATCCTGCAGCTGCAGTTCATTTGAGACATAAAATTGGCTTTGGGGCTCACATTCATATATATATGTTGTGGTGAGTTTGCATATTAACCCTTTGAGGGTTATTTCTACCAGAAAAAATTTTTTTGACTGAATTACCGCTGGGGTAACCCTGCCTGGTGGAGCGTTAAACCCCTTTAGCATTTATATAAAAAAAAAAGAAAAGAAAAAACCGCATTAGTTTTTGCTGGTTATTACCGCTTTGACCTGTTCATACAGGTTGAGGGCATGCTGAACAGAGTTCAGATGCCGGGATCACGTCCAGTGCCATTGCGGCAATCAGATACGCAGACCTCCACAACGTCTAGCGCTGCGGTCGACAGCGGTGAAAAAATTGGACGATATCGCTCGATCGATCAACAACTTGTCTGACCTTTTAGGTCAATATGTGTCTGCTAATTCTTCTCAGAGGAAGCGACGCAGGCCGTTCCCGGCCTCTACACGGAGCGAGTCAGACTTTATCTGATATTGGGCAGAGTTCCCCTTTAAATTCGGATGGAGAAATATCCGATTCAGATGCGGACGAGCCGCAGGGGCGTTCCTCTATGGCGAAGCGTACGGAGGCATTAATTGAAGCCAATGAGAGATATATTACAGTTACCGGAGGAGGTAACTAGTTGCCCTGGTAAATCAGCACGCATGTTCCAGGGTCCCGTGCTTCGCGTACAACATTGCCAGCTCTGGATGAGCTTAATAGTGTAATAGAGGAGGAACGTCTATGTCCAGATAAGCGTTTTTCATGGAACGCATTTTCTTGGATACACTTTATCCTTGCTCTGCGGAGTTAAAGGCTAATTGGACTTCTGCTCCTGAAGTGGATGTGTCTTTATCTCAGCTTAATAAATCCTCACTATCCCTATTAAGGGAAAAGCGAGCTTACAGGAGCCTTTGGATAGAAAAGCAGAATTGGCGGCAAAAGCAAGCTATGAGGCTGCGGGTCATGGATTCCGAGCAGGCTAGGATCCATGTGTGCTGCTAGAGCTTCTCTAAGTTGGTTGGCACGTCTGAAGACGGAGTTACACAATGAATCTCCGTTATCTGAGATACGGGAAACTTGTGAATGGTTAGAAACGGCAGCCTGTTATATCTTTGATGCCGGTCTGGATATGGCATCTCTGCTGGCCAAAGCGCAAGCTTCAGCGGTCACAGTCAGAAGAGCTTTATGGCTCAGACAGTGGGCCGGGGACGCAGTTTCCAAACAAGGGTTGTTGGCCTTACCTTACAAGGGTGGCCATCTTTTTGGATCTGACCTCACAGAGCTGATTTCCAAGGCTAAGGCGAAGGAATCAGCATTACCACAGCGTAGGCCATGGCCTCGGTGTCCAGTAGGCCTGGTGTCTATAGTGGTCGGCGGTCCTTTCGGGGCCGAGGACGATCTAGTCACTCCTCGTGGGGATCGGGTCGTCCTTCCTTCTCAGGAAAGAAATCCTCTCAGAAAACTCGTACTTCCTGGAAGCAGAGTTTCCGCCAGGACAAGCGGGAACTTGACAAGAAGCCCGCAAAGTCTAATTGACGCCAGGGGTCCACTCGAGGATTCTCGAGTGGGGGGTCGCCTGCTTCTTTTCAAGGCGACTTGGATGGCTCGCGTTCCAGATTCCTGGGCAACGCGGATTGTGTCGGCAGGCTATTTCATAGAGTTTGCTTCTCGACCCCCAAATTTTTTTGTCAGTCTCGCGTTCCGTCGGAACCCGAGCTTGTTGTCGCTCTACAGCGAGAGGTCGAATCTCTGCTACAAAAGGGTGTAGTGATACCGGTTCCGTCAGAGGACCGAGGAAAAGGTTTTTATTCCAACCTTTTTATAGTTCCCAAAAAGGAGAACAAATTTCGCCCGATTCTGGATCTCAAGCGATTAAACCGGCATGTCCATGCCCGGAAATTTCGCATGGAGTCGCTTCGTTCCGTTGTGGCAGCTCTGTCACAGAACGATTTTCTGATGTCGATCGACATTCGCGACGCCTATTTGCATATTCCCATCGGAAAGGCTCATCAGCGCTTTCTTCGATTTGCCATAGGTCAGAATCATTACCAGTTCGTGGCTCTGCCGTTCGGCTTAGCCTCAGCGCCAAGGGTCTTTACAAAAATTCTGGCGCCTCTCATGGCAATCCTTCGAAGACAGGGGATTACGATTCTCCCTTATCTGGACGATCTTTTGATCATGGCTTCCTCGGAGGAGGAGGCGTTGACGGCTCGGGATTTGTCTCTTCAGTTTCTGAAGGACTTCGGTTGGCTGGTCAATTGGGAGAAGTCGTCCCTGGAACCATCGAGGACAATCCTCTTTTTGGGAATGCATCTCGACACGTTTCGGTCGGTAGTTTCCCTACCACCAGACAAACAGTCATGTCTTCTTCGACATGTACAGATTGAGATCCTCAACGGCAATGTCTCTACGGAAGTGTATGCGCTTCTAGGACTGATGGTGGCGTCCATGGAGGCAATTCCTTTTGCCCAGTTCCACTCCAGGACTCTTCAAAGGTTCATCTTGAGTCGATGGAATCAGTCGCAATCGCTGGATTGCAGTGTCACCATTTCTCGCGCGGTGCGGGATTCTCTAGAATGGTGGTTACGTCCAGGGGCATTCTCCCTGGGGAAGTCTTTCCTCCCTCCGAAGTGGTCAGTCATAACCACCGATGCCAGCCTGACGGGCTGGGGGGGTGTTTGGAACAATCTCTGGATTCAGGGGGTATGTTCATCGGAAGAGTCTGTGCTTCCGATCAACATCCTGGAATTGAGGGCGATTTTCCTTTGCCTCCAACATTGGACGGTCCCTTTGAGCGGTCTGCCAGTCCGTGTGCAGACAGACAATGCGACGGCTGTCGCGTATATCAATCACCAAGGTGGGACAAGGAGTTCCAGACTCATGGTAGAGGTGTCCCGAATTCTGATTTGGGCAGAGGCCAATGTACCAGCCATTTCGGCGATTCACATTCCAGGGGTTTCAGAATGTTACAGCGGACTTTCTCAGTCGCAGAAGGATGGATTCCGGGGAATGGAGCCTCCATCCGGATGTGTTTGCACTACTGTGCTCTCGCTGGGGAACCCCCAAGTGGATTTGATGGCATCCAGGTTCAATGCCAAGTTACCGACATTCATGTCCAAGTACAAGGATCCGAAGGCGGTGGCGGTGGATGCTCTAGTGGCTCAGTGGGATCAGTTCGAGCTGATCTATGTATTCCCGCCGATATCCTTACTTCCTCTAGTACTGCGTCGGATCAGACTAGAGAGAATTCCAGCTATTTTGATAGCTCCAGACTGGCCAAGAAGGTGTGGTTCTCGACAATAATGTCGCTGTTGGCGGCACCTCCTTTTCCACTCCTCTTCAACCGGACTTGTTGACTCAGGGGCCCGTTTGTCATCCGGACTTGATGTCCCTGCGTTTGACGGCGTGGCTCTTGAGACCGAAATCTTGACCCGTAGAGGTTTCTCAGCCGAGGTCATTGCTACCCTTCGTGCTGCAAGATGTCCGGCTACTACTAGGATTTACCACAAAATTTGGGAAACCTTCTTTTCGTGGTGTTTGGGGTCCTCTCGGAACCCGAGAAAATTTTCCATTCCCAACCTGTTGGCTTTTCTACAGCATGGGCTAGACAAGGGTTTGGCAGTAAGCACTCTGAAAGGTCAGATTTCTGCTCTGTCCTTATTGTTTCGGAGAACCATTGCTTCAAATAGAGACGTGCTCTCCTTTTTCGAGGTATATCTCGTAAGTTTCCGCCGCGGAAGGCACCCGTGTCTCCTTGGCGGCTCAACCTTGTTTTGGAGGCTCTTCAGCATAAACCTTTTGAGCCTATGGTTTCTGCTAGCCTTTCTTTACTTTCTTGGAAGGTGGCTTTCCTTGTTGCAGTCACTTCCTTGAGGAGAGTGTCTGAGTTGGCAGCTCTTTCTTGTTCGCCTCCTTTTCTGGAGTTTTTTCCGGATCGTGTAGTGCTTCGCACTCGGGGTGATTTTTTGCCTAAAGTGGTGTCACAATTTCATGTCAACCAGGATATTGTGTTGCCTTCATTCTGCCCGGATCCGAAGAATGTGAAAGAGCGAGCTTTACACACATTGGATTTAGTGCGGGCCTTGAAGTTTTATCTATCTATTACTCAAGGTTTTCGTAAGACGGACTCCCTGTTTGTGGTTCCAGCAGGTCGTCGGCGTGGTCAACGAGCTTCCAAGGATTCTATAGCTCGTTGGATCCGGTCAGCTATTTTGGAAGCTTACCGTCTTCGGGGTGAATCTTGCCCGATTAAGATTCGAGCCCATTCTACGAGAGCTGTGGCCTCATCGTGGGCTTTTCATCAAGGTGCCTCGGCAGTGCAGCTCTGCCGAGCGGCAACTTGGCGCTCTGTCCACACGTTTACAAAGTTTTATAAAGTGGACGTCAGTGCTTCCGCTGATGCAGCCCTCGGACGTAAGGTCCTGCAGGCAGCTGTAGTTTAAAGTTCTGGATGAACTTGTGTTTAGCGCTGGTTGCGCTTTGTTGTTAAGGTTGTTGGGTTTCTGCCTTTTATTGGTTTTTCCCACCCTTATTTTTGAACTGCTTTGGGACGTCCCATCAGTAATGAATACTGTGGCTCTCTTCCTTCCATCTGCAGCTGAAACACGGATTTTGGTAAGAACTTACCTGTAAAATCCTTTTCAGCGAAGGAAGGAAGAGAGACACAGCACCCTCCCAAGGCAGAAGTGTGTTGATGTTTTCAGATGCAGCGCGACCCTTATCTGATAGCGATTATCTGGGCTGAGGTCAGCGCGCTAAGGCTCTGTTCCAGCATCGCCAGCTCATCGCAGTAGTCAGGTTCCGTGAGTAGTACCTGGAACTCTGTGGTTTTTGGCTTTCTTTGCATGCATAACCTGTATCCTTGTGTTTTTTCTCTGAAGTTCCTTCAGAAGGGGTTATGTTGCTCCGCTGGTGATCTTGGCTCTTTTCCTCAAAGCTTTGGTACGACTGGAGCTGAGTAGGAGGAGCCCGAGCTGGAGGGGCCAGCCAGTCAGCACTCTTTTGATCTGAGGTGACATCCTGATCTGGGGCTCCGCCTACCCATCAGTAATGAATACTGTGTCTCTCTTCCTTCCTTCGCTGAAAAGGATTTTACAGGTAAGTTCTTACCAAAATCCGTGTTTTATGCATCTGTCACGCTCGGTTAGGTGACCTGCCGGCCAGTCCGTTCAGTGAAATGTGATAGTCGTCCCAGTTACATGGCTGTCTGACTGCACCCCTTAGGCCGGTTTCACATTTGCAACTGCAATGCGAGAAACTCGCATCAATACCCGGCACTGCCGCCGGCACTCGAGACCAGAGTGTGCGGCTGCATGTTTTTTCTGTGCAGCTGAACACTCCAGTCTGAACCGCTGGCGGCAGTGCCGGGTATTGATGCGAGTTTCTCACATTGCAGTTGCATGTGTGACACTGGCCTGAGGGTATGTGCATACGTTAAGTGTTTCCTGTGGACATTTCTGTCTCTTGGCAGGAAAAATTCTATATAAAAAAACGCTATTTTTTTTTTACATCATAGATATATGTAAGAAGATCACATACAGTGCTGCTTGAAAGCATGTGAGCCCTTCAAAATTTTCCATATCGTTGCATAAATTTTACCTAAAATTACATCAGATTTTCACACAAGTCCTAAAACCGGATAAAGAGAATGAAATCCAAAATATTAGACTGCCATTTTTAATGAGGAAAATGATTCAGTACGATTCTGTGATGGAGGCGGGTGTGGTGGAACTTTCTATTTTTTTTTCTGACTGTTGCATCTTTATTTACTATTGATTCAACTTAGTGTATTACGTTGCGTTATTTGTGTGCATTACTTCACCAAATTTCTGTAGCTCTGACTTTCAGATTTGCATTGCAATTAACTTTGTGGATATACATATGTGAGCATATACATACATAACTCTCATCATTCCTTGGTTTTCTTTGCTTCATTATTTTGTGTTTCTCGGTCGCTTCTTTGGGGGACACAGGAACCATGGGTGTATGCTGCTGCCACAAGGAGGCTGACACTATGCATATGAAAAAAGGTTGGTTCCTCCTCTGCAGTATACACCCCACTGACTAACACCAAGCTAATCAGTTTTAGCTTAGTGTCAGTAGGAGGTGGACACGGGTCTCTATTGAGACCCATATCTACCTAATGTGCGTCGTTCCTTTTCAGGTCTTTTTCCGGAGGGATACAGTGTGAATAGTCACTACTGTACTCCCACAGAGACTATAAGTACGGCGTGTACTGCCACCCCGTATCCTCATATGTCTGTTCTCTCGGCAGGACCCCAAAGAGGATCACCTGACGGGTGTTCAGGTGATCCGGAAAAGTGAAGAAGATCGTTTCTGTGGGCTGGAGCCACAGCCATATTGCGCCGAGAGCACGGCGTTTTGCTCTGCCCCCCCCTCCCTCTTCGTCTTCTGAGAAAGCGCGTTTTTCTCTCAGAGCGCACGCTTTTTTGCCTCGTCTGGTCCTCTGCTAGACGCCATCTTCGGCTAACGCGCAGATCGTCTCCTCTCAGAGCCTCTGACTACCGAAGCGCCTCGGCATCCTCGTCACACGGCTGGAGCAGCACACCGAAAACCGTGAGTTGCTCTGCCCTGCAGAGCTGACACTCTCCTCTATCCCTTTTTTCTGTCCCCCATCCTTCTGGCATCAGTTAGTGGGACTACTCACCATGCCTAAGCATAAGGCAGAGCCTGCTCGCCCTCCACCTTCCTCTTCCTCCACCACTCTGGTCAGACACTTTGTGTGCTCTTCTTGTAATGGCAGACTCCCTTCAGCTCAGTCGTCTTCCCTTTTCCAGGCCTGCAGCGACCCCACGGTACCCACTCAGGAATCTCCTTCTGCCCCAAGCGGTTCTGAGCCTCCTACCCCGGTGTGGGCTGCGTCTGTCACAATCTGTGACGGACCTCACAAGGGTGTCTCAGACCCTAGTGTCCGTATTAGACAGATTGCCCCTTTCAACACCAGCGGTTGCCAGCGAGTTACAAGACTAGCACCCCGATCCTTCCAACACAGGCCGTAAGAGACCTAGACTGGAGCACCGTTCGGGGTCCTCTTCCCGCTCCCCTCACCAGACGACCTTTCCCGGCGTGATCCCTCTAACGCCCTCCTCTCGGGAGTCAGGCGAAGCGTCTTCGGACGCACTTTCGGAAGATGAGTCGGACCTGGATTCAGAACAGGCCTCCAGCATGACTGATACGGTGCGGAGCCTGATTGTGGCAGTCAATCAGACCTTAGGCATCAAAGATACCGCTACGGAATACGCAGATCAGGCGGTTTCGCTTAGACCGTCCAAACCACTTTCCAAGGTCTTTGCCCCTCATACTGAGTTCTTGGAGATACTCAAGAGGGAGAGGGAGAATCCGACCAGGCGTTTTCAAAGAGGGAAATGCCTTGGCATCCTTTATCCCTTCCCACCGGATCTTACCAGTAACTGGACGATCTCCCCTACAGTGGACCCACCGATCTCCAGACTGTCCACCAATACTGTCCTTCCTCTTTCTAATGCAGCTTCTCTCAAGGATGGCAACGATAGAATTATAGAGTCGCTGGCAAAATCAGCCTTTGAAGCGGCCGCCTCTACATTATGGCCGGCCTTTGCATCTACTTGGGTTTCAAAGGCCATAGCCAGATGGGCCAAACAACTCCGCAAGGGCATCATGTCTGGAGCCCCTCAGAGAGAGCTTGCTGAGCTTGCCAACCAAATTTCCCATGCTGGGCAATATTTAGTATCGGCCTCCCTGGATGCCGCGTCCTGCGCTGCTCAGGCATCCAGCAATTCCGTGGCTATCCGGAGGAACATTTGGCTAAAAGCTTGGCAAGCAGACCTTTCGTCAAAGAAGTCGCTCACAGGTCTCCCCTTCCAGGGAGACCGTCTGTTCGGCTCTAGGTTGGATCAGATCATTAAAGAGGCAACGGGAGGCACGAGTTCCCTCCTCCCTCAGTCCAAGCCTCGCAGACCCGTTCAAAGGCGACAGTTCCGCTCCTTTCGGCCCTTTCGCCGTTTCCCGACGTTGAAGGATTCAGTGCAGGCCGCAGTATCGCCAGATCAAGAAGAAAGCTTCCTTCAGGCCCACTCCTTGCTGGCGTTCCCATAACTCCCACGGTAGATCCACCAGGGCAAGACCTGGCAGATCTTCCTCGGCATGACTCGTTTCTGGTTACAAAATAGAGTTCAGTTCCCGTCCACGAGATCGGTTTTTCGAATTCCGCCCCCCAAAGGATCCTAATTTGGTCCCGGGTTTCTTTGCATCCATCGACTCCCTTCTCAGTTCTGGGGTCATCGTCCCCATTCCACAGCGAGAACGCTTCACAGGTTTCTATTCAAACCTGTTTGTTGTGCTAAAGAAGGGCGGCTTGGTTCGTCCCATTCTGGATCTCAAGTTGCTGAATAGGAGGGTTCGCCTGCGTCACTTCAGGATGGAGTCTCTTCATTCAGAAATCTCTTCCATGGAGACACAGGAATTTCTGTGTTCCATAGACATCCAGGACGCCTAACCTCCACGTTCTGATTTGCCCAGCTCATCAGAGGTTCTTGCGATTTGCAGTTCAACAGAACCATTTTAAGTTTGTCGCCCTGCCGTTTGGCCTTGCGACCGCTCCCAGGGTCTTCACCAAGATCATGGCGGCATTGATGGCCATCTTGAGAATCAGAGGCCTGGTTCTCATTCCATACCTCGACGACATCCTCATCAATGCCCGATCCCTCCCCCAGGCCCAAGAAAGCCTGTCCATCGTTCTCGACACCCTGGCCCGCTTCGGGTGGATCGTCAACAGGAAGAAGTCCTGCCTTGTTCCATCCCAACGCCTGGTCTTTCTGGGCATGCTTTTCGATACCCGACAGGCGAAGGTTTTTTCTCCCAAGGAGAAAAGGGCAATCCTCCAGCAGGGAGTTCGGTCTCTGCAGGGCCCTCAGCTTCCTTCCGGTCAGGAATGAAGGTGCTGGGCAGAATGGTTGCAGCCTCAGAGGCAATCACCTTTGCGCAGTTCCACTTGAGACCTCTTCAACAAGCTGTCCTGTCTCAATGAGACAGGTCTGTCTGGTCGTTGGATCGTCCGCTTCGTCTCTCTCTCAGAGCCAAGCTGTCTCTCAACTAGTGGCTGTCTTCCCCCTCATCTTCCAGGGCCGGTCCTTCCTGCCAGTCCACTGGCTGGTTATAATGACGGATGCAAGCCTTCGGGGCTGGGGGCAGTTTTTCGCCACCTAACGGCTCAGGGTCGTTGGTCAGCTCAGGAATCCTCCCTACCGATCAACATCCTCGAAATAAATTAGGGCCATCTTTCTCTCCCTCCTTCACTAGCAAACGCTTCTCAGGGGCCTGCCAGTCAGAATTCAGACAGACAATGCCACGGCCGTGGCGTATGTCAATCACCAAGGAGGGACCAAAAGTTCCCTGGCAATGGCCGAGGTGTCCAGGATCCTTCATTGGGCGGAGGCGACGGTTCCGGCAATATCCGCTGTGCATATCCCCGGCGTGGACAATTGGGCCGCCGACTTCCTCAGCCGCGAGGGTCTCGCGGCAGGAGAATGGTCCCTGCATCCAGATGTCTTCCATCAGATCTGTCTTCGATGGGGGACTCCGGATGTGGACCTCATGGTGTCCCGCTGAACAGGAAGGTTCCTCGTTTCGTCTCCAGGTCCCGCGACCCTCTCGTGTTGGACGCTGATGCTCTGGCCATTCCCTGGTCGCAGTTCACTCTTCCCTATCCCCTCCCCTGCCCCTTCTTCCCAGATTGCTGAAGAAGATCAAGGCGGAAGGGGTGTCGGTCATTCTGATCGCCCCAGATTGGCCCAGGAGGTCTTGGTTCGCAGACGTTGTCAATCTTCTGGTGGACGCCCCCTGGAGACTCCCAGACAGGCCAGATCTTCTCTCACAGGGGTTGATCTGCCTCCCGAGTCCTCGGTCGCTCAATTTGACTGCGTGGCTGTTGAGACCGCGATATTAAGAGCATCCGGTCTCTCCGATAGGGTGATTTGCACCATGATCCAGGCCAGGAAACCTTCATCCTCTAGGGTCTACTATCGTACCTGGAAGGCCTATTTTCGCTGGTGTGAGTCCAATGTCATCTTGCCAATGAAGTTGTCGCTCCCAGCCGTCTTGGCTTTTCTCCAAGCATGACTGGACTCGGGCCTCTCTCTTGCTTCTCTAAAAGAGCAGATATCAGCCCTTTCTATCCTGTTTCAAAGACCTTAGCATCCCGTTCTCAAGTCAAGACCTTCCTGCGTGGAGTGGCGCATACGACTCCCCCGTACCGGAATCCTGTGTACCCCTGGCACCTCAATCTCACGCTTGAGGTCATGAGGAGTGCTCCATTTGAACCTCTCAGAGAGGTCCCCCTCTGTTTTGTCCTGGAAGGAGGCCTTTCTCGTAGCAATCACTTCTATCAGACGGGTTTCAGAATTAGCGGCTCTGTCCTGTCGCCCCCCTTTTCTGGTTCTTTACCAGGACAAGGTAGTGTTGCGGCCTCCTCCTTCCTTTCTTCCCAAGGTGGTTTCCTCTTTTCACTTGAATGAGGATATCGTCCTGCTTTCCTTCTGTCCGTCTCTGACTCACTCTCTGGAGTGCTCTTTGAACAGGCTGGACCTGGTCAGGGCAGTGAGGATCTATCTGGAAAGGACTACTTCCTTCAGGAAGTTGGATCGCCTGTTCGTCATTCCACATGGGGCACGAAGAGGCCTCCAGGCCTCCAAGGTTACGATCGCGTGTTGGATTAGGACTGCAATATTGGAGGCTTACCGGGTTAAGAACAGAGTGCCTCCCCTTGGGGTCAAGGCTCATTCCACCCGGGCAGTAGGCGCCTCCTGGGCGGTTCACCATGGGGCATCCGCCCTACAGCTTTGCAAAGTGGCAACCTGGGCCTCCATCCACACGTTTGTCAAATTTTACAAGGTCCGCACCTACGCTTCGGCAGACGCCAGCTTAGGCAGAAGGATTTTTCAGGCGGCATTGGGGACTCCGCCGGCCTGAATGGAGTTTCCTGCCATTTTTTCCCGCCCCAGGGACTGCTTTGGGACGTCCCATGGTTCCTGTGTCCCCCAATGAAGCGACCGAGAAAACAGGATTTTGGTTGCTTAGCGTAAAATCTGCTTCTCGGAGCGCTCATTGGGAGACACAGCACCCTCCCATATGTGTTTGTTACATCTCCTGTCCTTTCTTCTGGTTGTTGTTGTTATAATTGAATTGTCTGGTTTGATGTTCTTTCTGTCATATCGTTCTCCTACTGCTTTCTCACTAACTGATTAGCTTGGTGCCAGTCCGTGGGGTGTATACTGTAGAGGAGGAGCCAACCTTTTTTCATATGCATAGTGTCAGCCTCCTAGAGGCAGCAGCATACACGCATGGTTCCTGTGTCCCCCAATAAGTGCTCCGAGAAACAGATTTTACGGTAAGCAACTAAAATCCTGTTTTCTCCTTCGCCTGATTGGGGGACACACAGACCGTGGGTGTTATGCTGCTGCCACTAGGAGGACACTAAGCAATACATTAAGCACAAAAGATTAACTCCTCCTCCTGCAGTATACACCTCCTGTTGGCTCAATCCTGAACCAGTTCTTGCTTAGTGTCTGTAGGAGGCACTAGGGTCTGCTATCAGACCCCACTTTTTTTCTGATTTTTTTCTGATTTTTTTAAACTCTTTGTTATTTTACTTTCTTCACGCAGGATGGGCGACGGGACTTGTACGAAAAGTCACGATCTCCCAAAAACCAACAACAGGCGGCATCGTGCGAGTGTCGCCTCCACGTACCCCTCCTGCCACGCTACCATGGGGCGACAGATCCCTGACACGGGCCGCTCTCCCCATGAGATATCCCACGAGGTAGATGACGGATTCGCGTGGCACCTTTGATTGAATATCCCGCTCACCTCTCCTGAAGCGGTGGCGGTCTGATGCATGAAAGATCCCTCTCCACCCCCCTATTGAAAGGGGTTGGTGGATTGAGGAAGTACGGCCATAAATGCTGTAATCCTGCGGTCTCCATCTTCGCCCCCCGCAGTGAGTATATCAGGAGAGCGATGTTACCTCATGTCGCCGCGACCGCTTTAGCGTCGCATCGCGGCCGCAGCGGTGTTGCGCCGCGCCGCTAGCGCTACAGCCGCGCCGCTACCGCTATATTCGCACCGCGGCCACGGTCTTAAATATACTCCCTGGCTTCGGCTCCGGGGTAGGCCGCAAAAAATTTAGGCCCCGGCTTCGGGCCGGCATAGGCCGCATCTTCAAAATTTAGTCCCCGGCTTCAGGCTGGGATAGGCCTCAAGGGAAGGGGCGG
>JARQOD010000004.1:365216414-365264274 GCA_033576555.1 Oophaga sylvatica | reverse complement strand
TTGTAACTCGCTGGCAACCGCTGGTGTTGAAAGGGGCAATCTGTCTAATACGGACACTAGGTCTGAGACACCCTTGTGAGGTCCGTCACAGATTGTGACAGACGCAGCCCACACCGGGGTAGGAGGCTCAGAAACCGCTTGGGGCAGAAGGAGATTCCTGAGTGGGTACCGTGGGGTCGCTGCAGGCCTGGCAAAGGGAAGACGACTGAGCTGAAGGGAGTCTGCCATTACAAGAAGAGCACACAAAGTGTCTGACCAGAGTGGTGGAGGAAGAGGAAGGTGGAGGGCGAGCAGGCTCTGCCTTATGCTTAGGCATGGTGAGTAGTCCCACTAACTGATGCCAGAAGGATGGGGGACAGAAAAAAGGGATAGAGGAGAGTGTCAGCTCTGCAGGGCAGAGCAACTCACGGTTTTCGGTGTGCTGCTCCAGCCGTGTGACGAGGATGCCGAGGCGCTTCGGTAGTCAGAGGCTCTGAGAGGAGACGATCTGCGCGTTAGCCGAAGATGGCGTCTAGCAGAGGACCAGACGAGGCAAAAAAGCGTGCGCTCTGAGAGAAAAAAGCGCTTTCTCAGAAGACGAAGAGGGAGGGGGGGCAGAGCAAAACGCCGTGCTCTCGGCGCAATATGGCTGTGGCTCCAACCCACAGAAACGATCTTCTTCACTTTTCCGGATCACCTGAACACCCGTCAGGTGATCCTCTTTGGGGTCCTGCCGAGAGAACAGACATATGAGGATACGGGGTGGCAGTACACGCCGTACTTATAGTCTCTGTGTGGGAGTACAGTAGTGACTATTCACACTGTATCCCTCCGGAAAAAGACCTGAAAAGGAACGACGCACATTAGGTAGACATGGGTCTCAATAGAGACCCGTGTCCACCTCCTACTGACACTAAGCTAAAACTGATTAGCTTGGTGTTAGTCAGTGGGGTGTATACTGCAGAGGAGGAGCCAACCTTTTTTCATATGCATAGTGTCAGCCTCCTTGTGGCAGCAGCATACACCCATGGTTCCTGTGTCCCCCAAAGAAGCGACCGAGAAACACAAAATAATGAAGCAAAGAAAACCAAGGAATGATGAGAGTTATGTATGTATATGCTCACATATGTATATCCACAAAGTTAATTGCAATGCAAATCTGAAAGTCAGAGCTACAGAAATTTGGTGCAGTGTAATGCACACAAATAACGCAACGTAATACACTAAGTTGAATCAATAGTAAATAAAGATGCAACAGTCAGAAAAAAAAATAGAAAGTTCCACCACACCCGCCTCCATCACAGAATCGTACTGAATCATTTTCCTCATTAAAAATGGCAGTCTATATTTTGGATTTCATTCTCTTTATCCGGTTTTAGGACTTGTGTGAAAATCTGATGTAATTTTAGGTAAAATTTATGCAATGATATGGAAAATTTTGAAGGGCTCACATGCTTTCAAGCAGCACTGTATGTGATCTTCTTACATATATCTATGATGTAAAAAAAAAAATAGCGTTTTTTTATGTAGAATTTTTCCTGCCAAGAGACAGAAATGTCCACAGGAAACACTTAACGTATGCACATACCATCAGGCCAGTGTCACACATGCAACTGCAATGTGAGAAACTCGCATCAATACCCGGCACTGCCGCCAGCGGTTCAGACTGGAGTGTTCAGCTGCACAGAAAAAACATGCAGCCGCACACTCTGGTCTCGAGTGCCGGCGGCAGTGCCGGGTATTGATGCGAGTTTCTCGCATTGCAGTTGCAAATGTGACACCGGCCTAAGGGGTGCAGTCAGACAGCCATGTAACTGGGACGACTATCACATTTCACTGAACGGACTGGCCGGCAGGTCACCTAACCGAGCGTGACAGATGCATAAAAATATATGTTGGCACGCTGGGGTCAGGAGAGCCGCCGGCTAGTCCGAAGATTGCGACGCGATCGTCGTCCGTGTTAGTTAAACTGCGTCTTCAGAATGACTTTTGTAGTTTGTATTTAAAGAATCATGATGCTAGGTGTACCTGAGAACATGTAAAGGTGAAATTGGGATGTTTTGTCATCAGCTGTACAGCAGTTACCCAACTGCGGGCACATTTTCTTATGGTTTCCTCATATGGCCACAACCAAGCTAGAATAAGATATGAAAACTCATGTCATGTTAACCAAAAAGTTATACATACTGTACATAGTGCAGATCAGACCAAAAGAAAACCAAAGCATAGAATATACTCTGCGACCCTGTAACGGCACTCTTGGCTTCTGCATTGTAATCCATGGAAGGAAATTAAATAGCTCTTCTAATCTTAGGAGTTGTTTTGATGTCGAGTGCATCAAGCAATGCGATAGAATAAGTCAGACCAATAACCAAATATAAATATGTAAGGCTCACATGTCCAGTAGTGATCCGCTAGAATGGATCCAGCAGAAATCAGGTGATTGGTTGTGCAGACAACTTTTAAGTCTGATTTCAAATAACTGATCTCTTCTAGAACCGTTTTTTATAACAATGAAGTCTATGGAAAATGGATCCATTAATTAGCCATTCATTTTTCTTTCATATATATCAGATGTTTTTTTTTTTTTTTGCTTGCTGGAACCATTATTTTTGAGTAGAAAGGGTTGCAAATGTACATATAGGCTATGTTCTCAAGTACTACAGTCATGGCCAAAAGTTTTGAGAATGACACAAATATTAATTTTTACAAAGTCTACTGCTTCACTTTTTCTAATGGCAATTTGCATATACTCCAGAATGTTATAAAGAGTGATGAGCTTAACAGCAATTACTTGCAAAGTCAATATTTGGCTAGAAAATGAACTTTATCCCCAAAACACATTTCAACATCATTGCAGCCCTGCCTTAAAAGGACCAGCTAACCTCTTTTTAGTGATTGCTCCATTAACACAGGTGTGGGTGTTGATGAGGACATGGCTGGAGATCAATCTGTCATGATTAAGTAAGAATGACACCACTGGACACTTTAAAAGGAGGCTGGTGCTTGGCATCATTGTTTCTCTTCTGTTAACCATGGTTATCTCTAAAATGGCCTAACAGGGAAGAGTATCGCAGCTAGAAAGATTGCACCTCAGTCATGGCTATCTCTAAAATGGCCTAACAGGGAAGAGTATCGCAGCTAGAAAGATTGCACCTCAGTCAACAATCTATCGCATCATCAAGAACTTCAAGGAGAGAGGTTCCATTGTTGCCAAAAAGGCTCCAGGGCGCCCAAGAAAGACCAGCAAGCGCCAGGACAGTCTCTTAAAAGTGTTTCAGCTGTGGGATCGGGCCACCAGCAGTGCAGAGCTTGCTCAGGAATGGCAGCAGGCAGGTGTGAGTGCATCTGCACGCACTGTGAGGCGGAGACTCTTGGAGCAAGGCCTGGTCTCAAGGAGGGCAGCAAAGAAGCCACTTCTCTCCAGAAAAAACATCATGGACAGACTGATATTCTGCGAAATATACAGGCAGTGGACTGCTGAGGACTGGGGTAAAGTTATTTTCTCTGATGAATCCCCTTTTCGATTGTTTGGGACATCGGGAAAACGCCTCATTCGGAGAAGACAAGGTGAGCGCTACCACCAGCCTTGTCTCATGCAAACTGTTAAGAATCCTGAAACCATTCATGTGTGGGTTGCTTCTCAGCCAAGGGAATCGGCTCTCTCACAGTCTTGCCTAAAAACACAGCCATGAATATAGAATGGTACCAGAATGTCCTCCAAGAGCAACTTCTCCCAACCCTCCAAGAGCAGTTTGGCGATCAACAATGCCTTTTCCAGCATGATGGAGCACCTTGCCATAAAGCAAAGGTGATAACTAAATGGCTCATGGAACAAAACATAGAGATTTTGGGTCCATGGCCTGGAAACTCCCCAGATCTTAATCCCATTGAGAACTTGTGGTCAATCATCAAGAGACGGGTGGACAAACAAAAACCTAAAAATTCTGACAAAATGAAAGCATTGATTGTGCAAGAATGGACTGCTATCAGTCAGGATTTGGTCCAGAATTTGATTGAGAGCATGCCAGGGAGAATTGCAGAGGTCCTGAAGAAGAAGGGTCAACACTGCAAATATTGACTTGCTGCATTAACTCATTCTAACTGTCAATATAAGCTTTTGTTACTCATATGTTTGCAATTATTATATTTCTGTCTGTGATAAAAACATCTGTCAAACACACATAAAAACCAAAGGGCAGCAGATCACGTGAAAATATAATATTTGTGTCATTCTCAAAACTTTTGGCCATGACTGTACACTTACAGAATACAAGATATCTGTAACAATGTGCAGTATAATAGTTTTGCAAGGCAAAAATTTACATATTAATTCATAAGAACATTTGCTGCAGATTTTGAGCCATATACTGAATGTGAACTCAGTGCTAAGACAGCCATATTAGTCCATCCTGTTTACTAGTTTACTAATAGCTACAGTAATTAAAAGTATTTTCACTGTCTAATCCAATTGGAGTAATAAAAGAATATATAAAAACTTTTAATACATATATTAAAAACACCCAGTCATTAGTATATGTTTATTAATTGCCATTTATGTATACTCTGACCATGCCCTTCCCGATGACGTCTGTGCCCTTCCTCTGACCACGTTATCTTATTGGCTGGGAGAAATTTGTCTATCAGAATGATACGGGGGCTTCTCACCTCCTGATTGGTTTGGAGAGTGTGTGCTGCGTCCATGACAAGCTTGATCTATATTGGATGACGCATCTATGACATTTATGAATGGATCTGTCATCTGATTGGACAACGCTAACAAACCTCCTTTATGTGTCACTGGTTTAATGGCGAGGAGTATCGCATGCAGTCAAGCCCCCACTCCATGAATGGCTGGAGGGGGTGTTTCCAGGAACTTAGCAAGGTGGGAAATCCCTGCCTTTATAAGGATGTAGGTTTGGCCCCTGAACGCAGCCAGCAGCCACGCCGATACGTTTGTGGCACATATCATAACTATCACGCACTTTATCTATTGCTAGCCCCTGAAGACTCAAAGCAGTTACTAAAGATTGGTGAAACGCGTAGGGCTTATTCTCTAGAGTGCTAATATTCTAAGTTTAAAATAATTGTCCCTAATATCTATAGTGTCAACTACAATCAGTGGTCACTCACTAATCATTCATCTATTCAAGCAGTATTCTACCTATTATTGTAGGATGCAAGACCACTATAATGAGAGAACACTCTTGCCTCACACACCACTGTCTTGAGAAACATATTGATCTTTATTGCTGATTATAGATGTACAGACTCTTCTATTTAGGTTAAGGTAATTTAGTAATTGAGAGCAGAATAAAAGCTTGCTAACATATTAGAGATGAGATTTTAATATTAGTGGACTGATCTAAACAGCAATATTTCTATTAATGACAAATCCATATTGTATTAATAGGGAAACTAATAATAGCTGGTGATAATAAAAAGTATCAAGTATTAATCCTTAGGCTGTGTCTTATTCTAGTTAATGGTGAGACTATTAGCTGACACTAGGGCTGTACTGAGCTACTATATATACAATTGGTCCTGTAAGATTTTAGTTTGTTGTTTTGTGTGTTTTAATAGAAACATTAACCGTTCTATTTTATTATATTACTCCAATTGGATTACACAGTGAAAATCCAACCTGTATACTATCGCATTTGGATCGCAGCAACAGATGATGAACCTTTAAAAGGTAACCTGTCACACAGAGAAATGCTATTTACTTGCACATATAGGGTTAATCTACAAATGAATAGTAATAAAATCATGCTTGCCTGCCTTAGAGAACAGAGTTTACAGGGAGAAAATCAAGTGATATTCTCCCAGCAGCCGCTCGCTTCCAATCATTGGGACGGCGCACTGAGCAGTTATACTCACAACTGACTATACAGTGAGTGCACTGTTATCACTCCCCGGTACGTTGACTGACAGCCCGCTCTGCACACACTCACTGAGGAGCGATTACAGCTGCACTCAGTATAGTCAGCGCTGACGGTAACCGCTCTGATGACTGAAAGCTAGCGACTAAAAGACGGATTTTGGTAAGAACTTACCTGTAAAATCCTTTTCAGCGAAGAAGGAAGGGAGACACACTAGACATTACTAGTGGGTAGGCGGAGCCCAGATGAGATAGACACCTCAGATTAAAAAGAGTGTTGACCGGCCCCTCCAGCTCGGGCTCCTCCTACTCAGCTCTCCAGTTGTACCAAGCTTAAGGAAGAGCAATATCACCAGCGGAGCAACATAACCCCTTCTGAAGGACTTCAGAGAATAAAACACAAAAATACAGGTTATGCATGCATGTAGGCAAAAAACCACACAGTTCCAGGTACTACTCACTGGACCTGACCACTGCGATGAGCTGCCGATGCTGGAACAGAGCCTTAGCGCGTCGACCTCAGCCCAGATAATCGCTATCAGAGAAGGGTCACGCCGCATCTGAAAAACAACAACACACTTCTGCCATGGGAGGGATGTGTGTCTCCCTTCCTTCTTCGCTGAAAAGGATTTTACAGGTAAGTTCTTACCAAAATCCGTCTTTCAGCTGCAGATGAAGGAAGGGAGACACACTAGACATTACTATGGGACGTCCCAAAGCAGTCCAAAAATTAAGGGTGGGAAAAAAACCAAAAGAGGCAGAATCCCAACAACCTTGATAAATGCGCAACAGGCGCCAAATACAAGTTAACTAGAACTTTAAACTACAGCCGCCTGCAGGACCCTACGTCCTAAGGCTGCATCAGCGGAAGCACTAACGTCCACCTTATAAAATCTTGTAAAGGTGTGGACGGAGCGCCAGGTCGCCGCCCAGCAAAGCTAAGCTGCCGAGGCCCCTTGATGGAAAGCCCACGATGAGCCCACAGCTCTCGTAGAATGAGCTTGAACCTTAATCGGGCAAGGTTCGCCTTTAAGTCGGTAAACCTCCAAAATGGCCGACCGGATCCAACGAGCTATAGAATCCTTGGAAGCCCGTTGACCACATCGACAACCTGCTGGAATCACAAACAGGGAGTCCGACTTCCGAAAACTTTGGGTAACAGACAAATAGAACTTCAAAGCCCGCACCAAATCCAATGTGTGCAAGGCCCATTCCTTCGCATTACTCGGTCCCGGACAAAGGGAGGGCAACACAATATCCTGGTTAAGATGAAATTGCGACACCACCTTAGGTAGAAAGTCGCCCAGTGTGCGAAGCACTACACGATGTGGGTGAAACTCCAGAAAAGGAGGCAAGTAAGAAAGAGCCGCCAACTCAGAAATCCTTCTCAAAGAGGTGACCGCCACTAGGAAGGCAACCTTCCAAGAGAGCAAAGAAAGACTAACAGAGTCCATAGGCTCAAAAGGCCCGTGTTGAAGAGCCTCCAAAACAAGATTGAGCCGCCAAGGAGACACAGGTGCCTTCCGCGGCGGAAACTGACGGGTTACTCCGCGAAAAAAGGAACATACGTCCCTACGCGAGGCGATAACCTTCCTAAACAGCAAGGACAGAGCAGAAACCTGACCCTTCAGGGTGCTTACTGCCAAACCTTTGTCCAGCCCGAATTGCAGAAAAGCCAACAAATTGGGAATGGAAAAAATCCTCGGGTTCCTTGAAGAACCCGAACACCACGAAAAGAAAGCTTCCCAAGTCTTGTGATAAATCCTAGTAGTAGCCGGACCTCTGGCAGCTCGCAAAGTGGCAATGACTTCGGCTGAAAAACCTCGACGGGTCAATATTTTGGTCTCAAGAGCCACGCCGTCAAACGCAGAGACTTCAGGTCCGGATGACGAACGGGCCCTTGGGTTAACAGGTCAGAGCGAAGAGGAAGTGGCGACGCTGCCAGGAGCGACACCAGTGTCGAGAACCACGTCCTCCTTGGCCAATCTGGGGCTATCAACATAACCGAGATTCTCTCCAGTCTGATCCGACGTAGCACCAGAGGAAGTAAGGAAATCGGCGGGAACACATAGACTAGCTCAAATTGGTCCAACGGAGCCACTAGAGCATCCACCGGCACAGCTTTCGGATCCTTGTACCTGGACATGAAAGTCGGTAACTTGGCATTGAACCTGGATGCCATCAGATCCACCTGGGGAGTTCCCCAACGGGAGCACAGCAGAGCAAAAATTTCCGGATGAAGACTCCATTCTCCGGGATCCATCTTCTCGCGACTGAGAAAGTCCGCCGTGATATTCTGAACTCCTGGAATGTGGATCGCAGAGATGGCTGGTACTCTGGTCTCTGCCCATACCAGGATCCGAGATACCTCCACCATGAGTCTGGAACTTCTTGTCCCGCCTTGGTGGTTGATATATGCGACCGCCGTCGCATTGTCTGTCTGCACTCGGACTGACAGACCGCTTAAAGGGACCGTCCAATGTTGGAGGCAAAGGAAAATCGCCCTCAATTCCAGGATGTTGATCGGCAAGACAGACTCCTCCGACGACCATACTCCCTGAGTCCAGAGATCATTCCAGACACCCCCCCAGCCCGTCAGGCTGGCATCTGTGGTTATGACCGACCACTTCGGAGGGAGGAAGGACTTCCCCAGGGATAGTGCTTCCGGACGTAACCACCATCCCAGAGACTCTCGTACCCTGTGAGAGATGATGACACTGTAATTCAGTGAAGTCTGCGATCGATCCCAACGGTTCAGAATGAACCTTTGGAGGGCCCTGGAATGAAACTGGGCAAATGGAATCGCTTCCATGGACGCCACCATCAACCCCAGAAGGCGCATGCAGCTTCGAAGAGACATTGCTGTCGAAGACTTCATAACCTGTGCATGTCGAAGGAGACATGCTTGCTTGTCTGGGGGCAGGGATACCACTGCTTGTACCGTGTTGAAGTGCATCCCCAAAAACAGGATTGACTGCGACGGTTCCAGAGACGACTTCTCCCAATTGACCAATCACCCGAAGTCCTCCAGGAGCTGAAGGGATAGATTGCGAGCAGTTACCGCCTCCTCCTTGGAAGACGCCACAATCAGAAGGTCGTCCAGGTAGGGAAAAAATCGTGACCCCCTGCCTCCGAAGAATCGCCATGAGAGGCGGCAGAATTTTTGTAAAAACTCGGGGCGCTGAGGCCAACCTGAATGGCAGAGCCACAAACTGGTAATGGTCCTGGCCTATGGCAAAACGAAGGAAGCGTTGGTGAGCCCTTCCGATTGGAACGTGTAAATAAGCGTTGCGAATGTCGATTGACACCAAAAAGTCGTTCTGTGACAAGGCTGCCACAACGGAGCGAAGCGACTCCATACGAAATTTTCGGGTGTGGACATGCCGATTCAATCTTTTGAGATCCAGGATGGGGCGAAATTTGTCCTCCTTTTTGGGGACCACAAAGAGGTTGGAATAAAACCCTCTTCCCCTGTCCTCTGGCGGAACCGGTACTACCACACCCTTCTGCAGAAGGGAGTCGACCTCTCGCAGTAGAGCGGCACATAGCTCGGGCTCTGACGGAATGCGAGATTGACAAAAACTGTTCGGGGGTAGAGAAGAAAACTCTATGAAGTAGCCTGTCGACACAACCCGCGTCACCCAGGCATCTGGAACGCGGGACACCCAAGTCGATTCGAATCGGAGCAGGCGACCCCCCACTTGAGAGCCCTCAAGTGGGACCCTGGCGTCAATCCGCCTTAGCGGGCTTTTTGTCAGATTCCCGCTTGTCTTGACGGGAACTTTGTTTCCAGGGAGTGCGGGATTTCTGGGAGGTCTTTTTCCCGAAAAAGATGGACGACCCGATCCCCAAGATGGCTGACCGAATCGTCCTCTGGATCGAAAGGACCGCCGACCACTACCAGTAGTAGGCCTGCCAGACGTAGAAGCCACAGTTCTTCGCTGCGGTAAAGCTGCTTCTTTTGCCTTTGCCTTGGCAATTAACTCCGTGAGGTCAGATCCAAATAGCTGACCACCCTTGTAAGCCAAAGATAGCAAACCTTGCTTGGAAACCGCATCTCCGGTCCACTGTCTAAGCCACAGTGCTCTCCTGACTGTGACCGCCAAGGATTGTGTCCTGGACAGCAGTGACGCAGTATCCAGACCTGCATCATAGCCATACCGAATTGCATTCTCCAACAATTCGAAAAGTTCATCTGCCTCGGATAACGGATATTTCCTCCGTAGACGGTCCAACCAGATCAGAGAAGCTTTATAAGCACACATGGATCCTAGCACTGCTCTGAAACCATGACCCGCGGCCTCGTAGATGGATTTTGCCGCCATCTCCGTTTTTCTGTCCAGCGGATCCTGCAGACTCGCCTTCCCTTTAACAGGAAGTAATGAGGATTTGCTAAGCTGGGATAAAGGAACATCCACTTCAGGAGAAGGAATCCAATTATCAATCAACTCCGTAGCACACGGATACAGTGACTCAAAAAGCCGTGTCCCCTGAAAACGTTTGTCTGGACACAGACGCTCCTTCTCCACTGCCTCATTAAGCTCATCCAGGGAAGGTAAGGTCGAAAACGACCTATGCGACTCCTGAAACATCCGGGCCGACTTACCAGGACGTGTAGTTACTTCCTCCGGTAACTGCAACGCCTCCCTCATAGCTTCAATAAAAGCTTCTACACGGCCCGAAAAAGAGGCAGAATACCTTTGCCGATCCTCTTTATCCAAATCGGACATCTCTCCCAAACTTGAAGGGGAACCCTCCATACCAGAGATCTCCGAGTCGCTACGTGGGTAGGAAGGCACCGGCCTGTGTCGCTTCCTGCCCTGAGAAGATCTGGCTGACACCCAATAACCTATAAGGTCAGACAGGCCATCA
This sequence comes from Oophaga sylvatica, assembly GCA_033576555.1. Taxonomy (NCBI): domain Eukaryota; kingdom Metazoa; phylum Chordata; class Amphibia; order Anura; family Dendrobatidae; genus Oophaga; species Oophaga sylvatica. The sequence goes on along the minus strand of JARQOD010000004.1, from coordinate 365,253,542 downwards.
ATAGAACGAGTGAGGGCCTCCATTTTGACGTCACTGGGCCTCCGATTGCTGCGCTTGACGCAGTCGAGGTCTGCGTGTCAGATACGCGAGACTGATCGTGTAGCGGATCTGGGAAACGGTCCGCACCTGGGTCCTGATCTGACATGTCCTCACACAGTATATGGCAGGTTAAACCTGTCAGTAACTAGAACAGTGTGGTTTCTTAAAGAAACAAACACGAACGCTGAAGAGTTAAGCTCTTAAAGAGAGAGCTACCCCAGCCGTCCCCCAGTTAAGGGTTAACCGCCTAAAAAGGGGTTAATGTCACAGACTCTCCACAACCTGTATTAATGTAACGGGTGTGCGAGTCCCAGGTGCCTCTTATGAGGTAGCAGGTGCAGACAGTACAGACCTCAAGGTATGCCACACTAAACAAACAGATCGCTAAAATATTGCGCTATTTTGCGCATCTCAAAGAACGCTTATGCGACTTTAAAGACGTCGCTATCGTGATCTTAGCGGCCGTTCAGTGTGTCAGAACCCCAGGAAAGTGCCCTGCGCTGCAGGGGTGAAGAGTTTTTAAGCTTCTGCCCTGATAGGCAGAAGCGACTCACTGAGCTTCGCGGTGGTGCTCTTCTTAGTACGGGAGGAGCGGAGAGTGAGGAGCCCGAAGCGTGCAATGGCTGCCGCGCTGAGGAGATAGCCGGAAGAGAAGGGCAGAGGAGATCTCGCGCTTCAGAAGCGCTTCCTGCCCAGGAAAGGCTAAGCCACGCCCCCCGCCGGCTTCAAAAGAAGCACGGGACTCCTCCGTTCTCCGGTCCCGTCCCACGTCCTGCAGGCATCCACCTGCGGACAAAAAAAAAAAAAAACACACAGTCACCATCACTCACTGTAACAGCGGCTGCCGCAGCAGTCGCTGAAGCACTCAAACACATATTAACATGTGGAGTACTCACCCAGCCGAGCGCCACAGGGACCCCCAGGGATTTGTGGAGCTATGCCCATCGCTTCCCCCCAGGGCGGGAACGCAGTGACCCCTGCAGCGCGGTTTGCGTCCCCGCCAGGGAAGCCATCCTCATCCCCCCGGGCCGGCAGGGTTCTGCAGGGACCACCATATAGGGTAATACAGATCCGCCAAGGGAAAGGTGGGGGTCCAGCAGCGCTGAGACCCCTGAGACCTCTAGACCACTTCTGGTGATCCAAGTCTCTGTCCGATAAAAAATAAAATCTTCTGAGGAGCTGCTTCCAGCAGCGACTATCCTCTGAGACCTCAAATTTTAAACTGGAGAGCTGAGTAGGAGGAGCCCGAGCTGGAGGGGCCGGTCAACACTCTTTTTAATCTGAGGTGTCTATCCCATCTGGGCTCCGCCTACCCACTAGTAATGACTAGTGTGTGTCTCCCTTCCTTCGTCTGCTGCTGAAAGGTAGTCATGCTTCCTGTAAGGCCGGCATGATGTTAACACTCTTTACCTGTAGAATAAACCCATATCTGCAGATAAATTGTGTTTCTAGACATGACAGATTCCATTTAAAAATAACACAGAAAACTGACTTCAACAGTATACAGGACTTTGAACCAAGCATATCTGGAAGCTTAATAGAATGAATGGAACGTGGAAATCACCTACTTACCGAATGTCCGTCTTAATAATTATAAGCAAAGCCATTTTTCAGGAGGAAGGCAAAAAAGCCACAGGCCCACGTGTATAATGTTAGAATTACCAGAATCAATGTGGCAGTGCCCCATGGCATGGATACTGTGCTGGCTGTCACCATTTCTTTCGCTGAAAAATTTAGCAGATAACTTGCGGACAGTGGCAAAGGTGGCAGGGTCATTGACATCACATAAATTAACCATTTGATTGGTAACATAAAGAGCCTGGAAGCTTCTTTGGTTATCTTCACCAAGCAACTGGAAAAAGTATCACAAAAAAAAGCATCTGTCAGATACAGCCTACAGCCATCACAACAGTCAGGTCATAAATCACTGCATGACACATTGTATGTAATAAGACGTTTTTATTTTTCAACATGAGACACTGATGGGTGCTAAGAGATGGCATCTATATGTCTATTTAACATATAAGGTTGAACATCTAAGGATGTGTCAGGTTTATGCTGCAAATTGCCTCTTCAGAGAGAAAGAGGACTAGAACAATATAGCTCCACCAGTTGGAAGCAGCGATCTGATTTGGCAGGTGAGAGGCTCTTAACTGAGGTCTAAGAGGTAATGTTTCTCCTTGTGGAGAGTGACATACTGGCCCTCGCATGCCAATGTAAGGAGGCTTAGTCATGGTGCTCAGTCAAGAATCTCTCACCTAGCCAAACCAGATCTCATATTTTGCACTGACGAGGGGCAATACCCCGAAACACCGTGTCTGCAAACTGAGATTCTGAATTGTCTTTTATTCCAAGTCATATTGCAAGGCTCGCTAAAGGGTTGATAGTGACTTGTGGGATTGCTACTTCCAACAGGTGGGGCTATAGAGTTCTAGTCCTTTTCCTCTCTGAAGAGGCAATTTGCATATTTAACTTGGCAGAGGAGTATTGCACAGCGCATAAGCCTCCTTACATTGGCATGCCAGAGGCGGTATGTCACTTTCCACGAGGAGAAACGTTACCCCTTAGACCTCAATTTATGCTGAATTCACACATCCGTGTGTCAAGATCCAAATATGGATAGTAATGCTCAGACTGGCCAGGAGTCTCCTGACCCAACCTTGACAGCTACATAAATGCTTAAGAGGTTGGTAAATTTGGGTTGGGGACCCGTTGCCGGTCCATCAAAAACGGAAATCCTACCATTAACATATAGGTCAGAAACAATGAGGACTCAAGCTTACAAACAAGTTAACTACTTCATAGTATAGGAAGCACATGTTGCGTACAGGTACATGGAGTGGGCTCAGATTGACCCCGTTCCATCAACGGCAGGTGTGTTATACAGCCAAGACCTGTTTCTAACAGCAGCAATCAGTGATGTCAATCTCTAACGGCAGCATTTAAAAGGTTTCAATGCGTTTTATGCGTTGATGCCAGAACAACCATGGGCCTACTAAGAAAACCCCCATCACAGCCATCTTTGTACTGGTATGAAGCACAGCATCTGGCTGAGTTTTCATAGGATATCATTTTTACTCTATACAGCAAAATTGTGGTACATGCTCTATACAGGGACTAAAAATAAGTTTGAACCGCTCCTCGTATTCCCAATCTAAAAGTGAAAAAAAAAAAAAGAAATAATTGGTATTGCCATAAAGGGGAAAATATGAAATGGAATAAAAAAAAAAGGAGGTGCAAATAAAAATGGCAACTTGCTATGCGAAAACCAAGACCTCTCACAGTTTCATTGTTTGAAAAAAGAAAAAAATAGTTATGAGCCTCAGAAAACATTTTTTTTTTTTTTAATAGCCACTACTAAAATAAAAAAAAACACTATGCAAGTATGAGATCACTGTAATTAAACAGATGTAGAAAATAACATTGCCAGGTAATTATAGCACATTGAACACTGTAAAACCAAAACCCATTTGTGGGTAGATCCAACATTTTAATCGCTTCTCATTACATTTTTTTGCGGTGTTGCAAAGACTAGGGGAAAAAAATCTGACTTCTAGTATTTCCAATTTTTTCTTGTTTAGCATAAACTGATAGAGTTCATTAATGTCATATTTTGAAATACTTTTATGGATGCATCAATACCAACTATGTCTATTTTATTACTGCCTTAATTTTTAATGGGGAAAAAGGGGGCAATTCAAATGTTTTTTTTTTTATTGTTTAGTCCCTTACTGGCCTTAATCCTGCGACTGTCCAACTGCTTTAACTATAAATTTAAATACTATAATATTGCAGCATATAGTGAAAATCTCGGTCTCCTATAAAGGTTGGTTTTCACTGGAGAACAGTCATGGCAGGCATAAAGGGCTTCATTAGACTCCCAACTGCCTTGGCAACCTGTCGAAACCACACAAATCGTGGGCGTTCCAAATTTGTGTGCTTTAAGCGACACTGTCAGAGAGATTAAGTGGAAAACAGCAGCGGCCAGAGCTCAGCTCCACTCGCTGCTGTTAGAGGCAGATGATGGCTATAGAACAGTTATCTGCCAGGAATAACGGAGAGAGGTCTTGGTTTTCTGCGGAGAAATTAGATCTTGAGCCTGCATCAAAGAGGGGCATGAGAAATATGACGTACCAGTACGTCAAATGTCAGGAAGGGGTTAAATGTATCTTTTCTTTGAAAGGCCGCAGTGGTTCAGGATAAAACATATCTGGCTGAAATAATACACCCAGGTGTCTGATAAATGGTGCATGTCATTCAAACAGCATGCATTAGCTGTTGAGTTCCTTTTAACCTCTTCAGGACTGACCTGTTTTGTGTCTTCAGGGCAAAGCTATTTTTGTCACTGCCTCTTTCTAAGTGCAGTTTTTCTTTTTGCTTTGACATAGCCATATGAGGGCTTGTTTATGGTGGAATGAGTTGCATTTACCAAAGACAGCATTTGGGGAGCACATATAACTAATTAGCCAACTTTTATTAACTATTTATGGGAAGAAACTGAAAAAACAACAATTGCAGCATTGTTTTTTACATATTAACTTTTACACCATTCACTGTTCTACATAAATAAGCTGTTGCCATAATTGTACTGACCCAAAAAATGAAGGTAATACCAAACGGGTACGCAGGATCGTATCCGATCCCATTGTCAAATGCAGAAGACATGATGATATGGATCAAAAATTCCGTGCACGTGGTTACCCCGAGAGATTACTAAAAGATTCACATAGGGAGAGTTTACCACGATCCGCGATGGATAAGAAGAATCAGAGGATACCGTTTGTTAATGTTTTTCACCCCTTTAAAAAGGGTATTCATCAATGTATTTCTAAACATTGGAGTATCTTACAAGCAGCCTATCCGCAAGTCCCAGAATTCATGAATAAACCCTTGGTTTGTTACAAAAAGTCAGACAATATCAGGGATTTTTTGGTGAGGGCGGACATTGGTACACTTAAAACAGGGCTAACACAAAGTGTGTTATATACTCCTCGGAAAGGGACTTTCCCATGCTTGGGATGTCTGCAATGTTCTAACATCACGAAGGGTGACAGCTTCACACATCCACGAACGGGTCGGAAATTTTCTATTAATGGACATTATACATGCGATTCATCATATGTTGTATACCTTATTAAATGTCCATGCGGTCTCGGATATGTTGGGGAGACTACTCAGCATATCCGTGACCGCATTTCTCAGCACAAATCCACAATTAGATGTGGACGTACCCTGCTACCAGTCCCTGCACATTTTTTGGAGAAAAAACACAACATTGCCCAACTTAGGTATCAAGTAATCGACCATGTCCCAAAATCCAGGAGAGGCGGCGATAGAATCAAAAAGTTGAAGGAACGTGAATCGTTTTGGATACACACGTTAAAGACCCTTACTCCATATGGCCTAAATAGGGAATACGAGCTTACCTATTAATGTATTATTGTGCATAAATTTATTTGACCCATTGGACATGATAGACACCGTGATATGAATGATTCCTCTAGAGAGTTAAAAAATATTTTGGTGACTTACTTTTTTTAGTCCTTAGTCACTACAATCTAGTCCATTGCAATGTTAATATTATTATACTGCCACTTGTATATGTATATTTTTGTTACTATTTCAACTTTGTATGTGATTTGCCTATTCTTGATAATATATTGTAAATCTTGCCATAATAATCATATTGATAATATTTTGTACTTTACCATATGCCATACCATCCACTTTTTTCTAATATGATTTTGTTTATTGTCAACAGCAATCTGGCACCGATCCTATGACGTAATTCTCCTCCTGACCTGCGCACTTTCCTCTGGGATATTCGGCTGTATTCGGTTTCCTTTCGGCTTTTCCCGGCTTTCCACACATGCGCACTGCATATTTCACCTTTTCAGTCTGACCCGGAAGTTCCCGGTGTCAGCGTTCACTTATCACATAAATAGCAGGGCCCACACCATGGCGCCACAGCTCACCGTCGCATTAGAGACTCCAGGACGTTGTCCTCTTCATTTCTTCATGAATTATAAGGTATGTCCCATAAGCTCTGCTAGCGTCCTCTTGTATCTATGGATCGAGTTGTCTTATTGCAGTCACAGCATTATTGCCTATATCTGGCGAGATATCACATATTTTTCCACCAGTAATTATACCTACGGTGTTTATATTTTTTTAGCACCCATATTTACCTTTATTTTTTCATTTTTTCTTTTGTACAGTGTGGGTGTGCTATGACATGTGGGTACATTTATTCTTATTGATACTTAGTCTGATGTTGCTATCTTGATTTCAGTGACTCATTATTATATATCATATATTATATTATATATCAATAGCGACACATTTTGTCTTTTTGACCATATATTGGTCACAACTTTATACATATTTTTCTTACATCCCAATATTTGGTGGTCCTCGCATCACATTTGTATGCGTTCTGGTCGCATACCTATATATAAAAAAACTTTTTTTCCTTGATATTGTCTTTTTTATTTTACTTTTTATTTTACTTTTTAGTATTTTTTATTTTTTAATTTTTATTTTTTGTATATGCCTTTGAATTCTTATGAAGGATTATATCATTCTTTATCTGTGCCTCAATTTTGGTGCCTCTTATATATATTTATTTTACTGCTCATGTTATACCCTTCCTTATTATTGTTTGTACATATACATATAGACTGTTGTCGTTTATTCATTGTCTTTTTTCTTTATACAGTAATAAGGGTACCTCTTGAAAAAGGCGGATACAGCCGAAACGTTGAGAGAAATAATGTACCTACCCTTACTTTTGTTCTTTTTGAATATGAGCTGTTAGTTTTTCCAATAAAAACTTTGTTTTTTGCATTATATTCACGTCTGGTGTGCCGGATTATATTTTTGGCTTGGTAATACCAAATTGATATTGTTAGATTATGTACTTGTACATATTAAATACATATAATAATACAATTCATTTATGTGCTGCCATATTCTAAGAGCCATACGTTTAAAGGGAACCTGTCACCAGTTTTGGCAGATATAAGTTACGGCCATCACCTTTCAGGGCTGATATACAGCATTCTATAATGCTGTATATCTGCCCCCAACCCAACCTGCAAGAGTAGAAAAATAGCTTTTATTATATTCACCGGCGGGTGTGGTCCGTTTAGAGGGGTGTCGCTCTTCTTGATCCAGCGCCTCCCATCTTCATACGATGCCTTCCTCCTGCTTGCTTAGTGCCGCGCTCCAAAAGTTTTAAGAATGACACAAATATTATATTTTCACATGATCTGCTGCCCTCTGGTTTTTATGTGTGTTTGACAGATGTTTTTATCACAGACAGAAATATAATAATTGCAAACATATGAGTAACAAAAGCTTATATTGACAGTTAGAATGAGTTAATGCAGCAAGTCAATATTTGCAGTGTTGACCCTTTTTCTTCAGGACCTCTGAAATTCTCCCTGGCATGCTCTCAATCAACTTCTGGACCAAATCCTGACTGATAGCAGTCCATTCTTGCACAATCAATGCTTTCATTTTGTCAGAATTTTTAGGTTTTTGTTTGTCCACCCGTCTCTTGATGACTGACCACAAGTTCTCAATGGGATTAAGATCTGGGGAGTTTCCAGGCCATGGACCCAAAATCTCTATGTTTTGTTCCCTGAGCCATTTAGTTATCACCTTTGCTTTATGGCAAGGTGCTCCATCATGCTGGAAAAGGCATTGTTGATCACCAAACTGCTCTTGGAGGGTTGGGAGAAGTTGCTCTTGGAGGACATTCTGGTACCATTCTTTATTCATGGCTGTGTTTTTAGGCAAGACTGTGAGAGAGCCGATTCCCTTGGCTGAGAAGCAACCCCACACATGAATGGTTTCAGGATGCTTAACAGTTGGCATGAGACAAGACTGGTGGTAGTGCTTATCTTGTCTTCTCCGAATGAGGCGTTTTCCTGATATCCCAAACAATCGAAAAGGGGATTCATCAGAGAAAATAACTTTACCCCAGTCCTCAGCAGTCCACTGCCTGTACCTTTTTCAGAATATCAGTCTGTCCATGTTTTTTCTGGAGAGAAGTGGCTTCTTTGCTGCCCTCCTTGAGACCAGGCCTTGCTCCAAGAGTCTCCGCCTCACAGTGCGTGCAGATGCACTCACACCTGCCTGCTGCCATTCCTGAGCAAGCTCTGCACTGCTGGTAGCCCGATCCCGCAGCTGAAACACTTTTAAGAGACGGTCCTGGCGCTTGCTGGTCTTTCTTGGGCGCCCTGAAGCCTTTTTGGCAACAATGGAACCTCTCTCCTTGAAGTTCTTGATGATGCGATAGATTGTTGACTGAGGTGCAATCTTTCTAGCTGTGATACTCTTCCCTGTTAGGCCATTTTTGTGCATTGCAATGATGACTGCACGTGTTTCTTTAGAGATAACCATGGTTAACAGAAGAGAAACAATGATGCCAAGCACCAGCCTCCTTTTAAAGTGTCCAGTGGTGTCATTCTTACTTAATCATGACAGATTGATCTCCAGCCATGTCCTCATCAACACCCACACCTGTGTTAATGGAGCAATCACTGAAAAGAGGTTAGCTGGTCCTTTTAAGGCAGGGCTGCAATGATGTTGAAATGTGTTTTGGGATAAAGTTCATTTTCTAGCCAAATATTGACTTTGCAAGTAATTGCTGTTAAGCTGATCACTCTTTATAACATTCTGGAGTATATGCAAATTGCCATTAGAAAAAGTGAAGCAGTAGACATTGTAAAAATTAATATTTGTGTCATTCTCAAAACTTTTGGCCATGACTGTACTGCAGTGAGCAGGTGCCGGGAAAGGTCAAAGAGGCCCAGCGCCTGCGCATTGCAGTACTTTGTTCTGCCATCAACATTGCAGAGAAGTACACCTGCGCAGGAGCGCGATGCTGAGGAGCCTCTGTGGATGACGTAGGGACATGTAGCAAGGAGGAGGACGGCATTGTATGAAGATGGGAGGTGCCAGACCAAGACCTGCGACACCACTCGGACAGGACCGCCCTGCTGGTGAGTATAATAAAAGTTATTTTTCTTCTCTTCCAGGTCGGGTTGGGGGCAGATATACAGTATTAAAGAACGCTGTATATCAGCCCTGAAAGTTGATGGCAGTATCTTATATTGGCCAAAACTGATGACAGGTTCCCTTTAACATTTTTCTGCCAACAGAGATAGGTGACGACTTATTTTAAGGAAAGTTGTAGTTTTTGTTGGTTATCCTTGCATACAATTATCCAATCTTCCTCTCACTTGACCAGAAAGAGTGGATAGGGGTGGGGATGATACCCATGAAAATCTCTTAATCTAAATAAAAATTAATTGTCAGATCCAAGAAAGCTAGATTGTAGACCTGTCCAAATTTCAGCAGAGAATTCACCGCCACGTCTCTTCCTGTATTCCCAAGAAAAAAAAGGAAGCACACTGTACAGTCCCTGACAGAAGTTTTGTCGCTTATCCATGTTATGTAAATCAAAGCTTATAACCTGATGTTAAATTCATCCATTTGTTGTATAAATTATTCTTTTGAAAGCTGAAACCCTCCCAAATTTGGTTTAGATTAAGAAAATAAATTGGCATCAATGCTGAAATATTGATCATTTAATGAACACAGAATGGTCAGATTTTGGCAAGACAAAAGTTTTATCGCCCACAGAAAGTAATGTGATATTCAAACAAATAATTATCTTAAAATACAAATATATGTTGCATAACATTGGTGAATGAAGTTGTGGTGCTATTAGAGTCATATTTATATTTTGCGTGACTTCCATGAGCTTGAAGGACTGCATCCATGCGGTTCAATAATGATTCATACAATTTATTAATGAAGTCATTAGGAATAGCAAAGAATGCAGTCTTACATGCCTCCCAGAGTTCATCTAGATTCCTAGGTTTTGTCTTCCAAGCTTCCTCTTTCATCCTACCCCAAACATGCTCAATGATGTTCATGTCTGGTGACTGGGCTGGCCAGTCATTGAGCACCTTGATCTTTTTTGCCTGGAGGAACATTGTTTTAGAGATGGATGTATATGATGGAGCACCATCCTGCTGCAAAATTTGACTCCTTTTATGATTTGGAATGTAAGAGGTAGCTAATACTTCTTGATATTTTAGGCTATTGATATTGCCTTCCACCTTGCAAATGTTTCGCACACCTCCATAGTGAATTTAACCCCAGACCATGATCTTTCCACCACCAAATTTAACTGTTTTCTGGGTGTATTTTGGATCCATATGGGCTCCAGTAGGTCTCCTGCAGTATTTGCGGCGGCTGTGGTGTAATTCTACTGAAGATTTATCAGAGAAATCCACCTTCTGCCACTTTTCCAGTGTCCATCTGTTTAGCAGGCTGTGGGACTTTGCAAATGCCATGTTTTTTTATTTGCCTTTTGTTTAGAGCTGGCTTCTGGGTACTGAATCGACCATGGAGGCCATTTCAAGACAGAATCCTACAAACTGTTCTAGTTGACACAGGACTTGAGGTGACCAGGCCTGTTGGAGCTCTGCAGCAGTGGAAGAGGGGCTTGCTTTGGATTTTCTAACAAACGTTCCTCCTGAGCAGTTGTTTTGCGGGGTCTGCCGGACCTGGGCTTGTCAAACCCATCTCCAGTCTCTTCAAATCTTTTTTTAATTCTTTGTACTTAACGCTGAGACACACCAAAGGTGCCAACCACCTCTTTAGTGGATCTGGTCTTCAGCCTCTTGATAATCAAGGATTTGGTCGCAGGGTGGATTTTTGGCATGTTGTCAGAGCTCAAGTTGCAGTTCAAGTGAAGGTCTGGAGTGCTGGGTTTCTTTTTATACACACCCACTAATTAACCGATCATTTACTGAGCACTGGTGAGGATGTAAACTAGGATTGGGTGCATTATATGACCAGGTGACAAAACTTTTGTCTTGCCAAAACCTGACCATTCTGTGTTCATTAAATGATCAATATTTCAGCATTGATGCCAATTTATTTTCTTAACCTAAACCAAATTTGGGAGGGTTTCAGCTTTCAAAAGAGTAATTTATAAAACCAATGGATGAATTTAACGTCAGGTTATAAGCTTTGATTTACATAACATGGATAAGCGACATAACTTCTGTCAGGGACTGTAGCGCTGTAGCTTGCAAACACGAGATATGAAAAATGAATTGCATCACTGCCTTAGAAATATGAAAAATTGAGAAGGCTTAGCGCATAAAATGGCCAATTTATGTGTACCTGGAAGCCACGTTAAGGCGCCCCTCGTTTTCCAGGTCCTAACTAATGCCAATCCTCGCTTAAAAAAGTCTTTATCTATATGGGAACATATGAATCCTCTCTCTAGACTGAAATCTACATCTCTGTGGAGGGGGGGGGGGAAACATAATCCCTGGCCAAACAATCACATATACATGGCAAGAATTGTAGTCCAATCAGGTACTACAAAATGTAGGCAAATGCCCCATGGCACTCCATTAATTATACAAACACCAGAAAAAATTGGAGAAAAATTGCCAAAACTGATATATAAATATTTATTAATACAAAAGAACATACAACATGTACTAGTAATACATAGATAGCAAAACAAGTGATTTGAAATGGTTATGCGTGATGTTATAAGATGTAATATACATCTGAGACACTAGTGTCAAAAGGGTGAAGGAGGCACCTAATGATAGGTATATAGTCTAAATACGAAGTTAAAAAAGGAATGCCTCAGTTATATCAAGGAGCAGCAAGAATAAAATATCTCAAAGAAGCATACAATATACTAATCGCAAGTGCAAGGTTAAAGAGGGGATCCGGATTCCCAACTTCAAGATAAGAGGTAACAATAAAATATTACTGCATAAACCAATGGTATAACTCACCCATGGTGGCACCTGTGACACAGACGCGTCCCGACGCGCGTTTCGCATCGGCTTCTTCGGGGGGCTGTGGAGGGGTAGTGGCCCTGGTACAAATGAAACGCCTGTGACTAACAGGTGGAGTGCTCAGGGAGAAGGTAAATGAATACATATCAAAAAACTGACCGGCACATTCAAACATAGACCTAATGTGAACAGGTGCTAAACCTAGAGTCACCAACTCATGCACATTCAAGAAAAAAAGGAAGCACACTGTACCGCTATAGCTAGTCACAGGCGTTTTAATTATACCAGGGCTACTACCCCACCACAGAGATGTAAATTTCAGTCTAGAGAGAGGATCATATGTTCCCATACAGATAGACTTTTCTAAGCGAAGATTGGCATTAGTTAGGACCTGGAAAACGAGTGGCGCCTTAACGTGGCTTCCAGGTACAGTCATGGCCAAAAGTTTTGAGAATGACACAAATATTATATTTTCACATGATCTGCTGCCCTCTGGTTTTTATGTGTGTTTGACAGATGTTTTATCACAGACAGAAATATAATAATTGCAAACATATGAGTAACAAAAGCTTATATTGACAGTTAGAATGAGTTAATGCAGCAAGTCAATATTTGCAGTGTTGACCCTTCTTCTTCAGGACCTCTGCAATTCTCCCTGGCATGCTCTCAATCAACTTCTGGACCAAATCCTGACTGATAGCAGTCCATTCTTGCACAATCAATGCTTTCATTTTGTCAGAATTTTTAGGTTTTTGTTTGTCCACCCATCTCTTGATGATTGACCACAAGTTCTCAATGGGATTAAGATCTGGGGAGTTTCCAGGCCATGGACCCAAAATCTCTATGTTTTGTTCCCTGAGCCATTTAGTTATCACCTTTGCTTTATGGCAAGGTGCTCTATCATGCTGGAAAAGACATTGTTGATCGCCAAACTGCTCTTGGAGGGTTAGGAGAAGTTGCTCTTGGAGGACATTCTGGTACCATTCTTTATTCATGGCTGTGTTTTTAGGCAAGACTGTGAGAGAGCCAATTCCCTTGGCTGAGAAGCAACCCCACACATGAATGGTTTCAGGATGCTTAACAGTTGGCATGAGACAAGACTGGTGGTAGCGCTCACCTTGTCTTCTCCGAATGAGGCGTTTTCCTGATGTCCCAAACAATCTAAAAGGGGATTCATCAGAGAAAATAACTTTACCCCAGTCCTCAGCAGTCCACTGCCTGTACCTTTTGCAGAATATCAGTCTATCCATGATGTTTTTTTCTGGAGAGAAGTGGCTTCTTTGCTGCCCTCCTTGAGACCAGGCCTTGCTCCAAGAGTCTCCGCCTCACAGTGCGTGCAGATGCACTCACACCTGCCTGCTGCCATTCCTGAGCAAGCTCTGCACTGCTGGTAGCCCGATCCCACAGCTGAAACACTTAAGAGATGGTCCTGGCGCTTGCTGGTCTTTCTTGGGCGCCCTGAAGCCTTTTTGGCAACAATGGAACCTCTCTCCTTGAAGTTCTTGATGATGCGATAGATTGTTGACTGAGGTGCAATCTTTCTAGCTGCGATACTCTTCCCTGTTAGGCCATTTTTGTGCATTGCAATGATGACTGCACGTGTTTCTTTAGAGATAACCATGGTTAACAGAAGAGAAACAATGATGCCAAGCACCAGCCTACTTTTAAAGTGTCCAGTGGTGTCATTCTTACTTAATCATGACAGATTGATCTCCAGCCATGTCCTCATCAACACCCACACCTGTGTTAATGGAGCAATCACTGAAAAGAGGTTAGCTGGTCCTTTTAAGGCAGGGCTGCAATGATGTTGAAATGTGTTTTTGGGGGATAAAGTTCATTTTCTAGCCAAATATTGACTTTGCAAGTAATTGCTGTTAAGCTGATCACTCTTTATAACATTCTGGAGTATATGCAAATTGCCATTAGAAAAAGTGAAGCAGTAGACTTTGTAAAAATTAATATTTGTGTCATTCTCAAAACTTTTGGCCATGACTGTACACAAATTGGCCATTTTATACGCTAAGACTTCTCAATTTTTCATATTTCTAAGGCAGTGATGCAATTCATTTTTCATATTTCGTGTTTGCAAGCTATGGCACTATAGTGTGTTACCTTTTTTTCTTGAGTGTGCATGAGTTGGTGACTCTAGGTTTAGCACCTGCTCACATTAGGTCTATGTTTGGATGTGACGGTCAGTTTTTTTTATGTCTTCCTGTATGCCATCCCTTTAATTTCTGTACCGTTTTTAACTTTTATGTATGTATTTGTTATTTCATGGTTTTTTTTAACTGTTTTAAGCACTGTACCCTTTCTTCATATATTAAATCTAAAATTTTATAAGTTTATTCCTTGCTAATCCAACCTACAACCTCAAAGAAGAAAAGTATAGCCTAGTGGTGTTACCATGTATGCCAAAGTACAAACAGTGTATCTCTCTAGCGCTTGGGAAAGCTGGGTGTGCATGTGTACTAGTGGTTCACCAATATCGCTGGCCTAACAAAATGGCAACTGGTGGCAGCTAAAACTGTGGTATGGACATATGAGCTGGCTGTGGGATGCACTTAGCTCATGGTCAGCCTCTAACAATAAGAAAGTGGACGTTGAGTTTAAGAATTGGAGTCCTTCTTTACAGTCGCATCCAAGTAACATGTGCATTGAGTTGGAGGTGTTTGTGATAAATCTTTTATATATTATCTTATTTTTTAACACCATTCAATATTTTGGATAATTAACATGTAACCTATATTCTATAGATCAATACAATTGAGATACCAAATTATACATTTTTTTTTATCTTTTGCACATAAAAAGATGAAAAAGCATATCCATAATTTTATTTTTTTGTAGACATAGCTGTGTCATGACTTAATTTTTGCAAGACAAAGTGTAGTTTACACTAGAACCATTTTTGGGCCTGACTTTTTTTTTATCACCTTGCATGAATAAAAAAAAAATCTTTGATTTTTTTATTTACAGTGTTCATCCTGCAGTATTCTTCTTTTCCACAGAATTACAGCAACACAAAATTTATATACAGCATATTTTGTTCCTATCTTTTAAGGTATGTGCACACGATCAGTAATGGTTCAGTGTTTGTTCAGATCACATCAAAAAAACTGAAATCCAAACATAGATCCAATGTGAACAGGTGCTAAAACCTAGAGTCACCAACTCATACATATTTAAGAAAAAAAGGTAGCACACTGTAGCGCTATAGCTTGCTGACACAAAATATGAAAAATGAATTGCATCACTGCCTTAGAAATATGAAAAATTGAGAAGTCTTAGCGCATAAAAAGGCCAATTTATGTGTACCTGGGAGCCACGTTAAGGCTCTTCTCGTATCCCAGGTCCTAACTATGCCAACCTCACTTAGAAAAGTCTTGGATGTGCCGGTCAGTTTTTTTTATGTGTATTCATTTACCTTCAGCCTGAGCACTCCACCTGTTGGTCACAGGCTTTTTAATTACACCAGGTTCATTACCCCTCCACAGAGATGTAGATTTTAGTCTGAAGAGAGGATTCATATGTTCCCATACAGACAGACTTTTCTAAGTGAGGTTGGCATAGCTAGGACCTGGGATACGAGAAGAGCCTTAACGTGGCTCCCAGGTACACATAAATTGGCCTTTTTATGCGCTAAGACTTCTCAATTTTTCATATTTCTAAGGCAGTGATGCAATTCATTTTTCATATTTTGTGTCCGCAAGCTATAGCGCTACAGTGTGCTACCTTTTTTTCTTAAATATGTAGAGTTGGTGACTCCTAGGTTTTAGCACCTGTTCACATTGGATCTATGTTTGGATGTGCCGGTCAGTTTTTTGGATGTGTATTCATTTACCTTCTGCCTGAGCACTCCACCTGTTGGTCACAGGCTTTTTAACTACACCAGGTTCATTACCCCTCCACAGAGATGTAGATTTTAGTCTGAAGAGAGGATTCATATGTTCCCATACAGACAGACTTTTCTAAGTGAGGTTGGCATAGTTAGGACCTGGGATACGAGAAGAGCCTTAACGTGGCTCCCAGGTACACATAAATTGGCCTTTTTATGCGCTAAGACTTCTCAATTTTTCATATTTCTAAGGCAGTGATGCAATTCATTTTCATATTTTGTGTCCGCAAGCTATAGCGCTACAGTGTGCAGTGTTTGTTCAGGACTTGACGCAGGTGAAATCTGCATCTGAGGTCACTAGCAGATCACCTGCATTTTTGATGAGTTTTTTTAAATGCGTTTTTTCCGCATGCGCTTTTGATGTGTTTTTAATTGCATGTGTGTAGCCCAGCTGCGCTTGGTGCCACATGTTACCCTGGAGGATGCATGAAAAGAAATTCACAATCACCTGATATTCATTCACACTTCACATTTCCCTGGTACCACCAGAGGGAGCCCTTTAGAATACGCAGGTATATAAGGGTGTGAAGAGATAGAGCAGGGAGATGAAGGCAATCTAGCTGAGAGTTAGTAGTCGTTGGTCGTACCTCAGAGAGACGAGTCGAGAGGAAAGTTACCTCAGAACGTGCGGACTGATAGTTCCCTAGGGAAGTGGAAAGTGACTCTCGAAGTGAGCATAGATCAGTCTGACTGAAGGTCCTGATAGCTACTTCGGACAGAGCCTAAGAAGGAAGTGAAGGAAAGGGAACGGCAGCATTTGTAAGACCGAGTCAACTGAGGTATTGTTAGAGAGCGAGCGTGCCGACGCTTGGAGAGCGGTGAAGAGAAGGAAGCTGACATCTACTGCTGCTTGTGCTTATGTTAAAGGTGTGAGTAGGACGACAGGCAAGGGAAAAGGGAAAGAGAGAGTGACTGAGGATGAATAGCATTGATGGCTTACTTCCACTCTGCACTACCGGACACCGGGTCCGAGCTTGCTAGAACCTTCACGGCTAGTGGGAAAAACCGGAGACCCTGCTGGACTTCAGGTCACAGAGGGGCCCAACAGTGCTGATACGTAGGTCAGGGAGAACAGGAGTCTGGTCAGCGCAACCATTGGAGACTTACTTCTGTCCAAAAGAAGGATCCACCACAAGATCAGCCGGCGTAGCAAAGAGAACGGAGTTAAACTTTGTTTCATGCAAGTTAGAAACTCACACACATATAGACGTAAGGAGGCCCTACACCTACTCAGTGATTACTGGACGTGCATCCTCCACCCTGACGGCCTCCCGGGACGTGCCTGCAACTTCATCACCAGTAAAGGTACAGAAAGAGACTGTCTTGTGTGTGTCTGCATTATTGCTCCTTCACCCCTGCATCGCCATATACTCCGAGGGATCAGTCTCGCCTGTGGGAGACTTAACACCTTGCTGCCCCAAACCCTCAGAGGATCTACATTGCAGCGCTGGTCACCCTGACCAGGAACCACAGGTGGCGTCACGAACATTTCTACAATCCCCTGTAAATATCCCCCCCCTTTAGTGAGCACCCAGGGCAACGGACCGAACCGCGCTACCCGTGACATTCCCCAGTAAAGTGAACGGCTCGGTGCCGAGTACCCCACAGCCCTGGTACGTGCGACTCACATGCGTTTTTTTTGTCACTTGAAATAAAGCTAATTGAAAGTTGGCTTCTGGGAAGGAAAAAAAGCGATTTCCAGTTTGCAAATATATTGGGGTATGTGCACATGGTCAGTAAATGCTGCGGGTTGGACACTGCGTATTCAAGAAAGCCCATGTCCACTATGCGTGCTGCGACGCCCGCGGCTTACCTGCAGAGACGGACATGTGGCGCATCTTTCCAGACTGCAGCATGTCAATGTATGTAGCGGAGACCCTCAGTCTCCGCTGCGTAAATTACCCACACTTTCATTAGATGCGGTAAAACTGCATTATCTTCCTAATCACATGCGTATTAAGTGCGGGAACACAGCTTACTACACATGTGTACTAATTTAAATAATGGTGAATCTTGTGACAGCACAGTACATGAGACAAAAAGTGGAGGAAAGCATAGAGAGGACACCTCCTTTTTTAATAAATAAATAACTGAAAAAAAAAAAAAAAAAATAGCGTCAGGTCCCCCTATATTTGTTAACCAGGTAATTCAGGCTGGTAAGGATCCCATATCCATGAACCTTACCAGCCTGATAATACCAGGCTGCAGCAGTCTGCTTACCTTGGATGGTTAGCAAAAATAGTGGGATCCCCCTCCAAAAAAGAAAAAAAAAAATAGTGTGGGGTCCCCCTATTTTTGTTAACCAGCCAATAGCACACAGCTGTATTCTCAGGCTGGCGAGGCCCGTGGATTTTAACCCTCACCAGCCTAAAAATAGCAGTCCGCAGCCGCCCCACATTTGGCACATCCAATGATGCGACAATTGTGGCACTTTACCCGGCTCTTCCCACTTGCCCTGTAGAGGTGGCAAGGGGGGCTCATATTTGTGAGGTTGATGTCACCTTTGTATTGTCAGGTGACATCATGCCCACGGATTAGTAATTGAGAGGCGTCTAAGACCCCTATCCATTACTAATCCTATAGTTATATGGTACATAAAGACACAAACAAAATAAAGTCTTTTAATTGAAATAATGACACAGACTCCTTTAATAGATCTTAATTAAACCATACTTATTGCATCGCCTATTCTACTGAAGCCAATGTTTCCTGGAAGAGAATTAAAATAAAAAAGCAATAATATCCTTACCTGTCCGCCGAGTAGATATACATACTGTCCCACGACAAGTCCAGCTCTGCTACATCTGGATGCCTTTGGCTGAACGGTGGCATTATGCCATTAAGAACACAGCTCAGGTCTGGCCGCGTTCCTGTGAAGACGCATGCAGGACTAGCTCTGCCTTTGAGCCGGTTTTAGGAGCCCTCTAGCCGTTTATCTAGCGACCTAATGGTTCGTACCGGGAGAGAAAGAGGTGGGGACATACCGGGACCCCCAAAAAGCAGAAAGTCCAAGGCAACATTCAGCGCTTCGTGCAGAAAGGCAGCTGTACATCCCCGGGCTCATCACGCAAGATGGCGCCGACACCATCAGCCCGCTCAGCTTCCCCACTATCAGAAGGATCTGATACTTCAGACATGGACAGCGTGGATGGGGCAGCCGTCGCTGCAGCGCGCAAAGGACTGGTGACAAAAACCTACCTGGACGCAGCTCTGCAGAGAGTATTCACCCTGCTAATGAAGGAGCTCTCTGACTTCAGGGCCGAAATAACAGCGCGGTGGAGCGGGTGGAAGAGGACTGCTCCACGTTGTCAGGAGCTACGGAGGACTTAACAGAGGTGGCAGGATCCCATGCACAGCATCTCAACCATGTATACACGATGCTGGAGGACCAGGAGAACCGGTCCCGGCGCAATAACATCCGGATGAAAGGCCTGCCGGAAAGCTGGGCCTCTGAGGCCCTTCCTAAAGTGGCCATGGAGATGTTCAGCGATTTACTGGGACAGGACAGAGCCGCGGCACTCACCATTGAGCGCATCCATAGGGCTTTGCGGCCGCAAAGCGCGCCATCTGATCCACCGAGGGACGTGATATGCAGGTTGCTTTCATATGTGGACACTAAAGATATCCTGATCGCAGCCCGCACTAAAGGTACTTTAAAGTATGGTGATGCTGCCGTTCACCTTTATCAAGATCTGGCACCCGCCACACTGGCCAAGCGCCGTATGCTGCGTCCTCTGCTCCAGGCACTTGCTCAGCACAACTGCAGGTACGCCTGGCTTTTCCCCTTTGGCTTGCGTGCCACCATAGGTGGCAAACGACTGGAACTGCACACACCTGCTGACCTAATCGCATTCTGGAAAGCTTTGGGAATTGAACCGATCGACATACCTTCATGGCTTACTGTGGATGCTGCACCGATGGTTCGGAGAGTAACTCCTGGATCTCCCTGGAAGGTTGTGAAGAAAAGAAAGCTGCGGCAGCGGGGAGAAGCCCTACATCAGACAAGACCTGAGCCTTCCCCGGGCTGATTTCTTCAAACCTCCATTTAGAAGAGATTACATTCATCGGCCACTAGATGGCATTGTTACCTTGCTCTATACTTAGCTGTTGTGACGTTGCAGTTAATTCTGGTTGTGTGGTAGCAGGGGCGGGGCGGGCGGGGGGAGTCTACGGGTAAAGGGTATGCCACACTAAACAATATCGCTAACGGGATCGCTAAAAAACGTCACTATTTAGCGATCCGTTAGCGATATTGTTCAGTGCGGCAGCTTCCAGCGACGAGCTTCCTGCTGTGATCTCGCTCGTCGCTGGAATCGTTCCGGACCCTATTTCATCGCTGGCGCTCCCGCTGGGTAAGTATCTAATCGCTGTGTGGCACCTTTTCTTAGCGATTTAGCGGTACTTTGTACCGCTAAAGTCGTTAAGAAGATCGCTAACGGCGATAGCGTCGTTAACTATATCGCTAAATGTGGCCGCATTTAGCGATATAGTAACAATCCCGCTAGCGATCGCATTAGTATGCGTCGTTATCGTGATCGCTAGCGGGATGTTTAGTGTGGCAGTACCTTAAGTCTAGCAGTTTGTTACTGTTCATGCTGGCGGTTTGCTAGCATAGTGAGGCATCGCCTTGCCTGTGGTCTCCTCTTACCTTCTCTCTCCCTATCACTGAACATGATGTGAAAAGCTGCCTTGAAGATGCGGGTTAATAGGACATGCACCTATGTTTAGCACTTTTATTATATAGACAGCCTGGTGGCCCATGCAGGCTGTTCACGCTCTAGTTTAAGTTTTTTGGGTCTCCAATGTTATTGTTACGTTATAGAGTTGTCCAGGTGGATGGAAGTTACACCGTATGATTCCATTGCTTTATGCTTGATTTCATGATTGCCACTACAACTCTCCTTACTTTGATTTATGAATATATAGATGTTTAGACAGAGATGTCTCACATCCTCATCCCATCTTACCTTTAATTAATCTACCAAGCACACTTGATCTATCTCTCCTACACACACTAACTGCTCATTCAATTGTTTCTTAATCCCTCCTGCTACTCTTTCTTTCTTTCATCCCTCAGCCCATCTCCCTCTTTTCCTTTCCTTTTTTTCCTCTTCATTGGCAAAGGTACGCTCTGCTTCTCTTGCAGCCATATCACCGAATAGTATAGTTAGACCGCTGCTAGTTATGGCTGCCCTACACCTCGATCCAGCTATAGAAAGAACCATTTAGTCCTCATATGCATAGAAGTTAGGGGCTCCTAACCCTGCTGCTTGTTGTCATATGGGAATGAGTCTGACTAACTCACACTGTTGTGACACCCCCCTGATGAGTGGGGCCTGGCTTTTGGGGGAGTTTACTCTCAGGGCGGACTATGTATTTCTGCTTGGGAGTGGATCTTCCCAGGAGGCTACGCCGCACCCCAGTTTGCTTACTCTTAGAAGTTTGGCTTGTTACGTGTATTTTTGTGGATTGTGTGTATGTTTGTTGTCCTGTCTTTCCCTACCCCTGTGTAGTCGCATCACAAATCCTCCCTCCCTGATGCCTCACATTTCCCCTCATAAAACGCTATTCTCCGACCCCCTTCCAGCAGCACTCCGAGAATTGTGTTGCCGTGGGTTAACACACTGGTTTTTTACCTACCCATTGAGTCATTTGCGATTTGTATTATCTTGGCTAGTGCCGTCTCTCTCAAGCTTTTTGAATGACACATCATGATGAGCTATCCTTGTAAATTAACATCATACAATGTCAAAGGCTTTAATTCACCAGTTAAACGCAGTAAAGTCTTTTCCATTCTGCGTACTAACCCAGTCGATTTCCTTCTGTTACAAGAAACCCATTTCCGTACTGGGAAAATCCCGCATCTGCCGTCAAGAGTGTACAGCCAATGGGTTCATGCCGCTGCATCTGACTCCTCGACCAGAGGGATGAGTATTGGGATTCATCGGAATTGCCCATTTAAAATCCTCACCACGTTTTCGGATGATGCAGGTAGGTTCGTTTTTGTGAAGGGGAAATTGGGAGGTCTGACCCTGACAGTGTGCAACATACATGCACCCAATCAAGGTACGGTTGCTTGGCTGATAGAGACATTGGCTAAACTCAAGACATTTGCTGAGGGACTTGTGCTGGTGGGCGGTGACCTAAACATAGTACTGAATCCCTTATTGGACACCTCTAGACCCAGGGTACATGTTACCTACAGAGCATTGAGGAAATTGCACTTACTCTTGCAAGATTTGAAGCTTAGGGATAGCTGGAGATTACTTCACCCATCTGAGCGGGACTACTCCTTTTATTCACATCCCCATAAATCCTACAGCAGAATAGATTATTTGCTAGTACCTGAGTCGTTGGTCCCCTTTGTGTCATCGGCGCAGATAGGAAATATCGGCATTTCCGACCACGCACCCGTTTCGGTCACGTTTGGATTGCAGGATCTCCCTGCTCGCCAGGGTTCCTGGAAATTGAACGTCACGCTACTAGACAACGAGGCCAATGTGAATGACATTGCATCTCAAATCTCAGATTACTTTGTAGCTAATGACACGGAGGGGATGCATGCGACAACGGTTTGGGAGGCCCATAAGGCCGTGATGAGAGGCAATTTTATCAAACTGGGGTCCATGGTTAAACGTAAACGCATGCACACGATCACATCCCTGCTCTCAAGGATTAACACTTTGGAACTAGCCCACAAGCGCACCATGGCGACGCAAACGTTTGAGGAGCTGCAGTTGTGCAGATCTCAACTTGCAGATATGCTCAACACTATTGCTACCAACTACGCTAAAATCAAATTCACCTCTTACTTACATGGCAACAGAGGAGGGAAACACATGACTGCGGCTCTTAAAAAACAAATTGCCTCCACCACTATCCCATCAGTGGTGGGCCCTAATGGCACACTGACAGAGGACCCAAGAGGTATCGCAGACGCTTTTTCATCTTATTTGGGTTCGTTATATAACCTACAATCTGCGACAAATTGCACTACAGCACCTGATAGAATGGCGGCAGTGCACGCCTTTCTGGATAATCTGTCACTCCCTTCTTTAGACAAGACTGCAGCAGAATCTCTGCTGGCACCAGTGACTGAAGATGCAATAAAGCAAACATTAAAATCTACACCATCTGGAAAGAGCCCTGGGCCCGATGGGTATCCCATTATATATTATAAGAAGTTCTTCTCAACACTGTCCCCTTACCTAGTCAAATACTTCAACTCACTTTTATTAGGCTCCCCGCCCCTCCCCCAATCTCAAGAAGCGTTCATCTCGCTCATTCCGAAGCCGAACAAAGATCACTCAATTTGCAGTAATTTCCGACCAATTTCTTTACTCAATACGTACTATAAATTATGGACCAAACTTTTGGCCCGTAGATTGGCGAGCCTGCTGGGATCCCTGATTCACCCGGATCAGGCGGGTTTTGTCTTGGGGAGAGAGGGGAGAGATAATGTCGAGAGAGCGATATACTCTTTAGCGATTGCTAAACGACGTTCCCTCCCCCTCTCTCTATTAAGTTTGGATGCAGAAAAAGCTTTCGACCGGGTGGATTGGGGATTCCTAGAGCAGGCTCTCTTGAAATTCGGATTTCCACCCCGCTTCATCTCCATTATTCTGAATCTATATTCCTCACCCTCAGCGAAGGTTCGGGCTAATGGGCAACTGTCAACACTAGAGTTGAGCGATACTTTCCGATATCCAAAAGTATCGGAATCTGAATGGTATCGCCGATACACAAAAAATATCGGCGATACCCGATACCGATACCGGAAATACAATGTAAGTCTATGGGAACAAAATATCGGAATTAAAAAAAACCC
Organism: Oophaga sylvatica; assembly: GCA_033576555.1. Classification (NCBI taxonomy): domain Eukaryota; kingdom Metazoa; phylum Chordata; class Amphibia; order Anura; family Dendrobatidae; genus Oophaga; species Oophaga sylvatica. Next base: position 365,229,931 of record JARQOD010000004.1, on the reverse strand, counting down.
ATTCTTGCCTTGTTGGTTAATTGTACATGAAGGAAAACAACAAAGAGTAATGTAGAATTTATTGGGGGAGGTTGAGGAGACATTAAAGGCATAGATGTTTAACACAATGCAATGGAATAGCATTAATATTTCTTTTTTTGAAATACGTTTGGATTGACGAAGAAATTGACAATGTTGTTAACCTTTTTTCTATTTTGTCAAATATGTCTGTTTCACAACTTCCATGCTCTTCACCTTTTTAACTTTTCACACACTTTCTCCTTCATAATCTTCAGCAGCATCATCTTTCTCATCAAATTATTCTTCATCTTCACCTTCTTAATCTTCTTGCTATTCATCTTTGTTAACATTACTTATATTGTTCTTATTAAACAGTTATTATTCTTCATATTCTACTTCTTCATCTTCTTCCTATTCATCCTTTTCATCATATTCTTATTTGTGACAGACATTCCTGTACTTGTAATCTGTAAAACTCTGAATTTTCATCCTTCCGTTCTTGCTGTCACGAAAGATTTTAATTACAACAGTATTTGTCCGCGTTCAGTTTAGCCTGCAGCAGCATCAGGCATTTTCCAGGGGCACCACGAGGAGGAACGGACTCACCCCCATACACTTAGTCTTCTTCTGCTTAGAATTTAGAGCATATATTTTGCTCTTCATTTTGGTCTTATACTTCATGTTCTTCTGCTTTTTGATCTTCTGCTTATTGTTCTTCTGTCTCTTGTTCTGTATCTTGTAGTTTGTCTTAACCTTCTTTGTCCTGTTGGTGATGGTACAAAAGCCAATGGAAGTAACGAGGACCAGCTGACTGTGCTGGAACCCGGAGGGTCAGCAGAAGGAAAAGAGCCAATGGCACAACCGAGGACCAGCTGACGTTACTGGACACGGTTACTAAGCAGGAGGTACCTGTGCTCCAAAGCACTACCAAGGACCAGCAGACGTTGCTGGAACTCGGATACCGACATGGAGGCACCTAGGCCAAAGGCACTGCGGAGAACCAGCTGACGGTACTGGAACCCGGACGGGTAGAAGAAGGTACAAGAGCCAATGCAAGTGACGAGGACCAGCTGACTGTGCTGGAACACGGAGGGTCAGCAGAAGGAAAAGAGCCAATGGCACAACCGAGGACCAGCTGACGTTACTGGGACACGGTTACTAAGCAGGAAGTACCTGTGCTCCAAAGCACTACCAAGGACCAGCAGACGTTGCTGGAACTCGGATACCGACATGGAGGCACCTAGGCCAAAGGCACTGCGGAGAACCAGCTGACGGTACTGGAACCCGGACGGGTAGAAGAAGGTACAAGAGCCAATGCAAGTGACGAGGACCAGCTGACTGTGCTGGAACACGGAGGGTCAGCAGAAGGAAAAGAGCCAATGGCACAACCGAGGACCAGCTGACGTTACTGGGACACGGTTACTAAGCAGGAGGTACCTGTGCTCCAAAGCACTACCAAGGACCAGCAGACGTTGCTGGAACTCGGATACCGACATGGAGGCACCTAGGCCAAAGGCACTGCGGAGAACCAGCTGACGGTACTGGAACCCGGACGGGTAGAAGAAGGTACAAGAGCCAATGCAAGTGACGAGGACCAGCTGACTGTGCTGGAACACGGAGGGTCAGCAGAAGGAAAAGAGCCAATGGCACAACCGAGGACCAGCTGACGTTACTGGGACACGGTTACTAAGCAGGAGGTACCTGTGCTCCAAAGCACTACCAAGGACCAGCAGACGTTGCTGGAACTCGGATACCGACATGGAGGCACCTAGGCCAAAGGCACTGCGGAGAACCAGCTGACGGTACTGGAACCCGGATGGGTAGCAGAAGGTACCCATGGAAATTAAAGTTGAGGCAGCAGGACTGTTTGCCGTTCACACAGCAGGGGAACAGCTGACATTACTGAACCCCAGTAACACAGGAGCAAGTGTTAACTGTGCTAACAGCACTTCCGAGAAACAACTGGCGGTGTTGTAACCCAGGGATGAGAAGAGAACATGGTGGAGGCAGCAGGACTTTTTGCCGTTCACACAGCAGGGGAACAGCTGACATTACTGAACCCCAGTAACACAGGAGCAAGTGTAGACTGTGCTAACAGCACTTCCGAGAAACAACTGGCGGTGTTGTAACCCAGGGATGAGAAGAGAACATGGTGGAGGCAGCAGGACTTTTTGCCGTTCACACAGCAGGGGAACAGCTGACATTACTGAACCCCAGTAACACGGGAGCAAGTGTTAACTGTGCTAACAGCACTTCCGAGAAACAACTGGCGGTGTTGTAACCCAGGGATGAGAAGAGAACATGGTGGAGGCAGCAGGACTGTTTGCCGTTCACACAGCAGGGGAACAGCTGACATTACTGAACCCCAGTAACACAGGAGCAAGTGTAGACTGTGCTAACAGCACTTACGAGAAACAACTGGCGGTGTTGTAACCCAGGGATGAGAAGAGAACATGGTGGAGGCAGCAGGACTTTTTGCCAGACACACAGCAGGGGAACAGCAGGCGTTACTGAACCCCAGAAACACATCAGCGATTGTTTTCATCTGTGCATCTAACACTTCTGAGCAGCAACTGGCGCTGTTGAAGCCCAGGGTCAAGGAGGGTGTAGGCATAAAATATTGAGTTATTGCCTTGTTACGTGGCCATTGCAAATGTATGTACTTCAAACAAGAATAAATGAAGTTTTACTACGACAATAAAATGATGAATTTCAATTACAAGAATAGAAAAATATTTATACTTGACAGTCCTCTGTGGTTGATAACGTTTAAAGGCTAACTGAAAATATGGTAACAAATTCAAAGCTTTCGAGACTACTCAGGTGTCTTCATCAGGCTAAGAGTAAAGCCAAAAATGAAGAATCACATATTTCTACACACAACAGGACACAGGAATAGCTAAGACAAGTGAGGGAGGGACAAGTGAGGGGAGACCGGCAACAAAAAGGAGAACAAGGATGAATTATCAGCGCCACACAATCACAGATAAATTAATGAATTTACCTGTGGCAAAAGACTTTTGTATGCCCGGTCATAGCATGATGGATATGGAATTACTGGTATTAAAATATAACTTCAAATATGAGAAACGTACAAAGGTTTCAGAATATAAGCTCATCATGACCTTTGACACTGTTAGTGATGGAATGAATAGATCACATGGATTTATGTCATTCTATATCAATTAAGGAATCTGCGTCTATGCCCTTCCAGGGTCATGAAAACCCAAAAAAAGACGCCAATCAGAGGGCAATCAAACTTTCTATCCTTATCTAGGAACTGTTCCAATATTTATGTTCATCCCTGTGAGATAATGACAGTTCTGATACACGTCACTTACTTGTCTTACCTATTGCACTATTCCTGTGTCCTGTTGTGTATAGAAATATGTGATGCTTAATTTTTTTATTTACTCTTTGCCTGATGAAGAGACGTGAGTAGCCTTGAAAGCTTGCAATTTGTTTCCATCTTTTCAGTTATCCATTAAAAGGTATCAACCACTGCTGACTCTGAAGTCTAAATATTTTTCTATCTACTGGCTAACACAGCACAAAGATACACATGTTTTCTAATTTCAAGAAGGAAAAATAAAGAAAATACAAATATAAACGCATATATGCACATGCCAAAAATAAATGGAACAACACAACACCCAAAAAATTGGTAACAAAATATAGTGTTGTAAATTTAAGAATAAAAGTCCATTTTTTTTTTATGAATAATGCTTAAGGAACGCTATGTTAAACCATAACATAGTGAAGACAATGGATTTTGTAATAGTCACTCATCATCATCATCGCAAATTTTATGTGACAGTCACTGACATTTCAATTATTTAAGTTCATAACATCGTAACTTTCTATAGCATGTATGACATGTCCAGCATGGACTCATCAATGTGATTGATGACACAATAATGTACGATAAAAAATAACCATTTAAAAAAACATGAGGCATTGTTTGTCACAATTTAAGTGTGTGCCTGCAAGTGTAGGTGAAACAAAGGCTACGGATAGCAAAGGTATATTCTATGTCTGTATCAGACAGTGGACATTTTCTGATGGGTAATGCCGATGTTATACTGTACGTCAATAAAGTCTGCGTCTGAAATCATGCATTTTTTGCTTGTAGAGTGTTGAAGAGGGTAAAAGAATGTCTGGTTGCGCAAAGCTTTATCCTCAACACTACCTTCCTACTGTCACGCGTAGGGTAGGGTAGCGTGTGCCAATTAGCTGACTATCAAATGTGAGGTTAGGCTGCGTTATTGCGCACTAGGGACGCAAAAAAAAATACAGCAGTAATAATTAAATGTGTAATACTCCAGCTATGACAACAAAAAAATTACGTTCCCTCTTTAACAATGTACAACACTAACAAGCCTAATGGTTGACGCTGACTTAATTGAGATACAGTATTACATCAACATTGTCCATGAGTAACTATGCACTGTGATACCTATATACCAGTATTAATTTATATCTCTTGTGGTTGTTTCAACAGCACTTGCAGGTATAACTACCTATTGTCAGTATGCATGATGCACTTTCTAGATGTAATAATTTATTATTGGACATTATTACCATGTTTACATGCTGGCCATTTCATATATGGTGTTTGAAGTTACAGTTGGCATCAGTATGTGTATTTTATAATGTCTGTCATAAATAAAACTCGTGATGATGATGATGAGGATTTAATGATTCGTACATCCATTGAGTGCATTATCTTACAGGTACAGATAAAGTTCCTTAAAAAGCATTAATTCATAAGTCTGAAATGTACTTTTATGCATTAATTTCAAAATGTGAAGAGTAGACTATGTTTTATTTTTTGTTACCATTTCTAATAGACATGTGCAGATATGCGCTGTGATGACAAATTATTATTTGTCCATATTTGTCATAAAAATTTATCATTCTAGGCCTGCAAAACTTCACAATTTCATGTTTTCAGCATAACAAGCAGGGTGACAGCTCTTCCCTATTTGGAGCATGTTGGTCATGTGTTTTTCTGTCCATGTGTCGGGAACAGGAGACTTCTTGCCGTTCACACAGCAGGGGAACAGCTGGCGTTACTGAACCCCACTAACAGTAGAGCTTGTGTTTTGTTCTGTGGACACGACACTTCTGAGCAGCAACTGGCAGTGTTGGAGCCCAGGGAGTAGAGTTCAGGTGGTAGAAAGATGAACATAACAGGAGACATGGATAACGTTGCGAACCAGTTATTTAATCTGAAAACGGACAGACAAATTCTGGCGAGATCCATGCCTTGTTCATTTTCAGAAAAGTAAGCCGGTCTACATTATCGGAGGATAGTCGCATGCGACGGTCTGTTAGTACACCACCTGCAGCACTAAAGACGCGCTCCGATAATACACTGGCAGCAGGGCAAGCCAGCACCTCCAATGCATACTGGCTAAGCTCTGGCCATGTATCCAGCTTAGAGACCCAAAACTTGAATGGGGAAGAGCCATCTGGGAGTACACTGAGAGGCAATGCCAAGTAGTCTGTCACCATCTGACGGATACGTTGCCTCCCGTTGAGTGGAGCCCTCTCGGATGGTGTAGACATTTGTGGCGCTGCCAAAAACTTTGCCACATTTTTAACATACTGGTCTTTCCCTGTGCAGAGGCACTGCGTGTGCTCCCTCTTGTTGCAGAGCTCTCTACACTGCCTCGACGCACAGAGCTGCTTTGTAAAGCAGTAGCAGCAGCAGTGCTCTCGGCAGTAAGGTAGAACATTAGGGATTGCACCAGTGTGTCTTGGTACTCCCGCATTTTACGCTCCCGGTTCAACGGTGTGATGAGGCTCTTGACGTTGTCCCGGTAGCGAGGGTCTAGGAGGGTGTACACCCAATAATCAGATGTCGTGAGAATGTGGGCAATGCGGCGGTCGTTTCTTAGGCACTGCAGCATGAAATCAACCATGTGCTGCAGACTCCCAACTGGCAAAGAAACGCTGTCCTCTGCAAGAGGCGTTATCTCTGCCTGCTCTGCATCACCCCACCCTCGCTCTACATACTGACTAGAGCGTTGTGTACCTCCCTCTGGAGCGATGTCTTCCTCCTCCATTGACTCCTCCTCCTCATCCTCCTCACAAAGTGAGCCCTGCCCAGCCCTTTGTGAGGAACCACGTTGCGCTGACTTTCCAGAAGGTGATGGAATTTGTGACTCCTCATCCTCCACCTCTTCCAAAACCTCATCCCTTATTGCTTGCAGTGTTTTTTGAAGCAGGCAGATAAGGGGACAGTCAGGCTGACTAGTGCATCATCTGCACTCGCCATCCGCGTTGACTCATCAAACGCACGCAAAACGTGGCACATGTCCTTGATAGTGGCCCACTCATTAATGGTGAAGTGTGGACGGCGCAAATTGCGTGTTGATTGCGCCTGATGCAGCTGATACTCCATAACTGCTGGCTGCTGCTCACACAACCGCTCCAACATATGTAACGTTGAATTCCACCTGGTGGATACGTCACATATGATGCGATGTTCAGGAAGGCGCAATCTGCGTTGCAGAGCTGCAATGCGCGATCTGGCCATGCTGGAACGTCGCAAGTGAGCGCACTCTAGGCGGACCTTGTGCAGCAGTGCATCAAGATCCGGATAGTCCCTCAAAAACTCTGCACGACCAAGTTGAGCACATGTGCCAGACATGGTATGTGAGTGAGTTTGCCAAGGCCCAGAGCTGCCACCAGATTTCGGCCATTGTCACACACTACCAAGCCTGGCTGGAGATTCGCTGGCAAAAACCACACGTCACTCTCCTGCTTGATGGCATTCCAGAGCTCCTGCGCTGTGTGGCTTCGATTCCCCATGGGAATTAATTTCAGAACGGCCTGTTGCCGTTTGGCCACGGCTGTGCTCATATCGGTCGCATCAGGTAAGCGTCCACGGTCCATGTGGAGGTAGACCGTGACGGCTCCTGCAGCGATGATTCTGAGGAACTGGAGTAGGAGGAGGAGTCAATGTGGACAGACTTGATTCCGGCAATCCTTGGAGTTGGCAGAACACGTACAGCGCCACTCGCAAGATCTGTACCCGGCTCCACAACATTCACCCAATGGGCAGTGAGTGAAAGGTATCGTCCCTGGCCATGGGTACTGGTCCACGCATCGGTGGTCAGGTGGACCTTGCTACTGACGGCGTTTAGTAGCGCATGTTTAATTTTTGCCTCAACATGCTTTTGCAGACCAGGGACGGCTTGCCTGCTGAAATAAAATCGGCTGGGCACATTGTATTGTGGGACTGCCAATGCCATTAATTCACGAAACTGTCAGTCTCCACCAGTCTGAATGACAGCATTTCAAGGGACAGGAGTTTTGCAATGCCAGCATTCAGAGCCTGTGCTCGTGGATGGTTTGCCGAGTATGGCCGTCTTTTATCCCATGCCTGTGCTACCGATGGCTGTTTTGTGGCCTGGGTGTGTGAGGATGACAGGGAATTTGCAGCTGTGGGTGGAATAACACTGTGTCTCTGGACAACAGTGACAGAGGTTCTTCCATGGCGATCCTTTGAGGAAGCCGAACCAGCTGTGTGTGAACTGGAGGAAGAGGCTCCAACACGAGCTGAAGATGTAGGTGCTGCTGTAGGTTGGCCTACATCTCCAGTGTGTCTTTGTAACTCAACAAAGTGCTTTGACCGCACATGTTTCCACATATTTGTTGTATTAAGGTTACTGACACTTTTACCTCTTAATTTTTTGATTACACAGCTTGCATTTGACATAGCAAATATCATCTGCAACTGTATCAAAAAAGGACCACGCAGAGCAAGTCCTGGGAGCGCCCGGTTTGGCTGTTGTAAGAGAACTGCTCCGAACGGGTGCCAAACTGGAGGCTACAGGCAAGCGAGTCTGCAGCCTACCTCTCCCTACTGTTTGGACCGTTGGGGCAATCTCTTCCTCAGAGCTGCTCCCACCACCTTCCTGTTCCTCACGCCATGTTGGGTCTTGGACCTCATCATCTCCACCACTACCCTCTTCCAACACCTGCTCTTGTTGGTGGTCTGGCCAGCACCATGCTCAACAGAAACTGGCAACTGAGTCTCATCATCATCAGATGCGTTCTGCGGTGTGCTGACCATCGGCACTGGCTCACCCGCCTCTTCAGATTCAGAGAGACACAGCTGTTGCGCATCACTGCATACTGCCTCTTCTTCACATTCCAGAATGCTGCTTGGCTGGGCCCCTGTTTGCAAGCCAACAGATTCTGAGAACAGAAGCAGAGACTCAGCTGGCTCCTGTACAGAGCTCTCTGACTGCCTGGGCAATTTGGCAGGCGGTGAAGAGACTGATGGTTGTTCAACAGTGCTGTGGTCCTGAGAGGAGGTGGAAGCTATTGAAGTCGATGCATTGGCTGCCATCCAACCAACAACGGCTTCAATTTGTTCTTCACGCAGCAGGGGGTACGCTGAGCTCCTACAAAAGTGCGCATAAAGGAACGCTCACGGGGAAAACTGGTGGATGCTGTGTCACTGGGTGCGGCAGCAGCCACAGAATCCCCACGTCCTCTCCCTGCTGCAAATCCACGGCCTCGACCACGACCACGTGCCTTACTCACTGACTTCTTCATCGTGGTAGATTGATAAAGAAAGTCAGAAAAGTTATAAGGCCTAAGTGTGGTTATTCGTCACAGACTACAGTGAACCCTGCAGACAACTGTTCAGTAGCTGTTAAAGGCCCCTTTGTGTACTTCTATAGTGTTTGCAACCAATGTATTGTATACGGATGGAAGCGCGTCACACTAATAGATTAGATTTTTTTCCACTAAAATGGAGCAGCACCAATTAGAGAAAAATGTGAAGGATGAGGCAGTGACACACGCTCAGCAGACTACAACCGGCAGTGGTTGAAGAACAAACTGGAGCGTAATCTGCACTCACAAAATGAAAAGCTCACAGACTACAGTGAACACTGAAACACAACTGTTCAGTAGCTGTTAAAGGCCCCTTTGTGTACTTCTATAGTGTTTGCAACCAATGTATTGTATACGGATGGAAGCGCGTCACACTAATAGATTAGATTTTTTTCCACTAAAATGGAGCAGCACCAATTAGAGAAAAATGTGAAGGATGAGGCAGTGACACACGCTCAGCAGACTACAACCGGCAGTGGTTGAAGAACAAACTGGAGCGTAATCTGCACTCACAAAATGAAAAGCTCACAGACTACAGTAAACACTGAAACACAACTGTTCAGTAGCTGTTAAAGGCCCCTTTGTGTACTTCTATAGTGTTTGCAACCAATGTATTGTATACGGATGGAAGCGCGTCACACTAATAGATTAGATTTTTTTCCACTAAAATGGAGCAGCACCAATTACAGAAAAATGTGAAGGATGAGGCAGTGACACACGCTCAGCAGACTACAACCGGCAGTGGTTGAAGAACAAACTGGAGCGTAATCTGCACTCACAAAATGAAAAGCTCACAGACTACAGTGAACACTGAAACACAACTGTTCAGTAGCTGTTAAAGGCCCCTTTGTGTACTTCTATAGTGTTTGCAACCAATGTATTGTATACGGATGGAAGCGCGTCACACTAATAGATTAGATTTTTTTCCACTAAAATGGAGCAGCACCAATTAGAGAAAAATGTGAAGGATGAGGCAGTGACACACGCTCAGCAGACTACAACCGGCAGTGGTTGAAGAACTAACTGGAGCGTAATCTGCACTCACAAAATTAAAAGCTCACAGACTACAGTAAACCCTGCAGACAACTGTTCAGTAGCTGTGAAAGGCTCCTTTCTGTACTTCTATAGTGTTTGCAACCAATGTATTGTATACGGATGGAAGCACGTCACACTAATAGATTTGATTTTTTTCTAATATAATGGAGCTGCACCAATTCCACAAAATAAAATAAAAAAAAAAAAAAGAGTCAGTGACACGTGCAGATGCCTACAAACAGCGGTGGATGCAGAGCAAACTGCAGCGTCACCTGCACTGTCACACACACACCTTGCACAGAGCTGTTAAAACAACACTGGCAAAATGAAGCTTTACACAGCGGTTGGTAAACTAGCCTGCCTAAAGCACAGTAGTACACAAAATCGCTATATCTAACTGTCCCTCAGAGTGAGCAGAGTAGCGTTCTGTCCCTAACTCAGTTCACAGCACAGTGACGCTAAAATGGCTGCGGCGCCTTTTATAGTGCATTCTGACATCATTTCAGCAGCCAATCACAGCCATGCCATTAGTTAAGATGACCGCAGCATTACAGGATGTGCCCACACTTCATAAGATTCATCATTGGCTGACTAAAATCACATTGCCTCTCAAAGAATTATGGGAACTTCCGATTCCGGTATACGATATTGAAAAAGTATCGGAATTAAGTATCGGAATTCCGATAACGCGAATATCGGCCGATACCCGATACTTGCGGTATCGGAATGCTCAACACTAGTCAACACCCTTTCGCATTAGTAACGGAACGCGTCAAGGGTGCCCACTTTCGCCGTCTTTATTTGTATTAACTATGGAGCCTCTGCTCCAAGCTATTAGACAGTGCCCTGATATTGTAGGCTTCCGGGTCGGCTCCGAGGACTACCAAGTCAGTGCCTTCGCCGATGATGTATTGCTAAGTTTATCAGACCCCATCACATCCCTCGAAGCAGTAATGTCACTTCTCCAGCGCTATGGGGAAGTTTCCAATTTTAAAATTAATGTCTCTAAATGCGAAATGATTGGCTTGAACCTCCCGAGTTCCACGGTTACTTCACTACAGGCTATATATCCCTTTACCTGGCCCCCGTCCCACATAACATACCTTGGAATTCGAATTCCTGGGGACCTATCCCGATTACATGAATGTAATTACGACGCCAGCCTAGCTGACGTTAAAACTATGCTTCAGAAAATAGATATTCCGTATCTCTCATGGCTGGGCAGGAAAAACCTTCTGAAAACTTATGTAGTCCCCAAACTATTATATCTTTTGCAGACTCTTACCATTCCAGTGCAGCCCGCCTATTTTACATCCATAAGACGTATCTTCTCCGCCTTTCTCTGGAAGGGGAACAGACCTCGTCACGCGCATGCATGCTTGCGGCGTCCAAAACACCTAGGGGGAAATGGTCTTCCTGATGTGGGACTGTATTACCGGGGGATACACCTTCGGTTACTGGCAGAATTGCTCTCACCATCTTATTCCAAACCCTGCAAATCCTTAGCTCTCTGGTTGATGGGGGGGAAAGGTGTGAGAATGCTATGGACAATACCTTTTCATGATAAACCTAAAAACACTTTACACACATTAAAGGACATGCATTGGCTGTTCAAGGGACTCCCTATAGTGGGGATAGGGGAACATGAGGGAAGACAACTCTTACCCCGTCCGCTGTACTCAGCCCCACTGGCGGTACTCCCATGGTATGTGGATTTCCTGTTCAAAGACACTATGGGCGAAACTACATGACATTACATTAGGACAGCTAGTAAGGGGCGAGGAGTCAGAGGCTAAAACCTTGATAACGGAGACCTTACATTCTTTAGGAGGAGGGGAACTTCACCGCTCACATGTTATGTTTTTCTGGTCCAGGTTTATCGCTTTGGGAGTGCATCGTAACCCACCCTCATGGTTTGAAAAACTAGTATCCCAACCCACTCTCCCGACTAGATTGACCTCCTTTTTCTATACAAAATTAGTAATGGAACATCCCCCAGCTAAACCCCTTGCTATTTTGCAATGGGAAACAGACCTATCCTGTACGTTTTCAGACGAAGAGACAAAACAAATCCTGACCCGCTCACATGGCTTTTCTCGGTGCATACTCTCTCAAGAAAATGCTTTGAAACTCACCCTACGCTGGTATAGATCCCCAGTAAAGATCTCACAGATGTTTCCCTCCACACCGGATACCTGCTGGCGATGTAACACCGCCAAAGGTACCCTCAGCCATGTTTGGTGGTCCTGCCCAGGTATCCAACCATTCTGGCTACAGGTCCAGAGTTCTATTCAGGATATTTTACGCAAACCGTTTGTGTTACATCAGACCATGGTACTATTGAATATGGACTCTCCAGAGATCTCTCTAAAGAAAAACTCAGTTGTAGTGCATCTCTTGACGGCAGCTAAACTCTTAATCCCCGCATATTGGAAGTCGACTGAGGTTCCTGACTATAACCAATGGGTAGCTAAAGTGGATCAGATAAGGAGAATGGAGGAGACGTTCCACTGGTTGAATGGCTCACGGGGACGGTTCCTTCAGATATGGGATCCTTGGATTAAGTGGAAAGACTCTATGGCTATCGGTTAAAGCTCTACTAACACGATAATGACGAAAGGCTGTAATAGAAAAAGATATAAACCCCTAACTTCGGTATGTCTGGGTTTCCTCGGGATCCTATTGCTGGCTTATTAGTCTACTCACCATAATCTACAGCACTAACCTCAAATGGCGACTATATAGACCCACATCCCTCACCTTCCACCCCCCTGTCCCCCCCCCTCTCCCACACCCACCTCCCCATTGTAATTGGTCGTCTGTTGTGATCGTGCCTGTGGTTTGTCGTAGTATTCATGTTTCATGTTTAATGTTCAGTGTTGGCTACATTGATACCTAGTATGGGACTTATTGGCGACGCACTGACACAGTCTGTCCAAAGATTAGTACTCACTAAACAAAGATTTGTATGGAAAACCTATAGTAGAACCTACCATAACCTGTCCCCTGTGCAGAGGCGGATGTGCAAGACTCATTATCGCCAACTTCAGCGATCAGTCCCTTTTAAGATAAGATTTGCTTTGTATTTTGTCTACACGTTGTTTGTAAACTGTTCTGCCTATATCGCAGTACCTAAATGTACTTTGTTACCAATTTTCTTGACATTGACATGTATTTTCTGTTATATTGCTGATATTTCAAAATACAATAAAAATTTGAAATAGGAAAAAAAAAAACACAGCTCAGTCCCCAGCGGTCACGTGCACTGCAGTTCTCGCAGTCAGCTGATTGTGAGAACTTGGCTAGTGACCCGAGATAACCCCATCCCCGGCGGTCACATGTACGGCATTTCTCGTGATCAGCTCAGTTTATCGCGAGAACTGCAGTGTACGCGAACTTCCGGCTGAAACAAGGTACACCTTTATTTAAATTAGGACACAGTCGTAGTAAGCTGTGTTCCCGTACTTAATATGCATGTGACTAGGAAGATAATGCGGTTTTACCACATCTAATTATAGTGAATGGGTAATTTACGCAGTGGAGACAGAGTGTCTCCGCTACATAAATAGACATGCTGCGGTCTGGAAAGAGGCGCCACATGTCCGTCTCCACAGGTAATCCGCAGGCATCTGTGCATGCATAGTGGACATGGGTTTTCTTAAAATCCCATTCACTATGCTGTAACATCTGGCCGCTGCGGGTTTGACGCTGCGAATGTACGGAGCGTCCAACCCGCAGCGTTTACTGACTGTGGGAACATACCCTTACTACTTTTGCAGCAGAAATTTTTCTTTGTGAAGTTCACCATCTGGGAAAAATAATGAAACATTTTTACAGAATGTGTC
>JARQOD010000004.1:365162494-365216314 GCA_033576555.1 Oophaga sylvatica | reverse complement strand
ATATATATATATATATATATATATATATATATAATACACATATATTTATAGTTCATAGACTTCTACATACTGTAATAGCCGCTAATTCAATTGCCGGCTTTTGTGAAAATACAGAACCCGACATGAAATGACACATGGTTTACATACAGTTAACCATGTAATTTCATGTATTTTTATATATGGTTTAAACTTACAATTACATGAGTATATGTATGCAAAATTGCAGACATGTAGGGGTTAATTAAAGGTATAAATCCGTTGAAAAAAAATGCGTGGGCTCCCGCTGTATTTTCACCAGACAGACAAAGCCAGCGAGTGGGGGCAGATAATAATAGCCCAGGGAGGGTGCATTTATTTTGTGCCCCCCCCCCGGCTACTAATATCTGCCCCCAGACACCCCAGAAAAGGCAAATCTCTAATTAGATTAGCCCTTTCTGGCACTTTGCCTGTCTATTCCCATTGCCATGTAGCGGTGGCGAATGGGTTAATAAAGGGTTAAAGCCACCTTGCAATTGAAAGGTGACTTTAAGCCAGGTTAATAATTGAGAGCTGTCAATTAGACAACTATCAATTATTAATCCTCTTGAAGTAAATAAAAAAAACACACACTTTAAGAAAAATAGTTTTAATGAAATAAAAACACATTTTTTTGACCATCTTTTATTTAACTCTTAATCCCTGCGAAGCCCTTGATCTCCTATAATAAAGAAAAAATAATAAAACAACATTATTCTTACCTATCCGGCGATCTGTCATGTCCCACGCTGTAATCCTTCACAAAGGGTTAACTAGCTTTCAGCCAAGCAGCGCAAGTAATGCTGCCTGCTCAGCTGAAAGCTCCTGAATGAATCAGTTCCTCTCCCGGCGAAAGGAGAGGAAGTGATTAATGAGTGGAGCTTAATTGATTTATTGCCACTTTCACTTCAGGTCAGGTCACCCTGACCTGACCTAAAGTCAAAGTGGGACGCAATCAATTAAGCTTCCCACAGTAATCACATCCTCTCCTGTCGCCGGGAGAGGAAGTTATTCATTCAGGAGCTTTCAGCTGAGCCGGCAGCATTACTTGCGCTGCTTGGCTGAAAGCTAATTAACCCTTTGTGAAGGATTACAGCGTGGGACGTGACAGATCGCCGGATAGGTAAGAATAATGTTTTATTATTTTTTCTTTATTATAGGAGATCAAGGGCTTCGCAGGGATTAAGAGATAAATAAAAGATGGTCAAAAAAATGTGTTTTTATTTCATTAAAACTATTATTAAAGTGTGTGTTTTTTTTATTTACTTTAATAGGATTAATAATTGATAGTTGTCTAATTGACTGCTCTCAATTATTAACCTGGCTTAAAGTCACCTTTCAATTGCAAGGTGGCTTTAACCCCTTATTAACTCATTCGCCACCGCTACAGGGTAATGGGAATAGACGGGCAAAGTGCCAGAAAGGGCTAATCTAATTAGAGATTTGCCTTTTCTGGGGTGTCTGGGGGCAGATGTTAGTAGCCAGGGGGGGCACAAAAAAAATGTACCCTCCCTAGGCTATTATTATCTTCCCCCACTCGCTGGCTTTGTCTGTCTGGTGGAGAAAATACAGCGGGAGCCCACGCATTTTTTTTCAACAAATTTATACCTTTAATTAACCCCTACATGTCTGCAATTTTGCACACATACACTCATGTAATTGTAAGTTTAAACCATATATAAAAATACATGAAATTACATGGTTAACTGTATGTAAACCATGTGTCATTTCATGTCGGGTCTGTACTTTCACAAAAGCCGGCAATTGAATTAGCGGCTATTACAGTATGTAGAAGTCTATGAACTATAAATATATATATATATTTATATATATATACACATGTCACAATGACGTGTGTGTGTATGTGTATATATATATATGTTCTATGTGTATATATCTATTCTTTCTTTTGTGATTTAAATACTATTCTTTTGGATCCACTATATGTCAGTTTTGCAAGCCTGCGAGAAATTCTCGCAAGTCGGATGTAAATCGGATGTTACAACTATGGTCAGATGCGACTAAATCGCATCTTTCCAGGAAAATCGGATGCCAGACGGATGACTGTTCATGACATTTTGCTGCGATAATCGACCGACTAAAACGGTCAGATTTTTTAGTCGGTGTGTGTGACCCCAGCCTTAAAAGTGTTTCAGCTGCGGGATCGGGCTACCAGCAGTGCAGAGCTTGCTCAGGAATGGCAGCAGGCAGGTGTGAGTGCATCTGCACGCACTGTGAGGCGGAGACTCTTGGAGCAAGGCCTGGTCTCAAGGAGGGCAGCAAAGAAGCCACTTCTCTCCAGAAAAAACATCATGGACAGACTGATATTCTGCAAAAGGTACAGGCAGTGGACTGCTGAGGACTGGGGTAAAGTTATTTTCTCTAATGAATCCCCTTTTCGATTGTATGGGACATCAGGAAAATGCCTCATTCGGAGAAGACAAGGTGAGCGCTACCACCAGTCTTGTCTCATGCCAACTGTTAAGCATCCTGAAACCATTCATGTGTGGGGTTGCTTCTCAGCCAAGGGAATCGGCTCTCTCACAGTCTTGCCTAAAAACACAGCCATGAATAAAGAATGGTACCAGAATGTCCTCCAAGAGCAACTTCTCCCAACCCTCCAAGAGCAGTTTGGCGATCAACAATGCCTTTTCCAGCATGATGGAGCACCTTGCCATAAAGCAAAGGTGATAACTAAGTGGCTCAGGGAACAAAACATAGAGATTTTGGGTCCATGGCCTGGAAACTCCCCAGATCTTAATCCCATTGAGAACTTGTGGTCAATCATCAAGAGACGTGTGGACAAACAAAAACCTAAAAATTCTGACAAAATGAAAGCATTGATTGTGCAAGAATGGACTGCTATCAGTCAGGATTTGGTCCAGAAGTTGATTAAGAGCATGCCAGGGAGAATTGCAGAGGTCCTGATGAAGAAGGGTCAACACTGCAAATATTGACTTGCTGCATTAACTCATTCTAACTGTCAATATAAGCTTTTGTTACTCATATGTTTGCAATTATTATATTTCCCATCTGTCAAACACACATTAAAACCAGAGGGCAGCAGATCATGTGAAAATATAATATTTGTGTCATTCTCAAAACTTTTGGCCATGACTGTAGAAGGGTTTCCGATACACTCCGGGCCCTCTCGTCACCTCCTGTATATAGAAGGGTTTCCTATACATTCCGGCCCTTCTCATCACCTCCTGTATATAGAAGGGTTTCCTATACACTCCGGGCCCTCTCATCACCTCCTGTATATAGAAGGGTTTCCTATACGTTCCGGGCTTTCTTATCACCTCCTGTATATAGAAGGGTTTCCTATACGTTCCGGGCCCTCTCATCTCCTGTATATAGAAGGGTTTCCTATACGTTCCGGGCCTTCTCATCACCTCCTGTATATAGAAGGGTTTCCTACACATTCCGGGCCCTCTCATCAGCTCCTGTATATAGAAGGGTTTCCTACACATTCCGGGCCCTCTCATCAGCTCTTGTATATAGAAGGGTTTATTATACATTCCGGCCCTTCTCATCACCTCCTGTATATAGAAGGGTTTCCTACACATTCCGGGCCCTCTCATCAGCTCCTGTATATAGAAGGGTTTCTAATACACTCCGGGCCCTCTCATCAGCTCCTGTATATAGAAGGGTTTATTATACATTCCGGCCCTTCTCATCACCTCCTGTATATAGAAGGGTTTCCTATACGTTCCGGGCTTTCTTATCACCTCCTGTATATAGAAGGATTTCCTATACGTTCCGGGCCCTCTCATCACCTCCTGTATATAGATGGGTTTCTTATACATTCCGGCCCTTCTCATCACCTCCTGTATATAGAAGGGTTTCCTATACATTCCGGTCCTTCTCATCACCTCCTGTTATAGAAGGGTTTCCTATACACTTCGGGCCCTCTCATCACCTACTGTATATAGAAGGGTTTCCTACACATTCCGGGCCCTCTCCTCAGCTCCTGTATATAGAAGGGTTTCCTACACATTCCGGGCCCTCTCATCAGCTCCTATATATAGAAGGGTTTCTCATACACTCCGGGCCCTCCATCAGCTCCTGTATATAGAAGGGTTTATTATACATTCCGGCCCTTCTCATCACCTCCTGTATATAGAAGGGTTTCCTATACATTCCGGCCCTTCTCATCACCTCCTGTATATAGAAGGGTTTCCTATACACTCCGGGCCCTCTCATCACCTCCTGTACATAGAAGGGTTTCCTATACGTTCCGGGCTTTCTTATCACCTCCTGTATATAGAAAGGTTTCCTATACGTTCCGGGCCCTCTCATCACCTCCTGTATATAGAAGGGTTTCCTACACATTCCGGGCCCTCTCATCAGCTCCTGTGTATAGAAGGGTTTCCTACACATTCCACGCCCTCTCATCACCTCCTGTATATAGAAGGGTTTCTTATACATTCCGGGCCCTCTCATCACCTCCTGTATATACAGGGGTTTCCTATACATTCCGGGCCCTCTCATCACCTCCTGTATATACAGGGGTTTCCTATACATTCCGGGCCCTCTCATCACCTCCTCTATATAGAATTGTTTCTCATACATTCCGCGCTCTCTCATCACCTCCTGTATATAGAAGGGTTTCTTATACATTCCGGGCCCTCTCATCACCTCCTGTATATACAGGGGTTTCCTATACATTCCGGGCCCTCTCATCACCTCCTCTATATAGAATTGTTTCTCATACATTCCGCACCCTCTCATCACCTCCTGTATATAGAAGGGTTTCTTAGGCCTCTTTCACATTTCCGGCGGGCGCCTGGCGGCGCCCCCGGCATTTTGCCGCAGCGCCGCATGTGAAAACCTTTCACACTTCCGGCGGCCAAAATGCGGTTTTTTGCCGGATGGTTTCTGATGCTTGGAGAGATAAGAGACCATCCGGCAAAAAAAAAAAACGTTACATGCAGCGTTTTGTCCGGCCGCCGCAATGTACATTTGCGCCGCATCCGGACAAAACCGCATGCAACGCATTGACATGCGGCGCTAATGCATGTCAATGCGAAAAAAAGCCGCATGCGGCGCATCAGATTTTCAGATGCGGCGCTGCGGCAAAATGCCGGGGGCGCCGCCAGGCGCCCGCCGGAAATGTGAAAGAGGCCTTATACATTCCGGGCCCTCTCATCACCTTCTGTATATACAGGGGTTTTCTATACATTCCGGGCCCTCTCATCACCTCCTCTATATAGAATTGTTTCTCATACATTCCGCGCCCTCTCATCATCTCCTGTATATAGAAGTGTTTCCTACACATTCCATGCCCTCTCATCACCTCCTGTATATAGAAGGGTTTCCTATACTATCATTAAATAAATAAAGGTGACTGAGCCAAAAACAAGCTGCTAAAATTCCTCATTGAAGGATACAACAAATTGGACCAAACGTCTACATGAGAGCAATGGGGTCTGGTCCTGGAGGTCTCTGACACATAAGAAACGTGGCAGGTCCCACGGAAATTGGCGCATTCAGACAACTTTTCACTTTTCTATAGGTCAAAAGGACAGGAGTTTTCATGAGGAAGACAATTTAGAGGGGTTGTCTGGTCCAAATCGATAAGTCTGCAGTCACTCTGTGTGACTGCAGATCTATTAATCCCCCCCGCAGTGCGTGCTCTGTGGGGATTTGCCAGTTTCCAACCTGGGACCTGAGGAGGGTATGTATGGAGCGACACCATGCTCTGTATTTGGCCACTCCCACTGGCTAGCCACAACACTAGTTAAGGCGCGGACTAGTCTCAATACAAGAGTATAGGAAAAAAATTATTAAATTTCAGCTCGCCACTGTGACGGCCGTTTAAGATGCTCCAGTACAGATGTAGTTCAGTCCAAACTAAGCACAGCTATATCCAAACAAGGAGAGTTTTTCCAGCGAGCTTTGGAGGAACAGTGGTTGACGGTTTTGCAAAAAACTTCTTAATATTTAATGAATGAAAACTTTACATATAGAGACACAAATTTTCACCCCTCACCTCACCTTTAAAACTACGCGATTTGGCGGATCAAGTGGTGCTTGATAGAGACATCTGCCGAAACGCGTAGTTTTAAGGAGGGGGGGGTGAGGTGAAAATTTTTGCCTTTATATGTAACGTTTTAATTCATTAAATATTGAGAAGTTTTTTGCAAAAACGTCTTCCACTGTTACTCCAAAGCTGGCTGGAAAAACTCTCCTTGTTTGAATACAAGTGTATGGAGCGAGGCCACCCAATGGCCGGGAGTATGTATAGCTCGTATATACCCTCCGGTCCCAGGTCAGAAACCGGCGAATCCCTGCAGCGTGCGCCGGGATGATTCATAAATCTGCAGCACACACGTAGTGACTGCAGACTTACCGATTTGGACCGGACAACACTTTTAAGCCTTCAATTATTTAGAAAT
The DNA here is from genome assembly GCA_033576555.1 of Oophaga sylvatica. NCBI lineage: Eukaryota > Metazoa > Chordata > Amphibia > Anura > Dendrobatidae > Oophaga > Oophaga sylvatica. Next base: position 365,209,898 of record JARQOD010000004.1, on the reverse strand, counting down.
CTTCTGTCTTATCTGCCATTTCCTTTTTCCATATAGGGAGAATGTGTTAAGCCACTTAGATGCTAAACCATTTGACAAGTCCATCTGTGAAGTTCTGCTGAACCAGAAATACTTCAATGGTATTGGCAACTACTTACGAGCGGAGATCCTGTTTCGGTTGGTACATGGACATATTTAGCAGTAGTTTTATGACACTTCCATGTTACTGTGCGTTCCTAAAATTAATAACTACATGTGTTTTATGGCAAGGTTGAAGATTCCTCCATTTATGCCAGCTCGTACTGTCTTGGAAAGCATTAAGGATCAGAGCCAGGTGAGAGACACAGCCCGTAGTCTTGATACTGAATTGCTGCTCCTGGTCTCACTGACCAGATAAGTTGTGTGAATCGAACACTGATCACTTCCATTGCCAGTAATGGCTCAAATTACCTACAAACCGGTCATTTTTGGCAGCTCCTAAGAGAATATTAGTTCATTTTCGCTTTATAGCTTGTACTTTTTAGTAAGATTGCCAGAAAGCATTGCAACATGTAGATTAAGCCTGTGCATGACCGAAAGTGCAGAAGATGTATGTGAGCCGTCTGGTCATGTGCAGTGCACCTCTGACGTGAGGAAGTGTACTCCCGGCTACAGATGTGCAGAGAGCTGGCGATGACATCGTCTCGTGCAAATCAGGTTATCGCTCCCACAGGGAACTAATTTGCATATGAAAAATGGGGTATATATCTAATTTTCCTAACATGTGTTTAGGTGATTAGTAGGAGAAAGGGCTGGTTAGGCAGGGAGTTTAGCAATAAATACCCAAATGCTGGTGGGGTGGAACGCGTGGGGTACCTGACCGGTTCCCTTTAATAAAAAAACGGTGGAAAAAAATGCTATAATGCACTTCCTTAAAAGAGAAGAGAGAGATAGAAAAAAAAGCGATTAAAATGTCATATGTAACTTAAAATAGTGACACTAAAAACCAGCTCGGCACAGAAACAAGACAAGCTCTCGCCTATCTCTTAAGGTTGGTTAAAAAAGGATTCTGCTCTTAAAGATGGTGATATGGCGATACTAACAGTTACTTTTTGTGTGGTTTTTTTTTTTTGTTTTTTTTTTCCCAACCAATAGAATATTAATAATAAAAAGGCCCTAATACACTTGGTGGTATCGCATTAATTGTACTGATCTGAAGAATCATGTTTTCTTTTTAACCAGAAGTTGTTTTTGAGCATTTTAGCTCCAAAAGCTGTCAGCGCTTTCTTCATTGTTAAAGGATTTTTTTTTTTTTTTTTTGGAAAAATAAAAAAAAATAAAAAGGGAATGCCAATTGACACTTGGCAAATGCATCATTTTATCATGGAAGAAAACTGATGTCTTCCTTTTTTTATGTTTAGACTTTAGTGGCTGAGTCTGATCCACAAAAACAGACAAGAATAGGACATGGACTGGGTTTAATGGAATTATCCTTTTTAACAAGAGAAAAAAAAAGTGGGACTGGTTCCATGAATTACTGGCTCGATTCATCAATATGTTTATGCCAGAAAACTGGAGTAAAACGCTTTGTAAAAGCCGCACAACTTTTGCGCAACACAGTTTCAAGTAGCTCTGCTAAAATGTGCAGGATAGGACATGGCTATGCCGACCTATCAGATTCTTCAAAGGTGCTGGCGTTTCTTGCTTCGGAAATATTACTCCAGTTTCTTGACTGGAGTAATGTTTCCGGCTAGTCGTACGGTGACGCTTGCCACTGACAAGTGCCAAATCCATTAACTGTGGTGTACATGTGCCTCTTAATGAATTGGGTGCATGCTATTTCTGCGCACCCCTCATTAAGACTGGCCAGTGAGACCCCAATCTTAAAAAACAAGCCCCGATTCATTAAGATGCACAGTACACTGACCACACAGCACACGGATGAGAAATGTGTGAATGTAGCTGTTGTATTGACTGAAATTAAAAATGTTCAAATGAAAAAGAAAACCTCCTTATTTGCTGGAAGTGACATGAATGGGCTGTACTATGGGATAGATGCTGACTGGTATAATTGTTCCTACAGAATGCAGACCTCTCTCTAAGTAAGAAAGTCAAAATCAAGAAAGAAAATCCAGACCTCCTGCAGCTTTGTAATTTGGTACCTATGGAGGTTATTGAATTGGGTAGGAGTGAATTGCTTATTTCATAGCCATATGGATGGTAAGAATTCATTGCCCTCTGACTACCTGCTTTTTCTTTTCTTTAGGAGGTAAAGGGTATGCACCTGGTTATAAGAAAGAGGACTATAATGCCCTGATGCAGTGGATGCAGTGTTACTATGTTCCAGGAATGAAATCTATGAAAGACCATAATGGGAGGATGATCTGGTTCCAGGTGGGCAATATGATTTGCGGGGTGGTCAATATGGTAAATTTGTGTTGCAAACAAGTGTCTGTATTAGGCCGGGGTCACACTTGCGAGAAACTCGCACAAGTCTCACACCTCAATACCCGGCACTGCCACCGGCACTTGGGACCGAAGTGTGCGGCTGCATGTATTTCTCGCAAGTGTGACCCAGTCCTTATGGAAATTTCCAGTGTCATTCTGCTAACTTTGGCTGTATGCTGATTTTGCAGGGAGAACCAGGTCCTCTTGCTCCAAAAGGTACTGTTGTCCTATCCACTACCCCTATAATTTGCGCAAGCTTTTTAGCTCATTCTTATTCTCGCTGTGCTTATAATTCCTATGCAGCCCTGTCCTATGCGTATCCATGGTTACAGACTACAAATGAACACTTTGTAGTCTGATCCTGTAGTCGTGTTAATGTTTTCCATCTGCCTTCTTATACAGGGCAGATCAGTAACCCATAAGATTGAAAGATCAGACCATGCACACTGTTACTGCACAAAGGGTAGAAGTGTTAAAACTGCCTTTTAAAATCCTCTGTTTTGTATAATATAATTAAATGAAATATTTAAATACAAAACTACCTAATGTTTCAATCAGGCCCTTACATAAAATTTATTTTTTTATATCCCAATCTGTATTAAAAAAAAAAATATAAAACACCATTTTTACACTGGCCACTGGAGCTAGGCTACCACATACTGTGGTTTTTTTTTTTGTTTAATTTTTTTTCAGGATCCACATATAAATTAGAGCAAGGGTCCCCAACCTGTGACATGGGAGCCACATGGGACTGCAGAGCTGAGCCCGCATCATACCTGTTAGATCCTGGCTTTTTAACATTGCCAGCGTCGTTCACATACCAGCGTGCTGCTTTTGACCCCTTTTGAATGCTGCTGTTAAAGTGTGCAGTTTGGGATGGGGTACATGCTGTAGGAGGCTGTCGATGGGTCACCATGGCAGCCAGAGGCCGGTAAAGTTCAGCCTGTGGAAACTGAGTTTTTGACTACATACTGCAATACTGTGTTATTGCAATATAGCAGGACAATCCACTAGAACATGGCAGGTTCCAGTCAACTATGGGGAGTGCCATTGTTAATATACCATATATACTCGTGTATAAGCCGACCTGAGTATAAGCTGACCCCCCCCCCTCGCCCCTAATTTTGCCACAAAAAACTGGGAAAACTTATTGACTCGCATATAAGTCTAGGGTGGAAAATGCAGCAGCTACCGGGAAATTTCAAAAATAAAAATAGATAGCAATAAAAGTAAAATTAATTGAGACATCAGTAGGTTAAATGTTTTTGAATATCCATATTGAATCAGGAGCCCCATATAATGCTCCATACTGTTCATGATGGGCCCCATAAGATGCTCCATACAAAATACGCCCCATATAATGCTGCACAAAGGTTAATAATGGCCCCATAAGATGCTCCATAGAATATGTCCCATATGCTGCTCCATAAAGGTTATGACCACATAAAATGCTCCATAGATTATGCCTCATAAAATGCTCCATAGAGTATGCCATAAAGATGCTCCATAGATTATGCCCCATATGCTGCCCCATAAGATGCTCCATAGAATATGCCCCATCTGCTGCTGCAAAAAAAAAATGACATACTCCCCTCGTCGCTGTGGGACAGGTGCCGGTGTCACCGCTGGCTCCTGAGATATTCACCTGTCCCCGTCCACCGCTGCGCGCTGCTCCGTCTTCCGGGTCTCTGCAGCGACTGTTCAGGCACTAACTACGTCATCGCGCCCTCTGACCTGAAAGTCACAGTCAGAGGATACAGAGGATAGAGCGGTGCGCAGCGGTGGATCGGGGACAAGTGAATATCGCATATACTTTCCCCCTCCTGGAGCGTCTCTGCCCCCCTGCTTCTCTCGCGTTCTCCAACAGCTATTCCTTCCTTCAGCGGTCATGTGATACCGCTCATTAAAGTCATGAATATGTGCATATTCATGACTTTAATGAGCGGTACCACGTGACCGCTGAAGGAAGGAGCCTGAGATCATGGGAGAAGCAGGGGGCTGCAGAGACGCGCCGCGGGGGTGAGCATGATCTGACACCCCCGCTCCACCTCCCCCGCCGACCCCCTGGCGTATATAACTCGCGTATAAGCCGAGAGGGGGACTTTCAGCCTTAAAAAATGGGCTGAAAATCTCGACTTATACGCGAGCATATACATTATATATATATATTTTTTTTATTTGAATTGCCTCCCCATCTCTTTCCCTATTAAAAAATCAAGAAGGGAAATAAACATGGTGGATCTATCAAAATATGAAACTATCCCAATCAGTAAACGTCATAAAAAGGAAAAAAATACTATTGAGGTTTTACACCAAAACATGCAATAAGAAGCGAAAAATAGTCATACCTACCCCAAAATGGAATCTATAAAAACTTGAGCTTTGCACATTAAAAAACAAGTCATTGCACAGCTTCAGTGAATTAAAAATTAAAACGTTACAGGGCTCTGAAAATGGAAACAAACATTTGATACGATTTTTTTTCCACCACTTTAAAAAAAAAATAAGAAAAAAAAATGCAAGTTTGGCATCGCTGTACTGACCTGTACAGTCATTTTTTTATGTCATATAATGGCTTGCGAGAGCATTCACCCCCACTCCCCTTGACATTTTTCATGTTTTTTTTTACCTCACAACCTGGAACTTCACTTTTTTTATTTTTTTTGAGGGCTTGCATTAGTTCATGTAAAGAACATGCCTACAATTGCGAACATTTAATTTTCTTTTTATTGTGAAGCAAACAACAAATAGGACAAAATAACTGAAAACTTCAGTGTGCATAACTATTCACCCCCCTAAAGTCAGTACTTTGTAGAGCCTCCTTTTGCAGCAAATACAGCTGCAAGTTGCTTTGGATAAGGCCCCTTTCACACATCAGTCTTTTGCTATCAGTCACAATCCGTCGAATTTTGAAAAAAAAGGATCCGTCGACTGATCCGTTTCATCAGTTTTCCATCCGTTTCGTCCGTTTTCTTATCCATTTTACGCCGGATCCGGTTCGTGGGGGCTGGCCAATTGGATCTGAGCATGCTCAGACTTGAAAACCGGATGCGTCGCCCATAGACTTCCATTGTAGCAAAAAGCCGAAGCGCCGCATCCGGAACTGTCCGTTTTTTTGCTGCAGAGAAAAAACGTTACTAGAGACGTTTTTTCCAGACGCCGGATTTAAAATTTTAATGAAGAAATGGGGGCCACGCTGAGCAATCCGGCGCTAATAGAAGTCAATGAGAAAAAAACTGATCCAGCGGTGGATTTCGCCGGATCTGGTTTTTCAAAAAATAGCCGGATCATGCCTGACGGAAAAAAACTGATGTGTGAAAGTAGCCTAAGGGTGATGAGCTCTGTTGGTTTGGCATCAGACATAACGTTTACCTTGGTGGCCAAAAAGTTCAATATTGGTCTCATCTGACCACAGCACCTTCCTCCATACATTTGGGGAGTCTCCCACATGTCTTTTGGCAAACTCAAAATGAGCCTTACAATTGTAAATAGAGTTGGCAAAAAAAAACCTTTATCATAAAGGCCACCTCTGTGAAATATACGGCTTATTGTGGTCGTATGAACAGCAACTCAAGCCTCTGCTTAGGAACCCTGCAGCACCTCGAGGGTTACCTTTTGGTCTCTGTGCTGCCTCTCTGATTACTGTCTTCCTTTCTGGGACTGAGAGGTTTGGTGGGCGACCCTCTCTTGGCAGGTTTGTTGTGGTATCATGTTTTTTCCATTTGATGATAATGGATTTGATGGTTCTCTGGTGGATCATCAGAGATTGGGATATATTTTTTTATACCCCACCTCTGACTTGTACTTCTCAACAACTTTGTCCTTGACTTGTTTGGAGATCTCCTTGGTCTTCATGGTGTTGTTTGGTTAGTGATGCCTCTTCCTTAATGGTGTTGCTGCTTCTGTGGCCTTTCAGAAAAGGTAAAGTGTATATACTAACAGACCATGTGACACTTGGTGAAAAATTGCACACAGGTGGACTTCCAGACATTTTTAGCGGCTTCATAGCAAAAGGGATAAATACAGAATTTTTAGTTATTTGATCCCATAAATTGAATTTATGCCTATATTTTATATGCAAATTGCCTCTTCAAAAAAAGAGGACTTGTACTCTATAGCGCCACCTATTGGAAGTAGCGATCCTACAAGTCACAATCAACCCTTTAACGAGTCTTGTAATATGACTTAGGATAAAAGCCAAATCAGTATCTCCAATGTGATGAACGTGCACACGGTCCGCCACACGGTAGCCCGGGGTATCATGGCGTGTGATCCCTCCGTGCTGCAAATGTGACGAAAACGCGCACACACACGATGGCTGCTGCCGTCCGACCCAATAATCTGCAGGGATTTATAATTATCCCACTTCCACTTTGGAACTTGCAGCTCTCTGGCACCCCCCTTACCCTCAGGTCAGTCAGGGAACTGCACCTAGGATAATTAGTCGCCAGACGGGCCACTTGGATGTGTGGACTTGGACGCTGCAGTGAGGGAATTATAATTACTCCGGGCCGCAGCCAGGCAATACACTTATAAAATCCGCTCCGTCACTGCCAACGCCACCCAATAGGTTAACACTTTACACCCCTTCTTTTAGCTGCCACCAGCTACGATTTACTTAATGAACACTTTATCAAGAGGATCCGTAGCAACCCCAAATCAGTAGCGTAGTACTTCAGGCACGTGCAAAATCGTTTATAGAGCAGGAGAAACAAACTAATAATTTTATAGGTTTATTCCTTAAAATGCAGGCAGTGCTTATAGTTTAAAAAAAAAAGGTAACAAGCTGAGACAATACAGTTATGTACAATACAGTTAAATATAAAACAGGATTAAAGGTGAAGATCACTTACATGGTACTTATTAGGTACAGGCAAGACAGGCTGGGGGAGGAGCCACACGTCATAGTTCATTTGCAGATCTGTTAGTCACGTCATCACAGCCTGGAATTTGCCTATATTTTAGTCACTTCACCAACTTAAGACTATTTAGTGCTGATGTATCACACACAAATCTGTTTACAAAAAATATTTAAACACAGGTTGCAATGTAACAAAATAGGTAAATAAGCCAAGGGGGTGAATACTTTCACTAGCCACTAATAAATATATAATTTATATAATTTTATGGGTATTCTGGATTTTTTGCAATTTGACTGTGCTTGGAATTATTTTTTTTTTTTACCTGTTTGCCAGTAAATTGATTAGTGATTCAAAACGGACCCTTGTACGGGTATATAGAAGAAGAGATTTAAAAAAATAAATCATCCAGTCGGTAAGGTGTTAAGGCTCTATTAATACTTATTGTTGGAAACAATGATGCACAGACTGATCCATCATATGATGGTTATCAGGGCTATCCGACAGATCTTATTTACTTGATATGAGGTCTGATGCGTTCTGCCAATGTGTCCGTCATTAAGAGAAAAAAATGGCTCTACAGCAAATATAAACAAGACTTTAAACCTTATTTTTTTTTTTTCTATATTTTTTTTCTTTATGTGAATTATCTTTTAATTATTAAAATGCCTACCTTAATTCTAGGGAAGAAAGCGAGCAAGCAAAGCAAGTCTGTGGCTGTGAAAGGCAAACCAATTAAGGTACCATTTCATAAAAAGTGACTATTGCCTGAAAATGTTTTAATATATATGTTTATAGTAGACCACTTTTGGGCCTATACAAGAAAACCTCAGTTCTGACTTGTGAATACTTAATTAATGATAGGATTTTTCTCTTTTAGGGTATGTGCACACAACATCATCTTTCCTACCTGAAAAAGCGTCACAAAAATTGTGACCATACTGCACAGAAATGTAAAAACCACATTGCTGTGCACATGTTCTGTCTTTTTTGCTTCTGCTTTTAACTGAGCGAAGGTCCAGAAAACATGAAAACTGTTAAAGGAAGTAGCTCGTTTATTCTTTGGGTGGCTTCTGATAGGATGCCTCCTACAAATTATACACTGCTCAAAAAAATAAAGGGAACACTTAAACAACACATGTAACTCCAAGTCAATCACACTTCTATGAAATCAACCTGTCCAGTTATTAAGCAACACTGATTGTGAATCCATTTCCTCTGCTGTTGTGCAAATTGAACAGACAACTAATAGAAATGATAGGCAATTAGCAAGACAACCCCTATAAATTAGTGATTCTGCAGGTGGTGACCACAGACCATTTCTCAGTTCTCATCTTTTTTGGCTGTTGTTTTGGTCACTTTTGCATTTTGTAATTGCTCTTGCCCTTAGGGGTACTTTACAGTAGCATGAGGCATTGTCTACAATCCACAGAAGTTGCTTAGGTAGTGCAGCTCATACAGGCTGGCACATCAATGTGAGTTGTGGCAAGAAGGGTAGCTGTGTCTGTTAGCACAGTTTCCAGAGCAAGGAGCAGATTCCAGGAGACAGGCCAGTACACCAGGAGATGAGGCCATAGAAGGGCAACAACCCAGCATCAGGACTGCTAGTTCCTCCCTTAGGCAAGGAAGAAGAGCAGGAGCAGTGCCAGAACCCTGCCCAATGACCTCCAACTGGCCGCTAACATCCATGTGTCTGCTCAAACTGTCAGAAACAGACTCCATGAGGGTGGTATAAGGGCCCGCCTTCCACAAGTGGGTGTTGTGCTTACAGCCCAGCACCGTTCCGGGCGATTGGCATTTGCAGAGAACACCAAGATTGGCAGATTCAGCTGGCGCCCTGTGCTCTTCACAGATGAGAGCAGGTTCACACGTGACAGAATCTGTAAACGCCGTGGAGAACGTTCTGCCTGTAACATCTTCCAGCATGACCTTTTTGGCAGTGAGTCAGTAATGTTGTGGGGAGGCATTTTTTTAGAGGGCTGCACAGCCCTCATGTGCTAGCCAGTGGTACCCTGACTGCCATTAGGTACCAGGATGAGATACTCAGACCCATTGTGAGACCATATGCAGGTGCACTGGGTCCTGGGTTCTTTTGATGCATCAAAATCTAGGCTTCATGTGGCTGAAGTGTCAGCAGTTCCTGCATTATGAAGGCATTGATTATATGGACTGGCCTGCCCATTCTCCAGACCTGAATCCAATTGAGCACATCTGGGAGATCTTATCTCGTTCCATCCACCAATGCCTTGTTGCGCCACAGACTTTCCAGGAGTTTAGTCATGCCTTAATCCAGGTCTGGAAGGATATCCCTCAGGAGAACATCCGTCGCCTCATCAGGACCATGCCCAAGCATTGTAGGGAGGTCATGCAGGCACGTGGAGGCAACACTCACTACTGAGCATCATTTCCTTTTCTTGAGGCATTCTCACTGAAGTTGGATTAGCTGTTAATTTGATTTTCCACTTGAATTTTGAGCACCATTCAAAACCCCGACCTCCACAGGATATTAATTTTGATTTACATTGATCATTTTTATGTTTTATTATTCTCAATGCATTCCGCTGTGTAATGAATAAAGATTTGCAACTGGAATATTTCATTCAGTGATATCTAGGGTGTGGTATTTTAGTGTTCCCTTAATTTTTTTGAGCAGTGCACTTTAAAAAGATAGTCAAAAGTTGCAGATGTTAAAACGGCCAGCAAAGCCACTTCAGGAAAAAGACCGCTGGATTTTTTCTGAAGCAGTTTTGCTTTTAGGAGGTTTTCCTAGGCGATCTGTCAGCAGGATTTCAACCCCAACTCCCAAACAGCTTGTATGCACATGTAGCTTTTCCATAGACAAAGTCCAGCAATACTGACAAATCAGTATTTGAATTCATATGCAAATGAGTCTGAAGGGCTATTGGAGTTCTGAAATCTGTCACTCCAGCTCTATTCCCTGGCCAGCACAGATTTCATATCAACAGCCTCATTTGTATATCAGTTCAAACACTGATTTCTTACTAATGGGGGAACAGACTGGCTATGTCTTTACATTACTGGACTTGCCTTTGAAAGATCTCCATGCACATAAAAATAGTTTGGTATCTGAAATCCTGCAAAGATTCTCTGAGTTGGGTGGATTTTTCTATAATGTGGGGTATGTGTTGTGTGTGCTTTTTTTTCCCCAATACACTTCTTGATTTTACTTTGTGTGTTTTTTATATGTGCTTAAACAGAGGAAGCCACATTTTGCTAGAGACTGCTTTTCCTTTTATTCTTCTCCCATCATGTTTTTATAACAAGGAAAAATAAAGAAATATTGTTTATGTGGGGAAAATCTCCTAATTATAAATAACCGTGTGCACTCATAGGTGGAAACTAATGCAACCAAAAGGAAAGCAACAAAGGAAAAATCAGCCTCTGTGAAGAGGGAATGCAAGGTTGAAGTGAAGGTTGAAGCAGAAGAAGAAACTGCTGTTAAAAGAAAAAGGGCAAAGATGGCTGAAAATCCAACTGAAGATGCAAAAGTGAGAAATAAGGGGGAAGGAGTAAAGAGGTTGCAGAGAGGAAAGAAAACTATGGATGACCCTGAAGTGAAGGCCCCAAGGCGAGTAACTCTTCGAAGCCCAATGCCAAAGACTCCATCAAAAAGAGGAAAAACTTCAAAACGGTCAGAAGATTCCCCTACACTTAAACCCAGGCAAAGGAGGCTGAAATCTGATGAGGAGAACCTGCCATACAACTATCCGAAGATGAAAACTAGAACAAGAGGAAAATCTGGTGAGTTATTTTTCTTACTAGGTTGTTCTCCTCCCCACTTCTCGCAAGCATTAAAGACATATGTTATTATAAAATCACCTTGTAGGCCTTATCCAAGGGTTTGCACAGTGACCCAACTTGATGCTACAATTTTTAAGTTGTCTGTGTTGAAAGTCAGTGTGTTTTACAGAATCCTTACAAATAAGCGCAAATCTTTAAAGGAACTTTTGTCAGCACAGAATGATTGTTTAAACTGGCACATGACACACCCTTGGCATGGCCAAACATTTAAATACAGGGAAAACAAGAAGGTGGAAAGTGTATATCCACTCCTTTCCTCTTTGACAGCTCTGGCTTCATAGAGACATAGAACGGCAGAGATAGAAAACAAGCAGGTGGGAATGTCACTGAATTGTTTGACCGCTCCAGGATGTACTTGGTTTGAACAGTCACCTGTTTACTGACAGATTCCATTTAATGCACTTTCAAAATAGATCTAGCTGGCAGGTTGAGATCTCTTGGAATAGAACAGAGCACCTAAGAGGTTTGGGGGCAAACGTTAGCTTGAATTCTTGGCTGATGCAAGCGTTATGTCACATGAGCACTGCAACCAATCAGTGAACACTAATGGGCCTCTTCATCTTCCCTTCCTTTGGAAGAAATAAAAGTTGTTGCTACTCTCGGACTTCCTGTGGACATCCGTTATGTCTGAAGAAAGTGAAAATAAAGCTGCCCATTAACGTTCGCTGATTTTGTCTGCAGGCCAATGTCGCTCAAGAGAAAAAAAAAGTTTCATTGACTCAAGTGATTTAACAATATTAAATAACCTTTATTTAATTATAATTGCAAAAAAGCATGGTGGATATGAAGTCTATCCACTATGGCCCTTTCTTTTCAAGTTCATATCATATTGTGGACACTAATCTCTCTCTCTCTCTCTCTCTCTCTCTCTCTCTCTCTCTCTCTCTCTCTCTCTCTCACAGTACAGACCAAAAGTTTGGACACACGTCATTTAAAGATTTTTCTGTATTTTCATGACTATGAAAATTGTAAATTCACACTGAAGGCATCAAAACTATGAATTAACACATGTGGAATTATATACTTAACAAAAAAGTGTGAAACAACTGAAATTATGTCTTATGTTCTAGGTTCTTCAAAGTAGCCACCTTTTGCTTTGATGACTGCTTTGCACACTCTTGGCATTCTCTTGATGAGCTTCAAGAGGTAGTCACCGGAAATGGTTTTTACTTCACAGGTGTGCCCTGTCAGGTTTAATAAGTGGGATTTCTGGCCTTATAAATGGGGTTGGGACCATCAGTTGTGTTGTGCAGAAGTCTGGTGGATACACAGCTGATAGCCCTACTGAATAGACTGTTAGAATTTGTATTATGGCAAGAAAGAAGCAGCTAAGTAAAGAAAAACGAGTGTCCATCATTACTTTAAGAAAATGAAGGTCAGTCAGTCTGAAAAATTGGGAAAACTTTGAAAGTGTCCCCAAGTGCAGTTGCAAAAACCATCAAGCGCTACAAAGAAACTGGCTCACATGAGGACCGCCCCAGGAAAGGAAGACCAAGAGTCACCTCTGCTTCTGAGGATAAGTTTATCCGAGTCACCAGCCTCAGAAATCGCAGGTTTACAGCAGCTCAGATTAGAGACCAGGTCAATGCCACACAGAGTTCTAGCATCAGACACATCTCTACAACAACTGTTAAGAGGAGACTTTGTGCAGCAGGCCTTCATGGTAAAATAACTGCTAGGAAACCATTGCTAAGGACAGGCAACAAGCAGAAGAGGTTTGTTTGGGCTAAAGAACACAAGGAATGGACATTAGACCAGTGGAAATCTGTGCTTTGGTCTGATGAGTCCAAATTTGAGATCTTTTATTCCAACCATCGTGTCTTTGTGCGACGCAGAAAAGGTGAACGGATGGACTCTACATGCCTGGTTCCCATCGTGAAGCATGGAGGAGGAGGTGTGATGGTGTGGGGGTGCTTTGCTGGTGACACTGTTGGGGATTTATTCAAAATTGAAGGCATACTGAACCAGCATGGCTACCACAGCATCTTGCAGCGGCATGCTATTCCATCCGGTTTTCGTTTAGTTGGACCATCATTTATTTTTCAACAGGACAATGACCCCAAACACACCTCCAGGCTGTGAAAGGGCTATTTGACCAAGAAGGAGAGTGATGGGCTGCTACGCCAGATGACCTGGCCTCCACAGTCACCAGACCTGAACCCAATCGAGATGGTTTGGGGTGAGCTGGACCGCTCACTACTTCAACTTTGAATAATCCTCAACAGTGTCACCAGCAAAGCAACCCTACACCATCACACCACCTCCTCCATGCTTCACGGTGGGAACCAGGCATGTAGAGTCCATCCGTTCACCTTTTCTGCATGCAAAGCAGTAATCAAAGCAAAAGGTGGCTACTTTGAAGAACCTAGAATATAAGACATATTTTCAGTTGGTTCACACTTTTTTGTAAAGTGCAATGTATAATTCCACATGTGTTAATTCATAGTTTTGATGCCTTCAGTGGGAATGTACAATTTTCATAGTCATGAAAATACAGAAAAATCTTTAAATGAGATGTGTCCAAACTTTTGGTCTGTACTATATATATATATATATATATATATATATATATACACACTGTAAAACTCAAAACCTGTAGTAGCCCGCTCTATACAAATCCACAGTTCTCACCTGATTTGGTTAAAATTTGGCACGCCCCCTCTCCGCCCACAGGAGCAGAATACTGCGCACTTTATATCTCGCTAGCGTCCCCCGTCATGAGATTGGGGCTCCCGAAGTTAGGCCCTATACATATAATGGGGAAATGTGAAGTCTGTAGTAGCCCCCTCTATACAAATCCACAGTTCTTGCCCGATTTGGGTGAAATTTGGCACGCCCCCTGTCCACCCACAGGAGCAGAATACTGCGCACGTTAAATCTAGCTAGCATCCCCCCGTCATGAGATTGGGGCCCCCAAAGTTAGGCCCCTACACATATAATAGAGAAAGGTGAAAGTAAAAGTGCTGAGGGGAAAACAACAGTTGTGACTTACAGGGACGGATTATAGTAACGGCGCCATGGAATCGCTGCTAAAGGGGCTGCACCACCACACACAACACACAAACATTTAACAAACACCATACTAACATTACACAAACAGAACACATAAACCAACCCACAAGCGCACCACACAAATGCCACAACACACCACACAAACAGCAGAACACTCTAGACCCCATATGTCAAAGTCAAGGCCCGTGGGCCAGATCCGGCCCGCGAATTGATTATCTATGGCCCCCTGGCAGGCGGGGCCCTGAGCAGGCGGGGGGGCCCACTCGCAGTCTGGCACCCCCACGCCCGTTAGCGGAGGAGAGCGGTGTCAGCGCCGCCACTGGGCCCCCCCCCCGCCTGCTCAGGGCCCCGGCAGCAGCTGGCAACAATACTTACCTCTCCCGTGCCTCCGCTGCCGCAGCTCTGGGCTCCAGGGGGCGCCGGCGCTTCCTCTCACAGCCGGCCGCTGATTGACGTCATCATTCAGCGGCCGGCTGTGGCACAGAGCGCGGGGACGCTGAACAGGTAAGACGTCTCTGTGTGTGTGTCTCTGTGTGTGTATGTAGTGCGGTGCTTTGTGTGTGTATGTATGTGTGTGTGTGTATGTTGTGTGTGTATGTATGTATGTATGTGAGAGAGTGCTTGTGTGCTGTCTGTGTGTGATGATGGCAGGCATTGCTGATAATGGGGAGGCATTGATGATGGGGAGAATATGATGATGGGCAGGCATTGCTGATAATGGGGAGGCATTGATGATGATGGGGAGAAGATGATGATAATGGGCAGGCATTGATGATGGGGAGAAGATGATGATGGGCAGACATTGATGATGATGGGGAGGAGATGATGATGGGCAGGCATTGCTGATAATGGGGAGGCATTGATGATGATGATGGGGAGAAGATGATGATAATGGGCAGGCATTGATGATAATGGGCAGGCATTGATGATGATGGGGAGGAGATGATGATGATGGGCAGGCATTGATGATAATGGGGAGGCCATGATGATGATGGGGAGGCAATGATGATGATAATGGGGAGTCTTTCCACAGCGCCCTTTCCTGAGCTGTAACAGTGCAGAACGCAGTACAGCGCAGAGGAGAGCTCCATATTTTGTATGGAGCATTATATGGGGACCAGTATCCTGTATGGAGCATTATATGGGGACCAGTATCCTGTATGGAGCATTATATTGGGTCCAGTATCCTGTATGGAGCATTATATTGGTCCAGTATCTGTATGGAGCATTATATTGGGTCCAGTATTCTGTATGGAGCATTATATGGGGGGTGACATCCTGCATGGGGTATTATATGGGTGATGAGGGGGAGACTGTGGTGCCCATAATATTGTATGGAGGACTGTACTGTCCAGTCTGTTACTGTGCGCTGTGAGGATTTGGCGGTTTTTGAGCTATTGTACAATTTACAATAGATATCACTCATGTAATGGAAGAAGAGAAGTATTTGGCATTGTACTATACCCATATTTCTCTGCTGTATCTGTGCATCATGAATCGTGGTCTGTGTTAAAGGGGCCCACTGAGACTCTTTCGCCCGGGGCCCATAAAAACCTGGAGCCGGCCCTGGCACCAACACTACATTTCCCACAATGCACCGGTAGCAGGGCCGGCGTCAGTCCGGCCCTCGGCTTGTAGCGAATTTTTTTTTTTGGCCCTCGGTGTGTTTGACTTTGACATCCCTGCTCTAGACACACACAACACAGACGCCACCTCACAAATAACTCAACACCACCCCATAAATACCACATGCACACCACATGCAAGGACCACACATGCATGCAAACACACTCAGATGGATGCACCCTACGCACACGGACGAACAGAGCACGTGTACTCACACACACCATGGACACTTGCACTGCGCACGCACAAACACATGGATCACATACGTGTGGGAGCTTTCATCACTGAAGCTGCTGAGGTAATTGTGTGCAAGCAGCCTTACTGAGCAGCAATATTGCTCAGGCGAAAAATGCCTCATAGTAAGGTTGTCATTATTGCTTACTATACAGGGAGCTTTCATCACTGAAGCTGCTGAGGTAAAATGAAAGCTGAGCTCTGATTGGTTGGTATAGACAACTAGGCAAGTCTGCCTGTGAGGCGGTTTTCATTACTGAGAAGTGAGCTCCTTCAGGTCATAGTAATACTGTGTGAGGGCTGCTCTGTATTTACTATTCATCCTATTACATCTCTTATCAGTGGCAGGTGAATACTAAAAGGTCATAATACTAAGGACTGTTTTTTAAAATGCCTCCCAAAAAATGACCATCAATTGGGCAAGTTCATCCAAAAGCTAATAAAGCAAAATTGTGTCAAAGAGCTGAGACAAGTGAACAACGCGACTCGCGGCTTGAAAAGAAACGGATGAGACAGGCTAAATGTAAGGCAGCTGAGACATCAGAGCAACGGGAATGTCGTCTTCACAAGAATCAGATAAGGCAGACTGAAGCAAGGAATATGGAAACATATGAACAAAAGGATGAACGTTGTGAAAATGACCACATACGACATATGCAACGTGTGCAAAGATGTAGGCAGGCTGATTTGAGTTTGGAAGCATTTCACTACAACCCAATTCAAGACTATAGGTCACATCAGAACGTCATAATTGGCAAAATGGACATAATATGCAAACATTGTGAAGCAAAGAAGTTTAACTTGGAATCGCCTGGTATGTGCTGCTCAAATGGCAAAGTCAATTTGCCACCTTAGATCTATCTTCTGAACCACTTCTTTCATACATGTCAGGAACAACTCCCAAGTCCAAGCAGTTTCTGCTAAATATTAGGAGATACAATTCATCTTTCCAGATTACATACTTTGGTACGACAGCTGTACTCCAGGAAGCAGGATTTATGCCAACTTTTAAAGTCCAGGGCCAAATATGTCACAAAATCGGTTCAATGCTTCCTGTAGCAAATGAAGGTCCAAAGTTTTTACAAATGTATTTTTTGGGAGAGGAACAAATGCAAGCTGATAGCCGTTGTGAAGCTAGACTTGAGACAAAAAAAGAGATTGTGTTGAATTTGCAAATATTTTTCCATCAGCACAATCAGTAAACCTTTTCAAAATAGCCTTAGAAAGAATGCCAAGTGATGAATATCAAGTTGTAATAAGAGCAGACAAGAAACCGGTTGGCGAGCATGAAAGGCGATTTAATTCTCCCACTGTTAACGAAGTAGCTATTATAATGGTTGGACAGGACTTTCAAAGCCGAGATCTAATTATTCAGCAATGAAGCGACAATCTTCAACGTATTGCAGAAACGCAGATTATATGATGCTCTGCAATATCCGATTAATATTTTGGAATGGTCAAGATGGCTATCACTTTAATCTAACACAGACTGATCCCAAGACTGCTAGGCCAACCAATAAAAAAAAATCAGCAATGGACTTTTATGCCTACCAAATAATGATTAGACATGGGTCTTCTAACCACATTTTACAATGTAGGCAACTTTTTCATCAGTTTATAGTTAATATGTATGCCAAGGTGGAAAGTGAGCGTCATTTGTACATACAGCTTAACCAACAAAAACTTAGCGTGGATGAATACATTCATTTACGAGATGTGGTTGCTAATGATGGCAAAGTGGCTGACATTGGGTGTATGTTTATTTTACCGGCTACATTTACTGGAAGTCCCAGACATATGCATGAGTATGCTCAGGAAGCCATGACATATGTTCGGATATATGGTCGTCCTGATTTGTTTATTACAGTTACATGTAATCCAACTTGGCCAGTGATAAGGGAAGAGCTTCTGACTGGTCAGGGCCCCTCTGATAGACATGATTTAACAGCAAGGGTTTTTAAACAAAAACTGATCAAGCTCATGGACGCAATAACAAAGTGTTACATTTTTGGTGAAAGTCAATGTTGGATGTATTCAAATGAGTGGCAAAAAAGAGGTCTTCCACATGCTCATTTACTGATATGGCTAAAGGATAAGATACGCCCTGATCAAATTGACAGTGTTATTTCTGCTGAGCTTCCAAATCCAGAAGAGAACTTGGTAGTTTTTGAAACTATTTCTAAAAATATGATCCATGGCCCATATGGGCCACTTAACCCAAGATCGCCATGTATGAAGGAAGGAAAATGTACTAAAAAGTATCCTCGCAACTTGATTGTAGAAACACAAACAGGAGATGATGGTTATCCTCTTTACAGAAGACGGAAACCTGAACAGGGAGGATATACTGCAACAATCAGATTAAAAAGGGTTAAACAAAATACAGATATTGAAAAAGATAATTGATGGGTTGTACCTGAAGGCTGGGTCTCACATAGCGATACACCAGCGATCCCGACAACGATATGCACTTGTCAGGATCGCTGGTGTATCGCTACATGATCGCTGCTGAGCTGCCAAACCGGCAGCTCAGGGCAGCGATCAGCACAAGGACACTGCGGGTAACATCGCTTAGTTACCAGCAGTGTACCTTGGATACCAGCGCCGTGATTCAGGGAGCTGGTATCCAAGGTACACAGCGGGTTTCCAAGCGCTGTGCGGTGCCTGGAAACCCGCTGTGTACCTTGGATACCAGCTCCCTGCATCAGGGATCGCTGGTCTCCCGCCTGTCACACGCAGCGATGCGTGCCTGTCAGCGGGAGACCAGCGATCAAAAAATACGGATTTTTGTGTTACTCACCGTAAAATCCTTTTCTCCGAGACGCTCATTGGGGGACACAGGACTGTGGGTGTATGCTACTGCCGCTAGGAGGCTGACACTAAGTAAACAAAAAAAAGGTTAGCTCCTCCGCCGTATACACCTCAGCACTGGCCGCAGGCAAACCCAGTTTAGTGCAAAAAGCAGTAGGAGGCTAGAGAATAAATTAATGTTAATACAGGTACAATATATCCAGAAGTAAATCTACTGATATAGACCCAAGCAAATAAAATTAACTTAGAAATCGAAGCCATCCGGCTAATAGGGAGGGTGCTGTGTCCCCCAATGAGCGTCTCGGAGAAAAGGATTTTACGGTGAGTAACACAAAAATCCGTATTTCTCCTTCGTCTCATTGGGGGACACAGGACTGTGGGACGTCCCAAAGCAGTCCCTTGGGTGGGAAACCGACTCCACAGTGTAATTTATAACCAAGCATTGCTTATAGGAGCGCAACTGCGCCCTGAAGAATCCTTCTACCCAGACTGACATCCGCAGAAGTCTGAGTATGGACATTATAATGCTTGGAAAAGGTATGCAGACTGGACCAGGTTGCTGCCTTACAAACCTGTTCCACCGAAGCCTGATGCCGAAGGGCCCAGGAGGCACCCACCGCTCTGGTGGAGTGAGCCTTGATCCCTGCGGGAACCACCGCTCCTCTGATGCGGTAAGCCTCCTGAATGGCTAACCGAATCCACCTAGCCAAGGTTGACCTAGAGGCAGCGAGTCCCTTCCTGCGACCCTCAGGGAGGACAAACAGCGTGTCCGTCTGCCGAAAGGACGCCGTCCGAGATACATATCTCCTGAGTGCTCTCACCAGATCTAGCGTATGGAGAGCCTTTTCAACCCGGTGCGTAGGAGCTGGGCAAAAAGAAGGTAGAACAATGTCCTCATTGATATGAAATGAGGACACGACTTTAGGCAAAAAAGGTGGTGTTGGCCTGAGCACTACCTTATCCTGATGGAAAAGTAAGTACGGAGCTCGACAAGACAGTGCTGCCAGCTCCGAAACCCGCCTTATGGATGTTATGGCTACAAAAAACACCACTTTCCAGGAAAGGAATGTCAGAGAAACCTCCTGCTGAGGTTCAAATGGAGATTCCTGCAGGACTTCCAGGACTAGATTGAGATCCCAAACATCTAAGGGAGCCTTGTAGGGGGGAACTATATGGACAACCCCTGAATAAAGGTCCTAACCTGAAAATTAGACGTGATCCTTCGCTGAAAAAGAACCGACAAGGCTGATATCTGCCGTCTAAGCGTACTTGGCGCTAGACCTGAATCTAGGCCCGCTTGAAGAAATGACAGAATGTTTGGAATTGAAAACAGAAGCGGGGAACAACCATGTTCCCTGCACCAAGCAAAAAAGACTTTCCAAGTACCGTGGTAGATGCGAGCCGAGACGGGCTTTCGGGCGCTAGCCATCGTCGCGGCCACCTTTTTAGAGAATCCAGCCCTGGTCAGGATCCAAGATTCAACGGCCAGGCCGTCAAACACAGGACCGCTGAGTTCTGGTGGTAAACTGGGCCCTGGAAGAGAAGGTCCGCGCGCTCTGGCAGTCGCCAGGGTGCGTCGGCGAGCAACTGTACCAGCTCCGCGTACCATCAGCGACGCGGCCAATCCGGAGCGATTAATATCGCTGGGACCCCTTCTAACCTGATCTTTCTGATCACCCTTGGGAGCAGAGCTATTGGTGGAAACAAGTATGGAAGATGAAACTGATTCCACGGTAGAACCAGGGCGTCTACTGCAATTGCCTGCGGATCCCGATACCGGGAGACGAAGTTGGGCACCTTGGCATTTATCCTGGAAGCCATCAGGTCCACATCTGGGGTTCCCCAGCGTCGGCATATCTGCTGAAAAATCTCGGGATGTAGCGACCATTCCCCTGACGCTATGCCGTGACGGCTGAGAAAATCCGCTGCCCAGTTTTCGCCGGAGTGCCGCTGAAATCACAGAGTGATTTACCTCTGCCCAGGTCAGAATCTGTTTTACCTCGTGCATGGCCGCCCTGCTGCGGTTACCTCCCTGATGGTTTATGTATGCCACCGCTGTGGCATTGTCCGATTGTATTTGGACTGGGCGGCCCGCCAGATGCTGGTGAAAATGCCTCAGAGCCAGCCGAACAGCTCGGATCTCTAAAATATTGATCGGGAGGGTCGATTCCTGCTGAGACCAAGTTCCCTGGGCTGTGTGGTGACGAAACATGCTCTCCATCTGAGCAGGTTGGCGTCCATTGTGACTACCATCCAGAAATTTGGAGGAAACAAACAACCTTGTTGAAGAGTGGTGCTCTTCGTCCACCACGTAAGAGTCTGTCTGACCTGCAGGGACAGACGGCACCGAAGATTGAGGGAGTAAGGGCTCCCGTCCCATACTGCCAAGAGTGCATGGTGAAGGGGGCGAAGATGAAACTGGGCAAATGGAATAGCCTCGATTGCTGCCACCATCCTTCCTAGGACCCTCATGCAAAACCGGATGGTGTGAAGAATCGGTTGGCGAAGGATCCGTACCTCTTGACGGAGAACTAAGGCCTTGTCCTGAGGAAGGATTATCAACCCCTGAGCGGTGTCAAAATTCATCCCTAAAAAGGTGATCTTCCGAGATGGCACGGGAGATGATTTCTTCATATTCACCAGCCACCCCAGGCGAGCAAGGGTGTCTAACGTAATGCTGACACTTTCCTCGCAGGTTTGAAAAGACGGACCCTTGATGAGGAGGTCGTCTAAATAAGGCAGGATGACTATCCCCCTGGAGTGCAGAATGGACACAACAGCAGCCATGACCTTTGTGAACACCCTGGGGGCTGTGGCTAGCCCGAATGGCAAGGCTGCGAACTGAAGATGAAGTTTGCCGATGGCAAACCGAAGAAACCTTTGATGAGGGGGAAATATGGGGATGTGAAGATAGGCATCCTGGATGTCTATTGATGCTAGAAATTCCCCTTTTTCCATGGCTGCAATGACCGAGCGGAGAGACTCCATTCGGAAATGTCGAATTCTGACAAACCGGTTCAGTCGCTTTAGATCCAGAATGGGCCTTACGGTACCGTCCTTCTTGGGTACAATGAACAGGTTGGAATAAAACCCCTGACCTCTTTCGACCTCCGGTACAGGTACGACAACCCTGCTGTGCCGAAGAGACTCGACCGCCTTGAATAAGGCGCGAACCCGAGACTCCTCCTTGGGAAGGCGCGAGGGAAAAAATCGATTTGAGGGAAGGCTGGTAAATTCTATTTTGTACCCCGAGGAGACTAACTCCCTGACCCACTCGTCGTGAGTAATCGATAGCCAAATGGGGCGAAACCAGAGTAAGCGGCCGCCTACTCTGGATAAATTGACCGGATTCTGCCTCCAGTCATTTGTCCGAATATCTTTGGGGTTTAGACCCTCTAGATCTTGGCTGTTGAGATCGCCCTCTTCCCAGAGGGTTGGTCCTGTAGGAGACCTGGTGATCTCTGGCCTGATTAGGTCGACCTGAGCCGCTGGAGGTGGCTGGCGCGGCCCAACCTGGGTTACGAAAGGCCCTAAAGCGAGGCTGAAGCTGTCGACGAAAAGGCTGTCTAATTTTTTGATGAGGAAGAAAACTGCTCTTCCCTCCCGTCGCATCAGATATGAGCTGATCCGCCTTTCGCCAAATAACCGACCACTCTGATATGGTAAGGATGTAAGCGATTTCTTTGAGGTTGAGTCCGCTCGCCAGGTTCTCAGCCACAAGGATCTTCTGATAGCAATTGCATTAGCAGCAGCTAGTGCTGCGCAATTTGCCGCATCCATGGACGCATTAATTAAGAAGTCTCCTGCAAGAGCTATCTGATTAGAGATCTCGGTTACCTCAGACGGCACCTCTATATCGTGAAGAGCTCTATTTAGAGACTCCGACCAGGATATCATGGCCTTAGCAACCCAAGTCGCTGCAAAAGAAGGGGAGAAAGCAGAACCTGATGCCTCAAACACCGAGTGGGCCAAACTTTCAATCAGACGATCCGTTGGATCCTTAATCGAGGAACCGTTGGGAAGAGAGAGAAGCGTCTTAGATGCCAAACGCGACACAGGAGGGTCGACCGCAGGAGATTCCGCCCACTTCTTCAGAAGTTCAGGGGCAAAAGGATATCTGGTATTAAGGGCTTTTTGTCCTGCGAAGCGCTTGTCCGGCTTTTCCCGGTGGCGCTGCACTAGCTCCTCAAACTCAGGATGAGCACCAAAAATCTTATGGGTCTGTCTGGCTCGTTTGAAAGACACCTTATGACCAGAGGCCAAGGTGGATTCATCGTCTACCCCCAGAGATTGATTGACAGCTTCAATCAGACTGTCAATTGTCTCCTGACAACCTGGAGCTTCCAAATTGAGGGACCCTTCAGTATCGGAATCCGAATATTGATCACTTGCCTCTAAAGGTGAGGGAGAGCGAGAAGCTGAACTGAAGGATGCCGAAGCCCTGCACGGCATAGGCGACGCAGTGTGGGTTCGCTTCCCCTGCATCTGCCTGGTGAGAGCGCGGCCCCTGCAGGCCGGAGGTTCCTGAGACGTCGCCAAGACGGGTGAACCACTGTCCCTGCTCCTATCGGGAGCTTGAAGGGACTCGATTGCTCTCGTTAATGATGCCATAGATTGAGACAGAGATAGGGCCCACTCCGGGGGACCTGACGCACTGGGCTGGGCTATAGGTGAGGGCTCCTGAGCCTGTTCGGAGTCACAGGCTTCGCAGACCCGATTAGACTGGGCGTGCGGAAAAGGGGATCTACAGGCAATGCATGCGGTATACAGCACCGTGTGAGCCTTAGTTCTTCTGGACCTACTGTATCTGTCCAGAGCCTCTTTCCCCTGCTGTAACAATCTGGCTGTGACGATGCGGAGGTGCGGTAGCGGAGCGCAGCGCAGTGGAGAGCCGGGCTGGAGGTAGTGGCACTTACCCCAGTCCTGTATCCCCGGACGTCCTTAAACAGCGTTGATAGCGCAAAAGAAACGAGCAAAGGCTCCAGACCTTTCAAAAAAAGCGCTCCCTGTCAAGGAGGCGTGGCTCATATAGCTGACCACAGGGGGCGGGGTCGAGAGGCGCGGCCTAGCGCCGTCAGATGCCGGAGACACCACTTCCGGCCGCGGCCTAGTCCCCAGCCGAAGCTGGGGACTAAATTTGCGGTCGCGGCCCAGCGGTGGCCGCCCGAGAGTCGGGGGCGGGCCCGCCGGAAGATGACGCCGCCAGAGGCGGGGCCTGAAACCGCGGCCCCCCTGCGGGGTTAGCTGGGCGCTAAATTGCAGGCCGCGGCCTGGTCCCCAGCCGGAGCCGGGGACTAAATTTATTTGAGGCCTAGCACCGGCCGAAGCCGGGGCCTAAATTTTAGGCGGCGGCCGTCCAGGAGACAAGGGGCGGACCGCCGGAAGATGATGCCCCCAAGGGGGCGGGGCCCAAACCAGGAACTTGCCTGTCTTACTGAAGCCAGGCTGAAAACGAGTATCCTTTCCCCTGCTCCAACGCTACCAGCAACCTCCGTTCATAGCTTTCCGGTCCTCCTCCACGACGTCCTTAAGGTGGGTTCGCAGAGGGTCCTTTTTCTGGCCCCACTTAGCTTCAGATTGGAGGGGGGCCTGTGAAATGACAGAAGGATGGTGCAGGCACCCTAACTCCATCACCCCTTCAGGGGGTGAGGAGAGGGACCGTCCGCCTCCTTGCAGCACCGCAGTCTAGCATTGGTGGTGCAGTGGGGGCCGCACGGACTATCTCCTGCCACTGTACAGCCTAGGGTTTCAATACTCTAGGGTGGTCAGGGCTGAGTCCGGCATCATGTCCCACGTTGCGGGAATCACTCCACGTGCTCGCCCGTTGATGGTTTGGGGAGATCGGACCCCTTCAAAAGGGTCCGTCGCCCCTATCTCGTCTTCGTGGGAAAGACAAAAAAAAAAAAATGGTCTGGAAAAAGAACCAGACGTGTGCCTCCATCAGACACTAAGCAAGAACTGGGTTTGCCTGCGGCCAGTGCTGAGGTGTATACGGCGGAGGAGCTAACCTTTTTTTATGTTTACTTAGTGTCAGCCTCCTAGCGGCAGTAGCATACACCCACAGTCCTGTGTCCCCTAATGAGACGAAGGAGAAAATGTCCTGACATATCAGCGATACCCGGCAGGGGGGCTGATCGTCGCTGAATGTCACACACAGCGATATCGCTGGTGAGCTCGCTGCTGCGTCACAAAACTAGTGACTCAGCAGCGATCTCGGTAGCGATATCGCTATGTGAGACGGGCCCTTTACTCTCCACTGCTTTCAAAATGTTTGATGCGCACATTAACATAGAATATTGTAACTCTGTTAAGTCAATTAAATACATTTGCAAATATGTTAACAAGGGCAGTGATATGGCAGTTTTCCAGCTAGAGAATCCAAAATGTACATCTGATGAGATTATGCTGTATCAGATGGGAAGGTACATAAGTAGTAATGAAGCCGTGTGGCGATTACTAAATTTTCTTATCCATGAAAGACATCCAACTGTAGTTTCTCAGTGTCCATCTTGAAAATGGACGAGTTTATTTTACTCCCAACAATGCAGAGGAAAGAGCTGCTCGACCACCCAATACAACATTACAGCTTTCTTTCCCCTATGTCAAGCAGATCCATTTGCAAGGACTTTATTATATTCAGATGTTCCAAAATATTATACATGGAATAAATCGAGAAAAGTATTTTGCAAGAGGAAACAGATGCAAGGGTCCCAGGATGGGACGGACGTTCCAGTGATGCTCTTGGACGTGTGTATACAGAGCATCCAAACAACGCAGAGTGTTACTACCTCCGATTACTGCTTCACACTGTTCGTGGGCCAGCTTCTTTCACAGATTTGAAAATAGTTGATAGAGAGCTGTGTCAAACTTACAGGGAAGCATGCCAAAAGCGTGGTCTGATCGAAGACGATCAACACTGGGACATGACATTGCAGGAAGCATCTCTCACTCACTTTCCACCTCAACTAAGAGACCTGTTCGCTATAATAATTACAATCCCTGTGCACTTTGGGACAAATACAAAGAATATCTTAGTGAAGATATTCTTAGAGTGCAAAGGAGAGTTAATCCATATTTAGACTTAAATTTCACTGCTGACATATTCAACAAAGCCCTCTTGATGTTAGAAGAAAGGTGCATATCTATCAATAATAAAACTTTAATAGAATTAGGTTTACCAGCACCAAATCGACCAGACTTTGATATTATGAACAGAGATATTCTGCAAGAAAAAAGCTATGATTTGGAAAAATGTAAAGAATTTGTCATATTAAATAAACCTCTTTTGGTTGATGACCAAAGATCAGCCTATATGGCAATTATGGCTCAGATTTCCATTGGAAATGGGGGACTATTTTTCCTAGATGCATCAGGAGGTACTGGTAAAACATTTTTAATTTGCTGCTTGCAGAAATTCGCTCAATGACATTGCCTTGGCTGTTGCATCATCTGGGATTGTGGCCACTCTTTTAGATGGAGGGTTCACGGCTCATTCAGCACTAGGATTGCCCTTTTAATCTAGTGTTGTCAGAAACTCCTGTCTGTAATATCACTAAGGGCTCTGGGAAAGCTAAGGTGTTACAAACTTGCAAAGTAATTGTTTGGGATGAATGTACCGTGGCGCCCAAGAAAGCGGTCGAGGCCCTTGATCGCACCTTGAAAGATCTGTGGGGAACTGATCGTTTAATGGGGGAATCTTTGTAATTTTTGCAGGTGACTTCTGCCAGACATTACCTGTTCTTAAGGGAGCAACACCAGCGGATGAACTGAATGCCTGTCTAAAATCTTCTTATCTGTGGATACATGTTCAGAAGCAAACTCTTACTACTGATATGCGGGTTCATTTGATAGGAAATACAACTGAGGACAAATTTACACACCAGCTACTATGCCTTGGAAATGACAGGGTCCCTACTGATTCCACTACTGGTCTAATTCCCTTTCCGGAAGATTTTTGTGAAATGAACTTATTGACCAAGTTTTTCCTAATATTTGTAACAATTTTAACAACTTACTGTGGCTTTGTGAACGTGCAATCCTAGCACCTAAAAATGATAGTGTCATTTCCAGAAATCTACTAATTCAGGGAAGGCAGCCTGGCCTAGCGACCACATACATGTCCGTTGATTCAGTCATGGAGAGTGAACAAGCCATAATGTATCCACTGGAGTTCCTGAATTCTTTGGAGCCTCCTGGAATGCCACCGCATAAGCTCACTTTAAAAATAGGAGCCACAATAATTTTGCTTCGGGAACATTGACCCACCAAAAATGTGTAACGGCATAAGATTGTGCATTAAGAGTCTCATGCCCAATGTTATTGAAGCCACTATTCTTATGGGAAACTCTAAGGGAGCAAATGTTTTCATTCCGCGTATTCCTTTGCTACCAAGCGACATGCCCTTCAATTTTAAGCGTCTGCAGTTCCCAATCCGACTTGTATTTGCTATGACTATAAGCAAAGCACAAGGTCAATCACTTAAAGTAGCCGGCATTAATTTGGAGAGCCCGTATTTTTCACATGGACAGTTTTACGACAAATTAGTAAAATGCCAAAATAACAAAAATTTAAAGCGGGGAAAATTTTTTTTACTGTAGCACTGTGAAAATGTCAATTTCTGGTCCACACTGAAAATTAAATTTTACTTTAGCTACCATAACCAACAATTTAAGGCTAGTTTCACACTAGCGTTTGACCGACCTGCGTCGGTCTGCACACGGCCGCCACTAAGCTCCGCCTCCGGCCGCACCTCCTCCCGATAGCTCCGCCTATGGGCGCATGACGCTGCATGCAACCTGCGCACCCTATCTTTAGCATTGGGTTCGCAGGTCATGCGCAGGTATGCGTTTGCCGGCGCCTGCGTCCTTTTGACGGTGCGCCGAGCGCACCAAAATGCAACACGGTGCGTTGGACGCAGGTCGGCGCACCGTCAAAAGGATGCAGGCGCCGGCAAACGGATACCTGCGTACGGCCTGCGAACCCAATGCTAAAGATAGGGTGCGCAGGTCGCATGCAGCGTCATGCGCCCATAGGCAGAGCTATCTTTAGGAGGTGCTGCCGGGGGCGGGGCTTAGCGGCGGCCGAGCGCAGACCGACGCAGGTCGGTCAAAAGCTAGTGTGAAACTAGCCTTATATATTTTCCACGAGCGAAGCCGCGGGTATTCTACTAGTATAATATTAAAACACAGTGTGTACTACTGTTCCTAGTGCCAATTGTGATTATACACTTCAGGGAACAATTGGGACATTAGATCATCATCAATTCTGGTACATAAGATCATGATACGCAACCTCTCCTCATGACACTAATAGTTATTCTCAATGTATCATTCTTAGGATAATTTTAATGTATTGACCCCTGTTTTATTCTACCTAATATCCAACCAATCCTTTTTTATTGCACTTTGCCCTGAACTTAGCCCTATAGCAAGCACTCAAATTATTAGTGTTCTATTAGTGATATTATTACATACATATGCTACGGTTATAATTCTCTTTAAAGGCAAATACATTTATATAATCTATACAATGTGATAATCTGGATTTTATTTTTGATATTCTATCTCTCAATGTTAAAATTAACCTACCCCTAAAATTATAGACTGTTCAGGTCTTTGTCAGTGGGCAAACTTACAAAATCAGCAAGGGATCAAGTATTTCCCCCACTGTACAACATTGTATAATGCGGTGTATATGTTCCAACCTGACCTGAAACATGAGAAATAAAACTATTATTTTACTCCCCTTTCCCGGCGCCTGCGCACTGCAGTACTTTGATGTGCCCTCAACAGGGCAGAGAAGTACACCTGCGCAAGAGTGTGATGTCAGGGAGACTGTGTGGATTACGTAGGGATCCATCATCCACACTAAGCAAGAAGGAGGACGGCATCACAAGAAGGGAGGTGCCGGGACAAGGTATTTTGATGTCTTTGGTGCCCACACCGATGAACACTCAGCACCATGGGAAAGAAATAGATCAGAGACTAAGGTAAAAGAACCCCAAAAATACCCCACTCCCCTTTTCACCAAAAAATATCAGCAAAAGTAAAAAACAAAGTGATGTACTTTAGGGGTGAGGCTCAGCAGGGAGTGGGGCTGTTTAATTGAAACCAAAGTGTCGAGACTCCCTATTGGAAACTAAACTAATAAAGGGATAAGTATGATTGATTTTAAAGAAGCGTTTCTCCTCCCATCAAAATTTGTATTCTCTCAATATATTGCAATCACCATATTATATAGCACTGTGTACTTTACAATTAGAGATGGGCAGACCCTGGATGTTCATGTCAGGCAGGTTCAGCCGAATAGTTAAAAAAAAAAAAAAAAAAAAAGTTTGGGTACCTGAACCCGGACCCCATTCCCTTGAAGGGGGAAGCCCGAACATCCTGTGTTTGCTACGCTGTCATGAGCGCCGGTCATAAAGCCGCGGTTCCCACACTGTTAAATGACAGTGTGAGCCCGCAGCTGTGATCGGAGGCATACAGTTTACCTCCGGTCACTGGTGTCGGCTGTTGGAGAGAAAAAAAAAAACGGCGTGGTTTCCCCTGTATTTTAGATAACCAGCCAGGAAAAACTCACAGCTGGGGTTTGCAACCCTCAGCTGTCAGCGTTTACAAAGCTGGTTATCAAGAATAGAGGGGTCCCCATACTGTTTTTTTAATTATTTAAATCATTTAAAAAAAAAGGCGTGGAAATCCCCCTTCCATTTTTGACAACCAGCCTTGCTAAAGCAGACAGCTGGGGGCTGGTATTCTCAGGCTGATAAGGGGCCATGGATTTTGGGCCGCCTCCCTCTACCTAAAAATAGCAGCCCGCAGCTGCCCACAAAAGGCTCATCTATTCTGGCACTTTACCCGGCTCTTCCCACTTGCCCTGTAGTGGTGGCAAGTGGGGTTCATGTCACCTTTGTATTGTCCAGTAACATCAAGCCACGGATTAGTAATGGAGAGGGGTCTAGAAGACCCCTCTCCATTACTAATCCTATAATTATATTGTAAATAAAGACACAGCAAGGATAAAGTCTTTTTTTCAGCTGCAGATGAAGGAAGAGAGCCACAGTATTCATTACTGATGGGTAGGCGGAGCCCCAGATCAGGATGTTACCTCAGATCAAAAGAGTGATGACTGGCTGGCCCCTCCAGCTCGGGCTCCTCCTACTCAGCTCCAGTCTAAGATTTGAGGTCCAGAGGATGGTCGCTGCTAATGCAGCTCCTCAGAAAATTTTATTATTTTAATATTCGGACAGGAGACTTGGATCACTAGTTGGTCTAGAGGTCTCAGGGGTATCAGCGCTGCTGTACCCCAACCTCTCCCTTGGCGGATCTGTATTTACTCAAAGTCCCTGCAGAATCCTTGCCGGCCCTGGGGGATGAGGAGAGCTTCCCTGGCGGGAACGCAAACCACACGTGCGGTCACTGCGTTCTTCGCCCTGGGGGGAAGCATGGGCACTGCGCCAGAAACCCCTGAGGGTCCCTGTGGCGCCTTGGCTGGTGAGTACTCCACACAAATTTTAATAATAATTATGTGTGAGTGCTTTAGCGTCTGAATGAGCAGCGCTATTACTAATGTCAGCGTTACTATGTCAGTATGCGTCAGCGCTGCTGTGACAGCGCTACTACATGTAATGTCAGTATGCTTCAGCGCTGCTGTGACAGCGCTACTACATGTAAATGTCAGTAAGCTTCAGCGCTGCTGTGACAGCGCTACTACATGTAATGTCAGTATGCTTCAGCGCTGCTGTGACAGCGCTACTACATGAAGATGTGGTGATTTTTTGTCCGCAGGCAGATAGCTGCAGGACAGGGAGGGAGCAGGAGCGGGGAGAGTTCGCGCTCATTATTTGAGCTAGCAGGGGGCGTGGCCTATCTATCCCGGTCTTTTGAGCAGGAAGACGCGCGCTCTGGCTTTTCTCCTGCGACCCCCTCACTGTGGCGGCCATTACTCAGGCTCCTGGGCTCCTCGGACCGCTCCCCTCCTCATATAGACACCACGGCCAGCTGGGTGAGTGTGGATTCCTCACCCCGCAGCGCAGCGATCGCTATCCTGCAGCTGCAGTCTCATCAGAGACATAAAAATTGGCTGGGGCTCACAAATATATATATATTTTGGTGAGTTTGCAATATTAACCCCTTTGAGGGTTATTTCTACCTGCTAAATTTGCTGACTGAATACCGCTGGGGTAACTCTGCTTGGTGGAGCGTTAACCCTTCAGCGTTTGAAAAAAAAAAAAAAAAAAACCGCATAGTTTTTTGCTGGTATTACGCTTTGACCTGCTCATACAGATGAGACATGTCTGAACAGAGTTCAGATGCCGCGGATCACGTCCCAGTGCCATTGCGGCAATCAGATACGCAGACCTCCACAGCGTCTAGCGCTGCGGTCGACAGCGGTGGAAAATTGGATGATATCGCTCGATCGATTGATAACTTATCTGACCTTTTAGGTCAATATGTGTCTGCTAATTCCTCTCAGAGGAAGCGACGCAGGCCGTTACCGGCCTCTACACGGAGCGAGTCAGATGTATCTGATATTGGGCAGAGTTCCCCTTTATATTCGGATGGAGAAATATCCGATTCAGATGCGGACGAGCCGCAGGGGCGTTCCTCTATGACGAAGCGTACGGAGGCATTAATTGAAGCCATGAGAGATATTCTACAGTTACCGGAGGTGGTAACTAGTCGTCCTGGTAAATCAGCACGCATGTTCCAGGAGTCCCGTGCTTCGCGCACAACATTGCCAGCTCTGGATGAGCTTAATGGTGTAATAGAGGAGGAACGTCTATGTCCAGATAAGCGTTTTCATGGAACGCATTTCTTTGATACACTTTATCCTTGCTCTACGGAGTTAAAGGCTAATTGGACTTCTGCTCCTGAAGTGGATGTGTCTTTATCGCAGCTTAGTAAATCCTCACTACTCCCTATTAAGGGAAAAGCGAGCTTACAGGAGCCTTTGGATAGAAAGGCAGAATTGGCGGCAAAAGCAAGCTATGAGGCTGCGGGTCATGGATTTCGAGCAGTGCTAGGATCCATGTGTGCTGCTAGAGCTTCTCTAAGCTGGTTGGCACGTCTGAAGACGGAGTTGCAAAATGAATCTCCGTTATCTGAGATACGGGAAACTTGTGAATGGTTAGAAACGGCAGCCTGTTATATCTTTGATGCCGGTCTAGATACGGCATCTCTGCTGGCCAAAGCGCAAGCTTCAGCGGTCACAGTCAGAAGAGCTTTATGGCTCAGACAGTGGGCCGGGGACGCAGTTTCCAAACAAGGGTTGTTGGCCTTACCTTACAAGGGTGGCCATCTTTTTGGATCCGACCTCACAGAGCTGATTTCCAAGGCTAAGGCGAAGGAATCAGCATTACCACAGCGAAGGGCCATGGCCTCGGTGTCCAGTAAGCCTGGTGTTTATAGTGGTCGGC
Source organism: Oophaga sylvatica (assembly GCA_033576555.1). Taxonomy (NCBI): domain Eukaryota; kingdom Metazoa; phylum Chordata; class Amphibia; order Anura; family Dendrobatidae; genus Oophaga; species Oophaga sylvatica. The sequence goes on along the minus strand of JARQOD010000004.1, from coordinate 365,177,714 downwards.
GGTCCTTTCGGGGCCGAGGACGATCTAGTCACTCCTCGTGGGGATCGGGTCGTCCTTCTTTCTCAGGAAAGAAATCCTCTCAGAAAACTCGTACTCCCTGGAAGCAGAGTTTCCGCCAGAACAAGCGGGAACTTGACAAGAAAACCGCAAAGTCGGATTGACACCAGGGGTCCACTCGAGGATTCTCGAGTGGGGGGTCGCCTGCTTCTTTTCAAGGAGACTTGGATGGCTCGCGTTCCAGATTCCTGGGTAACGCGGATAGTGTCGGCAGGCTATTTCATAGAGTTTGCTTCTCAACCCCCAAATGTTTTTTGTCAATCTCGCGTTCCGTCGGAACCCGAGCTTGTTGTCGCTCTACAGCGAGAGGTCGAATCGCTACTACAAAAGGGTGTAGTGATACCGGTTCCGTCAGAGGACCGAGGGAAAGGTTTTTATTCCAACCTTTTTATAGTTCCCAAAAAGGAGAACAAATTTCGCCCGATTCTGGATCTCAAGCGATTGAACCGGCATGTCCATGCCCGGAAATTTCGCATGGAGTCGCTTCGTTCCGTTGTGGCAGCTCTGTCACAGAACGATTTTCTGGTGTCAATCGACATTCGCGACGCCTATTTGCATATTCCCATCGGAAAGGCTCATCAGCGCTTTCTTCGATTTGCCATAGGTCAGAATCATTACCAGTTCGTGGCTCTGCCGTTCGGCTTAGCCTCAGCGCCAAGGGTCTTTACAAAAATTCTGGCGCCCCTCATGGCACTCCTTCGAAGACAGGGGATTACGATTCTCCCTTATCTGGACGATCTTTTGATCGTGGCTTCCTCGGAGGAGGAGGCATTGACGGCTCGGGATTTGTCTCTTCAGTTTCTGAAAGACTTCGGTTGGCTGGTCAATTGGGAGAAGTCGTCCCTGGAACCATCGAGGACAATTCTCTTTTTGGGAATGCATCTCGACACGTTTCGGTCGGTAGTTTCCCTACCACCAGACAAACAGTCATGTCTTCTTCGACATGTACAGATTATGACATCCTCAACGGCAATGTCCCTACGGAAGTGTATGCGTCTTCTGGGACTGATGGTGGCGTCCATGGAGGCAATTCCTTTTGCCCAGTTCCACTCCAGGACTCTTCAAAGGTTCATCTTGAGTCGATGGAATCAGTCGCAATCGCTGGATTGCAGTGTCACCATTTCTCGCGCGGTGCGGGATTCTCTAGAATGGTGGTTACGTCCAGGGGCATTCTCCCTGGGGAAGTCTTTCCTCCCTCTGAAGTGGTCAGTCATAACCACCGATGCCAGCCTGACGGGCTGGGGGGGTGTTTGGAACAATCTCTGGATTCAGGGGGTATGGTCACCGGAAGAGTCTGTGCTTCCGATCAACATCCTGGAATTGAGGGCGATTTTTCTTTGCCTCCAACATTGGACGGTCCCTTTGAGCGGTCTGCCAGTCAGTGTGCAGACAGACAATGCGACGGCTGTCGCGTATATCAATCACCAAGGTGGGACAAGGAGTTCCAGACTCATGGTAGAGGTGTCCCGAATTCTGATTTGGGCAGAGGCCAATGTACCAGCCATTTCGGCGATTCACATTCCAGGGGTTCAGAATATTACAGCGGACTTTCTCAGTCGCAGAAGGATGGATCCCGGGGAATGGAGCCTCCACCCGGAAGTCTTTGCACTACTGTGCTCTCGCTGGGGAACCCCCCAAGTGGATTTGATGGCTTCCAGGTCCAATGCCAAGTTACCGACATTCATGTCCAGGTACAAGGACCCGAAGGCGGTGGCGGTGGATGCTCTAGTGGCTCAGTGGGATCAGTTCAAGCTGATCTATGTATTCCCGCCGATATCCTTACTTCCTCTAGTGCTGCGTCGGATCAGACTAGAGAGAATTCCAGCTATTCTGATAGCTCCAGACTGGCCAAGAAGGGTGTGGTTCTCGACAATAATGTCGCTGTTGGCGGCACCTCCGTTTCCACTCCCTCTTCAACCGGACTTGTTGACTCAGGGGCCCATTTGTCATCCGGACTTGATGTCCCTGCGTTTGACGGCGTGGCTCTTGAGACCGAGATCTTGACCCGTAGAGGTTTTTCAGCCGAGGTCATTGCTACCCTTCGTGCTGCAAGATGTCCGGCTACTTCTAGGATTTACCACAAAATTTGGGAAACCTTCTTTTCGTGGTGTTTGGGGTCTTCTCGGAACCCGAGAAAATTTTCCATTCCCAACCTGTTGGCTTTTCTGCAGCATGGGCTAGACAAGGGTTTGGCAGTTAGCACTCTGAAAGGTCAGATTTCTGCTCTGTCCTTATTGTTCCGGAGAACCATTGCTTCGAATAGAGACGTGATCTCTTTTTTCCGAGGTATCTCTCGTAAGTTTCCGCCGCGGAAGGCACCCGTGTCTCCTTGGCGGCTCAACCTTGTTTTGGAGGCTCTTCAGCATAAACCTTTTGAACCTATGGTTTCTGCTAGCCTTTCTTTACTTTCTTGGAAGGTGGCTTTCCTTGTTGCAGTCACTTCCTTAAGGAGAGTTTCTGAATTGGCAGCTCTTTCTTGCTCGCCTCCTTTTCTGGAGTTTTTTCCGGATCGTGTAGTGCTTCGCACTCGGGGTGATTTTTTGCCTAAAGTGGTGTCACAATTTCATGTTAACCAGGATATTGTGTTGCCTTCACTCTGTCCGGATCCGAAGAATACGAAAGAGCGAGATTTACACACATTGGATTTAGTGCGGGCCTTGAAGTTTTATCTATCTATTACTCAAGGTTTTCGTAAGACGGACTCCCTGTTTGTGGTTCCGGCAGGTCGTCGGCGTGGTCAACGAGCTTCCAAGGGTTCTATAGCTCGTTGGATCCGGTCAGCTATTTTGGAAGCTTACCGTCTTCGGGTGAATCTTGCCCGATTAAGATTCGAGCCCATTCCACGAGAGCTGTGGCTTCATCGTGGGCTTTTCATCAAGGTGCTTCGGCAGTGCAGCTTTGCCGAGCGGCGACTTGGCGCTCTGTCCACACGTTTACAAGATTTTATAAAGTGGACGTCAGTGCTTCCGCTGATGCAGCCCTCGGACGTAGGGTCCTGCAGGCAGCTGTAGTTTAAAGTTCTGGATGAACTTGTGTTTAGCGCTGGTTGCGCTTTGTTGTTAAGGTTGTTGGGTTTCTGCCTTTTGTTGGTTTTTTCCCACCCTTATTTTTGAACTGCTTTGGGACGTCCCATCAGTAATGAATACTGTGGCTCTCTTCCTTCATCTGCAGCTGAAACACGGATTTTGGTAAAAACTTACCTGTAAAATCCTTTTCAGCGAAGGAAGGAAGAGAGACACAGCACCCTCCCACGGCAGAAGTGTGTTGATGTTTTCAGATGCAGCGCGACCCTTATCTGATAGCGATTATCTGGGCTGAGGTCAGCGCGCTAAGGCTCTGTTCCAGCATCGCCAGCTCATCGCAGTAGTCAGGTTCCGTGAGTAGTACCTGGAACTCTGTGGTTTTTGGCTTTCTTTGCATGCATAACCTGTATCCTTGTGTTTTTTCTCTGAAGTTCCTTCAGAAGGGGTTATGTTGCTCCGCTGGTGATCTTGGCTCTTTTCCTAAAAGCTTTGATACGACTGGAGCTGAGTAGGAGGAGCCCGAGCTGGAGGGGCCAGCCAGTCATCACTCTTTTGATCTGAGGTAACATCCTGATCTGGGGCTCCGCCTACCCATCAGTAATGAATACTGTGTCTCTCTTCCTTCCTTCGCTGAAAAGGATTTTACAGGTAAGTCTTTACCAAAATCCGTGTATTTGAAATAAAAACAAAACACACTTTTTCTTTTTTTTATTTAAAAATAACACCGTTATACTTCCCTGTTGCCCATTCCATTGAATTCCTTGTCTCCTGTAATAAAATAAATTACAACATCCCTAACCTGTCCGATGGCGTAATCCATGTCTGGGGATTAATAGTTTTTTTTTCTTTGTTTTGTTTTTTTTTAGACCGTCCAGGCTGAGAATCACTGATGAATGAGCTGCTACGAGTGCAGAATCAGTGAGCAGTGGTGACGTCATCGAGATTACTGCGTTCCCAGCAGGACCAATAAACTGCGGTGACCTCAGCACCGTGAGAGAAAAAGTCTCACGGTGCAGAGGCGAGTTCACCGGGAGTATTTCACTGCTGTGATTTTGAACTGCAGTGAACTTGCCTCTGCACTGTGAGACTTTTTCTAACTGTTCTAGCTGTGATCTCATCGGAGAGAGGTCACAGCAGTTCAGCTGGGAACACAGTTTCAGTGACCGGAGGTAACCTCAATGACGTCACCGCTGCCCACTGATGCTGCGCTCGCAGCACTGGCAGCAGCTCATTCACCAGTGGTTCTCAGTCTGGACAGTCATATCTTGCACCGTCCAGGTTGAAAACTATTAATCCCAAGCTTGGATTACGGCGTGGGACAGAAGGATTGACAGGTGAGGGATAATGTTTTTTATTTTTATTTTATTACAGGAGACATTGACTTCAATGGAATGAGCATTAGGTGAGTATAACTGTTTGTTATTTTTAAATAAAAAAGGAAAAGCATGTTTTTGTTTTTATTTCAAATAAGACTTTATTCTGGCTTTTTTTTTAAATATACTTAGTATTACTATTGGATATGTGTCTTATAATCTCCTCTCCATTACTAATCTGTGGGCTTGATGCCACTGGACAATACAAAGATGATGTAAACCCCACAAATGTGAACCCCACTTGCTCTGGGTGGCTGTGGGCTGCTATTTTTCGCTGGGGGGGGACAATATCCATGGCCCCTTACCAGCCTGAGAATACCAGCCCCCAACTGACTGCTTCAGCAAGAGCTGAGGGTTGCAGCCCCCAGCTGTGAGTTTTTTCTGTCTGGTTATCAAAAATACAGGGGAACCTACACCGGGTTTTTTTTTTTTTTTTTTCAATTATTTATTTACAGCGCAGTAGCTGGCTGATGAATACTCCCATAAGCGTCTCCTGCTCTCACTGTTGTTAGTGGCAGCAGGCGTCGGCTGATGGGAGCAGTAGTCCCATCTTCCGACACCAGTGACCAGAGGTAAACGTTATACCTCCGATCACAGGTGCGCGCTCACACTGTCATGCCTATGATAGTGTGACACCCGAACAGTAACACGGACTTCCTGCTGAAGTCAGTGTTTGGTGTCCGTGCCCAAACAGTAAGTGTTTTTCTTATGTTGTAGGCCGGATCGGGGCATATACACAGCAATATGGAATGCTGCATATCAGGCCTGAAAGGTGGTGGCTGTATCTCTCATATCAGCCAAACCTGATATGCCGGCTTCCTGCAGCGGCTGGGCTGTGAAGTGTGCCCGCTACTAAAGGGAATGAAAATTCGCTGTTCTCGACTTCAATAGGCGTGGAGAGCAGTGAATATTCATTGATCTTTAACCCCTTTCTGCTATCGGACGTACTATCCCGTCCATGTGACCTGGGCCAATCTGACCATGGACGGAATAGTACGTCTCAGCGAACGGACTCACTCCCGGGGGGAGCGCGGCAGGGTGTCAGCTGGCACCCGGCACTATGTGCCAGGAGCACATCAAACATGATCACGGTGTACCGGGGGCACAGGGAAGCATCGCGCATCCGTAAGACACTCAAATCCGTAAGACACTCAAAACAGCGCGATGTATCGCGCTGTTCCGAGGTAGCCTCCTCCCTGCAGGACCCCGGATCCAAGATGGCCGTGGAGTCCTTCCGGGTCCTGCAGGGAGGCGGCTTCCTCAGTGCCTGCTGAGAGCAGGCGCTGAGAAAGCCTGCAGCAGTGCCAGTGAGATCGCTGGTGTGACAGAGTGCTGTGCACACTGTCAGACCAGCGATCTGATATAATACAGTGATGTCCCACACTGGGATAAAGTAAAAAAGTTAAAAAAAAGGGGGGGCGTGGCTGGCCTATGGAGGGATAGGAAGCAGACCTTCTGAGCTCCTGCAATCCCTGCTATAAATCTGCATTCTTGAGCGTCCCTATGCATCGTCTACCGACCATGGGCAGAAAGAAAGGCTCTCTGAGATCAGCTGTGACTGCTGCTGCCGCTGACGGCACTTTACACAAATACCTCCGGGAATCCGGGGATTCAGGCCTACGGGCCTCACAGAAGCCTGTGGAGAATCCAGACTGCCCTGAAGCAGAGAGCCCGAAGCTTCCTACAACGGGGGAGAAGGTGGGGGCTGAGAACAGACTCTCCATCTCAGTGATCCCAGCGGGGGAGGCCCTGCAGAAGTCTCCTGTGATGGAGCATTCCCACAGCGACAGCGACGAGCTCACAGGTGACTCCAGGCAGGATAGGAGTGTGGAGGCCCTGTCTGGACAGACCCCCCTGGAGTTTTTACTGCAGACCCCCTCCTCTCTTGAGCTACCGAAGAAGAGGGTCAGAAAGAATGCTCCTCAATCCTGCTCATCGGCTGGCTCTGCTTCCCCTGACTCTGAGGGAGGTGAGGGATCAAGCTGGGACTGGCAGGCACACCTAAAAGCCCTACCTACCAATGCGGATCTGGACCGGCGCTTCCAGAAGCTGGAGCAATTATATACCCGCAATATGGCGGAGTTACAGAAGGACTTACATCATGTGGGCCAGAGGGTCTCGGAGGTGGAGGATGCGCATTCTTCATTGAGCTCCACTGTTGATACTCATGGCGGGGTGCTGCAGGCTCACGCTTTACAGATCTCTAACTTATGGTTCCATCTGGACGACGTGGAGAATCGTCATCGTCGTAACAATATCCGCATTAGGGGCCTGACAGAGGACATTGGCGCGGCTCAGCTGGACGGTTGGGCGCAATCGTTTTTTGGCTCTCTTCTTAACCAGGACCCTGCGACCGCCATTGAAATTGATCGCATCCATCGATCCCTGGGACCTAAACCCACTGACCCGTCTCGGCCCCGCAATGTCATCTGCAGGATCCATTTCTTCAAAATCAAGGACCGGATCCTTAATAAAGCCAGAGAGCAAGCCCAGTTACAGTTTCGTGATCGACCCATCCAGCTGCTTCCAGACCTGGTGAGACGTACGCTTCTTCAGCGCAAGGCGCTTCGGCCGTTGTTGGAGGCTCTCCGTTCAAAAGAGATCGTTTATCGCTGGGGCTATCCTTTTCAGCTCTTGGCCCGTAAGGATGGACAGTCGGCCACCTTTCGCTCTCTGGGCGATTTACCGAATTTCCTGAGCACCTTTGAACTGCCGATGATCTTTCTTCCGGATTGGCCTAAGGTGGAGTCTCCCCCGATTATTGCTCCGGGTGGCGACTGGTCGGTGGTTCGTCCGCGGGAGCACCGTGAGAGAAGAAATCGCAGGGATCCGGCTATATGATATGCATTACTGCTTATTTTCTTGAGTACTTTGTTTCCTCATGTTCAGCTTTGGAAGCCTTTGGTTGGTGGATGTACATTAGGGGGGGGCGGGCTGCTGGGCTCACACGGCCTTCTCCCTTGTTGATCTTTCGCTTTATTGCGGATTAATGTAAAACGCCTGAGGACATGCTCGGGTGGGGGGTGTCGTGGGGGCTTGGGGCCGGTTCTCTGGTAAATTTACAGTGTTACTGTTTGCGGGATTGCTTGGGAATGCGGGTTATGGGGGACTGCGCTACGCAGTGCCTCACAGTTATAAAGTTATATTTTTACATTGCGGGGAGGGGGTTTGGGACAGGTTCTGTCTGTTCTGGGTAGGTTATCATGCTTGCTCTTAGGGCGATCCGGCGGGGTTCGGGGCCTCGGTGGGACACCGCTTTCCTGGTGGCGCTCCGGGGTCCTGAATTTCGTGGGGTCATTGTCTCCCGATTGGGATTCAGCTTTAGTTTGAGGAATTTCGGTTCCTGTGTACATTCGGGGGGGTATGGGTTTTGTTCATGTTCTGTTTTTCTGCTAGGTTCTTTTCTTCTTCTTCTTTCTGCTTTTTCTACTCTTTGTGTCCGGCCTTCCTCTCGTTGGTCCTCCCGCCCGGCTCCTAATTTGTTCCTCCTCTGCGTGGTCCCATGGCTGATCTCACTTTTTGTTCTTATAATGTCCGTGGCCTTAATAGTCCTGGAAAACGGGGACAGATCTTGTACCATTTGCATAAAAAGAGGGTAATGGTGGCCATGCTACAGGAGACACATTTTAAGGCAGATCAGCTTCCCAGATGCTCAACCCGCTTCTATTCTTCATGGCACCACGCTCCGAATCCGGAGGCTAAAGTAGGTGGAGTGTCCATAGCCCTTCATAAAAGCTTCCAGCATTCGGTGGTGGAGGTAGAGGCGGGTTCAGATGGTCGCTACCTTTTTCTGAAATTGTTGATTGGAATGCATCGGTATACCTTCGCTAATCTGTATTTTCCTAACTCAGCTCAGGTGTCTTTTGGACTGGAGGTGATAGACAAGCTGACCAGGTTTGCCGAGGGTTCTACTGTTATCTTGGGGGGTGACTTTAACCTATTCTTCAATGCGGAGATGGATTCGTCAACAGGTAGGTCCTCTGTCTCTCTTGCAGCCTTGAGGCGTTTGAAGAAGGGTCTCATTGCCTTACGGGTGGTGGACTTATGGCGTACACTTCACCCTACTACAATGGATTATAGTTACCACTCATTGCCACATAATTCATATAGTAGACTGGACCACGTTTTTGTATCACACTCACTATTTGATGACAATCCCACGTGTTCCATGGGTGCGTTCTTGTGGTCTGATCATGCACCTGTTTATGGCTCATGTAGGCAGTCCTCGGCGTGTGAACGGGAGTTTTCCTGGCGCCTAAATGACAATTTATTGCAGGATGCTATGTGTGTTGCGGATGTGCGCAGGGCTGTTGAGGACTTTGTCAAGGTGCATGACTCGGATGACACGGGTGCCCCTATACAATGGAGTCCCTTAAGTGCGTATTGCGGGGCATATTTATCTCCCATGGTTCGCGTCTGAAAAGGGATAGGGTTAGTACGTTACGAGCTCTGCTGGCTGATCTGGGTGCTCTGGAGATGGCCAATAAAAGGAGACCCTCGGACGCACGACTGGCGGAACTCTCAAATGTTCGTCATAAGATCTTGAAAATTCTAGACCAAAAATCGCTGTGTTACCGCGATAAATGGCGCAAGAATTATTATGAGTATGGCAACAAGGCAGGCACTTTGCTCGCCAGAACCTTGCGTCCGAGGGCTCCCAACTCTTATTTATTTTCCATGAATGATCAGCGTGGCCGAACAGTTCATTCCAATGGAGAAATCTTGGAGGCCTTCCGGTCATATTATGAGACCTTGTACAATATTGACCCCTCTCCGACTGGGGACCCGTTTCTGCCATCACAGCGTATTTTGGACTACTTGGAGACCTTTGCCCCGCGACGCTTAGACCCCGGGACGATCAATGCTTTGGAGGGTGACATGACGTTGGAGGAGGTGGCCCTAGTCATCAAGGACTTAAAGGTGGGCAAAAGCCCGGGACCTGACGGGTTCACGCCCAGATTCTATCGCACATTTGGGGATATTTTGGGGCCGGTAATGCTTCGGGCTTTTAATGCTGTGGCCAGGGGAGATCAGTTTCCTTCACAGACCCTACAAGCTGTCATAACGGTGTTGCCGAAGCCTGGGAAGGATCTTTCAAGTTGTGCTAACTTTCGCCCTATCTCGCTCATTAATGTAGACATGAAGGTCTACGCTAAGGTCATGGCGTGGTGGCTTCGCCCACACTTGCCTGGCCTCATACACAGGGATCAGGTGGGCTTTGTTCAGGGCAGGGAGGCGGGAGATAATACATTAAAGACATTGGCTCTTATGGATCATGCACGAGCTTTGGGGTCACCTCTCTGCCTGCTTTCCATTGACGCTGAGAAGGCGTTTGACAGGGTGCATTGGGGCTTTTTGGCAGCAACTCTCTCACGGATTGGTCTGGGTCCCCGTATGTGCTCTTGGATTTTGGCTCTATATAGATCGCCTACGGCTAGGGTGAGAGTCAATGGGTCGCTTTCCATGCCTTTTCGTATCGGGAATGGAACGCGCCAGGGGTGCCCCTGTCACCGACCTTATATGTGCTGGTCATGGAGGCGTTGGCTAATGCCTTACGCAAGGATGCCACTCTCCAGGGGTTCTGTAGGGGTGGTTTTCATCAGAAAGTGTCCTTGTTTGCTGATGATCTCCTCATATATATGTCCTCGCCACATATAGGGATTCCTACGGTGATGAAACATTTCCAAACCTTTGGCGAGCTTAGCAATTTTAAAGTTAACCATAAGAAATCGGAGCTGCTCAATGTGTCCCTGTCGGGAGAGGAGGCAGAGAGGATAAGGCTCAGTGGGGTTTTTGCGTGACAGCCTTTAGCCATCACATATCTGGGGGTGAAAATAGCATCAGACGCTTCCAAATTATTTGACCTTAATTATGGCGCTCTGTTGCGTCAGATTGAGGAGGATCTCAAGAAGTGGAAAGTACTGCAATTGTCTTGGTTCGGCAGAGTCAATGCTTTGAAGATGAATATCCTTCCCAGGCTTCTCTACCTGTTTCAGACCATACCTTTGGTTGTGCCTAGACCCTTTTTTGATAGATTACGGTGCGCAGCTTCGAGGTTCGTGTGGGGGTCCTCCCGTCCGCGCATACGGCATTCTATTTTGATCCGCCCAAAACTGAATGGGGGGGGTCGGATTACCAGACTTTCTGTTGTATTATAGAGCCACTGTTTGCAAGAAAGTCCTAGACCTGACTTACCGAGGGAAGGAAAAACTATGGGTAGAAATAGAGAGACATAACGGCCCAGTAGCGGCACAGGGCATATTTCGGCTGCCAAAATTGGCACGCTATCGCGATGGGGACTTGTCCCTGATCTTGAGGACACTGCTGACTATATGGGACGGCTTTGCGTCCGGGGTCGGTTTTAGTGTCGGTTCCTGGTCCCTGACGCCCCTTGTTGGTAATGCTGCCTGCCCATCTTTAACGAGGGGGCTCCCTGCTCTGCCGGTTTTTGACACCTGGGTTTTTTCCCTGCACAATTTTTACACGCAATCAGGCTACGTTGGCCTTGGGGACATTCTAGGGACGGGAGCTGGTACAGCAGGCGCGTGGTTGATATACTTTCAGATGCGTAGTTATGCCTCCTCATTGGAGGCACTGGTCCGTCCACGTTTGCGACTTACAGACTTTGAACAGCTATGTACAGGTGGGACTGCTCCTGTCCATGATGTTTCTTTGGTGTATCGCCTCTTGGTTGCGGGAGAGACAGGGGACTCTTTGCCCCCATTTGTGAGTGGTTGGGAACGGGAGTTGGGTAGAACATTCTCGCCAGACTTATGGTTTAAAGCTTTCCACATGACTCACAAGGGCACGATAGCTGGCCGTGCTCAGGAGGCGAATTACAAACTGTTGTCTCGCTGGTACAGAACCCCTTCTAGACTGGCGAAGATGTACTCCACTTGTACTGATGAGTGCTGGCGCTGCGGCAGTGGCTATGGCTCCTTCGTCCACATTTGGTGGGAATGCCCCAAGATAGTCCCAATTTGGAGGGAGGTGGGGTTATTGTTTTCCAAATTTAGTGGGAGATCCGTCTCAATCACATTAGAAATGGCCCTTCTATCAATGATCCCGGGAAGGGTGCAGCTCATTAAAAAAGGGCTCCTGCATTTCTTTCTGCAGGCGGTCCGTCAATTAATCCCCAGGTGTTGGAGATCTATCCATCCACCCTCGAGAATTGAAATGGGTGGAACTCATGGACGACATACGTTACATGGAGGAGCTTAGGGCAGCCGATGCAGGGAGGTCTGAGTCCTATCTGCGAATGTGGAGTGAGTGGGTGACATTTAGGGACTCTCCGGAGTTCCGGGATTGGCTTTCTCGGGGCTGTTGAGGCTTCCAGGGGTAGAAGTGGGTGGCGGTGAATAGACTTTCTGATGGATATGGGCAATGAGTGGCTGGGTGGACAGGCGAGAGTCGGACCTTTCTCTATCTTTGTTCTTCTATTGTCTTTTCTTCCTCTTCTCTTCTTTTTCCTTTTCTTTGGCTTTTGCTTTTCTTTACTCTTTTCAGTTTCTTCTTATATTTTCCTTTTATGGTGTATGCTGCCTCTCTCATTCTGTTCTTGAAGTTTATTAAAGCAAAGTGCCTGGGTATTGTGAACAATGTTCCTATGAGTTTACCAGAGCCCGGAATACTACTGAATGCTATGTTTCTAAACATTACTGTATAATTCGGTGATGGAGGTTGTCTTGTGTTCTAGATGTACTTGCTCTGTTTCATTGCCGAGAGAGGCGCTGCACTATAACTGTTTACGCAACTTGTTTGTTGCCTTTTGTATCACATAAATGCTATAATAAAAACTATTTGAACCATAAAAAAGTTAAAAAAATAAAAATCACATGTGTAAAAAAAAATTCCAAAATAAAGGGAAAAAAAAATATTCCCCAATAAATTAATTTCTTCATGTAAATAAAACAAAACAATAAAAGTACACATATTTGGTATCGCCGCATCCGTAACGACCCACCCTATAGAACTGTCCCACTAGTTAACCCCTTTAGTGGACCCCGTTAAAAAAACAAAAAACAATGCTTTATCATCAAAAAGACGGATATAAATAAACATGGTACCGCTGAAAACGTCATCTTGTCCCACAAAAAACAAGCCACCATACAGCATCATCAGCAAAAAATAAAAAAATTATAGCTCAGAATAAAACGATGCAAAAATAATTATTTTTTATATAAAATAGTTTTTATTGTATAAAAGCGCCAAAACATAAAAAAATGATACAAATGAGGTATCGCTGTAATCGTACTGACCGAAGAATAAAACCGCTTTATCAATTTTACCACACGTGGAACGGTATAAACGCCCCCCCAAAAGAAATTCATGAATTGCTGATTTTTTTTTTCATTCTAACCTCCCAAAAATCGAAATAAAAAGCGATCAAAAAATGTCATGTGCCCAAAAATGGTACCAATAAAAACGTCAACTCGTACCGCAAAAAATAAGACCTCACATGACTCTGTGGGCCAAAATATGCAAAAATTATAGCTCTCAAAATATGGTGTTGCAAAAACTATTTTTTGCAAGAGTCTTTTAGTGTGACAGCTGCCAAACATAAAAACCCGCTATAAATAGTAAGTCAAACCCCTTTTATCACCACCTTTGTTAGGGAAAAATAATAAAATTAAAAAAATTTATTTCCATTTTCTGGTTAGGGTTGGGGCTAAAGTTAGGGTTGGGATTAGGGTTAGGGGTGTGTTAGGGTTAGGTTTGTGGTTAGGGTTGGGACTAGGGTTAGGGGTGTGTTGGGGTTAGGGTTTGAGTTAGAATTGGGGGGTTTCCACTGTTTAGGCACGAGGGGCTCTCCAAATGTGACATGGCGTCTGATCTCAATTCCAGCCAATTCTGCGTTGAAAAAGTCAAACGGTGCTCCGTCCTTTCTGAGCTCTGCCATGCGCCCAAACAGTAGTTTACCCCCACATATGGGGTATCGGCGTACTCAGGACAAATTGCACAATAAACTCTTGGGGTCCAATTTCTTCTGTTACCCTTGGGAAAATAAAAAATTGGGGGCGAAAATATCATTTTTGTAAAAAAAAAAAAAAATATTTTGTTTTTACGGCTGTATGTTATAAACTTCTGTGAAGCACTTGGGGCTTCATAGCGCTCACCACACATCTAGATAAGTTCCTTGTGGGGTCTATTTTCCAAAATGGGGTCACTTGTGGGGGGTTTCCACTGTTTAGGCACATCAGGGGCTCTCCAAATGCGACATGACGCCCGCAGACCATTCCATCAAAGTCTGCAATCCAAAACGTCACTACTTCCCTTCCGAACCCCGACGTGTGCCCATACAGTAGTTTTCTCCCACATATAGGGTATCAGCGTACTCAGGACAAATTGGACAACAACTTTTAGGGTCCAATTTCTCCTGTTACCCTTGGGAAAATAAAAAATTGGGGCTGAAAATATCATTTTTGTGGAAAAAAATTGATTTTTTTTATTTTTATGGCTCTACGTTATTAACTTCTGTGAAGCACTTGGGGGTTCAAAGTTCTCCCCACACATCTAGATCCATGGGGGGGTCAATTTTCCAAAATGGGGTCACTTGTGGGGGGTTTCCACTGTTTAGGCACATCTGGGGCACAGCAAACGGAACATGACACCCATCAACGTCTGCATTCCAAAACGTTATTACTTCCTTTCCAAGCCCTGCCGTGCGCCCAAACAGTTCTTCTCCCCACATATGGGGTATCAGCGTACTCAGGACAAATTGGACAACAACTTTTGGGGTCCAATTTCCTTGGGAAAAATCAAAAATTTGGGAGTAAAAAATCATTTTTGTGGAAAATTGTTTTTTTTTTTTTTTCACACCCAGGCATTATAAACTTTTGTGAAACACTTGGGGGTTCAAAGTGCTCACAACAGATCTAGATAAGTTCCATAGGGGGTCTAGTTTCCAAAATGGTGTCACTAGTGGGGGGGTTTCCACTGTTTAGGCGCATCAGGGGCTCTCCAAACGCGACATGGTGTCCAATCTCAATTCCAGCCAATTTTGGTTTGAAAAAGTCAAACGGCGCTCCTTCCCTTACGAGCTCTGCCGTATGCCCAAACAGTGGTTTTCACGCACATATGGGGTATCAGCGTACTCTGGAGAAATTGCACAACAACTTTATCTGTCCATTTTCTCCTTTTACCCTTGTGAAATAAAAAAAAAGTTTGTAAAAGATAATTTTTGTGACTAAAAAGTTAAATGTTCATTTTTTCCTTCCACATTGCTTCAGCTCCTGTGAAGTACCTGAGGGTTAGTAAACTTCTTGAATGTGGTTTTGAGTACCTTGAGGGGTGCAGTTTTTAGAATAGTGTCACTTTTGGGTATTTTCTGCCATATAGACCCCTAAAAGTGACTTCAAATCTGAGGTGGTCCCTAAAAAAAATGGCTTTGTAAATTTTGTTGTAAAAATGAGAAATCGCTGGTCAACTTTTAACCCTTATAATTTCCTAACAAAAAAAAATTTTGGTTCCAAAATTGTGCTGATGTAAAGTAGACATGTGGGAAATGTTATTTATTAACTATTTTGTGTGACACAGTTCTCTGTTTTATGGGAATAAAAATTCAAAGTTTGAAAATTGCAAAATTTTCAAAATTTGCCATATTTGGGGTTTTATCAAAAATAATTGCAAGTTATATCGAACAAATTTTGCCACTAACCCGAAGTACAATATGTCACGAGAAAACATTCTCAGAATCGCGAAGATCCGTTGAATCGTTCCAGAGTTATATCATAAAGAGACAGTGGTCAGAATTGTAAAAATTGGCCC
>JARQOD010000004.1:365094325-365162394 GCA_033576555.1 Oophaga sylvatica | reverse complement strand
TTGGACCCAATCACAGATGGCCTGAACCTTGACCGGGTCCATTTCAATAACAGATGGGGACAAAATGAATCCCAGAAATGAGATCTTCTGTACGCCAAAAAGACACTTTGATCCCTTCACATACAGAGCATTCTCTCTCAAAATCTGGAATACAGTTCGAACATGTTTCACATGAGAGTCCCAGTCATTAGAAAAAATCAAGATATCATCCAAATAAACAATCAGAAACTTGTCCACAAAATCCCTGAAAATGTCATTCATGAAGGACTGGAAGACGGAAGGAGCATTAGTGAGCCCAAAGGGCATCACAAGGTACTCAAAATGCCCTTCAGGGGTGTTAAATGCCGTCTTCCATTCATCCCCGTGCTTAATGCGAATAAGGTTATACGCCCCCCTGAGGTCAAGCTTGGTAAACCAAGTAGCGTTTTTCACCCTGGAAAACAGGTCAGAAATCAAGGGTAACGGTATTGATATTTCACAGTAATATTGTTCAAGAGACGATAATCAATACACGGCCTTAATGAACCATCTTTTTTGGCCACAAAGAAAAAACCGGCACCTAAGGGTGAAGAGGATGGTCTGATATGACCCTTCTCCAATGATTCCTTGATATAAGACCGCATAGCGTCATGTTCAGGTACAGACAAGTTAAAAAGGCGACCCTTAGGGAATTTACTACCTGGCACTAATTCAATAGCGCAGTCATAGCTCCTATGGGAGGTAAGGATGCAGATTTACTTTCGCTAAACACATCAGAAAAATCAAACAAAAAGTCAGGAACATCCTCAGCCTGGGGGGAGGCAGAAAAAACAGGAGTGTTGGTATTAACACATTGGCAGCCCCAACTGGTTACAGACACAGATTTCCAATCCAAAACAGGATTATGAGACTGTAACCAAGGGAAACCCAGCACGATAATGTCATGCAGATTATAAGAACCAAAAATTTGCAGCACTCCTGGTGATCAGGTTCAACCCTCATTATCACCTGAGTAGAAAACTGGGGTTTATTCTCAGCCAAAGGGTAGAATCGATCCCCAGTAGGGGAATAGACTTCTGTAGGGTATCAAGGGAAATCCACAACGTTTAGCAAAATCATAATCCATCAGGTTAATAGCTGCTCCAGAATCAACGAAAGCCTGAGCAGAAAATGAGGACAGAGAGCATATCAGAGTGACAGTTAATAAAAACTTAGTCTGAACACTACCCAAGACAACTGAGCGTGCAAAACGTCTTCCCCGCTTAGGGCAGACTGAAATAGCATGAGAGGCATCACCACAGTAGAAACATAACCCATTGCGCTTTCGAAACTCATGACGCTGTGCCCCAGACACCACTCCATCACACTGCATGGGCCCAGCAGCTGGCTCACAAGGCAACACCACTCCACGCATACTTCTCCGCTCACGCAAACGTCTGTCAATTTGAATCGCTAATGACATAGAATCATTGAGACCAGAGGGGACAGGGAATCCCACCATAACATCCTTTACATTATCCGACAGACCCTTCCGGAAAAGGGCCGCCAAAGCGTCGTCATTCCATTTGGTCAGGACTGCCCACCTACGGAATCTCTGACAGTATAACTCAGCGTCATCAAGCCCCTGATTTAATGCCAACAAGGCTTTTTCAGCTTGATCAGTGATATTAGGCTCATCTACAATAACCCCAAAGCCTGAAAAAATACATCAACATCACTCAAAACAGGATCCCCAGGTGTCAGGGAAAAAGCCCAATCCTGAGGATCGCCGCGCAGGAGAGAGATGACAATTTGAACCTGCTGCGCTGCGTTTCCTGAGGACTTAGATTTTAAGGCAAGAAACAATTTACAATTATTTTTGAAATTCTGAAACTTAGCTCGATCCCCTGAAAACAAATCTGGCATGGGGATCCTAGGTTCCACAACAGGCAACCTAGCAAGATATGCAGCAATACTCTGAACCTCAGTGGCAAGCTGATCCACACAGCCAGACAACTGTGCAAACTCCATTGGGAGAAAAGATCCTCCCCAGCACCCAGAGATACAGAGGGAAAAAAAAAAAAAAAAAAAAAAATGCAACAAACAGAAAAATATCTCTGACAACTTTTCTTCCTTCAAAATATTTTTTTTTTCCTTCTGTGAGTACCATACAATTTTTATGGCCGGTGATACTGTTATGTTACGGTAGCTGAGGAGTGCAGGTAAAAAAGGAAATACACCAGAGCAGTTGGAATCTATGAGATTGCAGTACCCTGACTAACCACCACAACTAGAGGCAGCCGTGGAGCGTTCCTACGATGGTCCTAGACGCCTCGTCACAGCCTGAGAAACTAACTACACCTAAAGATAGAAATAGGAAAGCTATCTGCCCCGGAGCAGAACCCCAAAGATAATAGAAAGCCCCCAAACATGTAATGGCGGTTAGACAAGAGGAAATACTGACACAGAAAGAAAATAGTATGAGCAAACGCTGGGGCCCAAACTATCTAAATAGAAAAGGACAGGAAGGGTACTTACTGCAATCCCAGAAAACCCTGAAAAACACCAACTCTACTAATTTCAAAATCACCTGAGATCACACGACCTCTACCACCTAAATTAGTTCTCTGGTGTAACAAAAACAGCAGCCACTGAAAAAACTGCAAAAAGCAAAAGTACAAAACACAGTGGCTGGACTAAACTGAGAGGGCAAAAGCCCCCGGAGGGGACCCAGAAGGCCCCCACAGAAGTGCAGGACAAAATGCAAAAATATAGCAAAAACACAAAATAAGAAATTGTCTTATCTGATAGCAGGAGATGCAGACACGACACAGCAGGCTACAAGGGAAACTGGAAAGAAGGATTCAGACCAGAACAATTGATCACCGGCAACCCTGATGGGAAAATGATTCCCTTAAATAAGACCAATCAGTAACACCTGATTCCCAATCCTCACTAGTACCGCTTGTAACCACCAGAGGGAGCCTCTGCTCAGAACTCATCTCAAACCCATTCACAACATTGGACTTAATGTCTGCAAATTCCATGGACAACCCCTGCAACTGCCGGGCCAGCTGGGCTACTGGATCCATGACAGCTGGGAGAATCTTTAGTTGGGCCGGTGAAAATGTCACGCTGTATAGCAGATATATATATGTGATGTCAGTAATCTATATCAAAAGGGCAACATACTATATAACATGCGCATAGATATATGATAACATAGATTTACCTGACAGAATGTCCAGTGGGTCAAAACGGAATCCGTTATACGCTGTCTCCGGCTAGAGGGTGACCGGGGTCTAAGCTGACCCTAAACTGGGGTCCTAACTAATCCCTCAACCTGGAGGTACTGTTAAAGGTACAGAGGTCCAGGCCACCAGCGTAAACCCTGTCTCCTATCAATCCCTGCCAACTGTATTCTAGTCCTAAGAAGGACCCTGAATACCACCAAAGGGAATGAACAGGTAACGGTTAATGAACAGAAAGACATACAAGAAAGACAAGAAATAAAGTAAATAAAGTCTTACATACAACACTCACACACAGTAGGAACACCTAAGGTCTCAGAGATAAACTATAAGCTATAAGAGTAAAAACAACTAAGGAGCTCTTAGCTTAAGTATTCTCAGAACCGCTTCAGTCTGCTAGACTACATGAATGCTTTCACCGGCGTCTAACACCCAGACTGGCAGGAATATAAAGGAAACTAATTAGAACATAATCAAAAGCAGCCGGGCGAGGCTGGACCTAGTCTTAGCAAAGAGCTAGGTAAAATTAACTCTCACATTACCAAACACAAAGAAACAGCAGCTCAGCTGTGAGAAGTCAGAATGTGCAATCGCGACGATCTTCGTGGCGATGCACCCATGACAGTGAGTTTTTAGAACGAGCGCAGACCCCACAACCAGAAACAAATTTTTTTATGTCAGAGCTAAGAGTAGGCCACCAAAAGATCCTAGCCACCGCCCGACGTGTGGCAGATATACCAGGGTGAGCACTGAGTTTGGATTCATGGAACTCCTGGAGGAGTTTAAGCCGAAGCTGCTCTGGGACAAACAACTTACCCCCTGGCTTGGCAGCAGGGTCCAGAGACTGGGCCCCCTCAATCTCCTGTTCCAACTCAGACGAGACCACTGCCAACACAACCCCAGGGTGAAGAATGGAGGAAGGTGGCTCAGGGGAGATACCGGATGAAAACTGCGAGATAAGGCATCAGCCTTGATATTCTTTGACCCCGGACGAAACGTAATAGTAAACTGAAAACGGGAAAAAAAAAGTGACCAACGGGCCTGTCTGGGTGTTAGTCTCTTAGCAGACTCAATATATGATAAATTTTTGTGGTCGGTAATCACAGTAACCGAATGACTGGCCCCCTCCAAAAAGTGCCTCCATTCTTCAAACGCTAACTTGACCGCAAGAAGCTCTCTATTGCCAACATCGTAATTCCTCTCAGCAGCAGGGAATTTCCTGGAAAAAAAAGCACATGGCCTGAGGTTGGTCAGAGTGGCAGGACCTTGGGACAACACAGCACCCACCCCCACCTCAGAGGCGTCCACTTCCACAATAAATGGTTTGGACGGATCTGGCTGTACCAACACCGGAGCAGTCATAAAGCATTTTTTCAGACTAGCAAAGGCCTCTTTTGCGAGCGAGGACCAATTTTTCACATCCGAACCTTTGCATGTTAAATCAGTGAGTGGTTTGACCACCTGCGAAAACCCCCGAATAAATTTACGGTAGTAATTGGCAAACCCCAAGAAGCGCTGGAGCCCTTTAAGATCTCGGGGTTGTACCCAATCCGCAATGGCCTGCACCTTCTTGGGGTCCATACGAAAACCCTCACAGGACACAATCAATCCCAAAAAAGATAATTCTTG
This sequence comes from Oophaga sylvatica, assembly GCA_033576555.1. Classification (NCBI taxonomy): domain Eukaryota; kingdom Metazoa; phylum Chordata; class Amphibia; order Anura; family Dendrobatidae; genus Oophaga; species Oophaga sylvatica. Next base: position 365,157,556 of record JARQOD010000004.1, on the reverse strand, counting down.
AACAAAAAACACACACTTCTCCAATTTAGCAAACAGATGATTTTCCCTAAGTCTTTGGAGAACAGTTTGTACATGATTCATATGAGAATGACTGTCGGGGGAATATATCAGAATATCATCTAAATAGATAACAACAAAACGACCAATGAGATCAGAAAACACCACGTTGATGAAATTCTGAAATATGGCGGGAGCATTGGTAAACCAAATGGCATGACTAAGAAGATCCAGTTTAGAGAACCATTTTGCCCCTGATAGTTGGTTACATAAATCAGGAATCAACGGAAGGGGATACATATTTCGTACAGTAATCTTATTTAATTCACGAAAGTCGAGACAGGGACGTAGACCGCCATCTTTTTTCTTCACAAAAAAGAACCCCGCCGCCACAGGTGAAACTGAGGGACGTATGTGTCCCTTGCGAAGACTTTCAGCAATATAATCCTTCATAGCTAAGCGCTCAGGTCCAGACAAATTAAACAGGCGGGCTTTAGGTAGTTTAGCCCCTGGGACTAGCTCGATGGCGCAGTCAAAGGGTCTATGTGGCGGCAACGTCTCAGCCTCGCTTTCTGAGAACACATCTTCGAAGTCTTTCAGGTACTCCGGAATACCTTCCAGCTCGACAGATGATACAGACACAGATTTAACAGGTTTAACCAGCAGTGCAGATTCATAACATAACTTAGAATCATTAAACCCCCATTGAACAATCTCCCCCGTTTTCCAGTTAATAACTGGGTTATGGCGTTGTAACCAGGGCATGCCCAACACCAACCCTGCTGGTAGATTGTCCAGAACAAAACAACTTAATTTTTCCTCGTGAGCAGCGCCCACTTTGAGCGAAAACAAGTCAGACATAAAGAGAATTCCCTCTTTTGTGAGGGGGGAGGAGTCAATGGTCACCACCTTGATCGGAGTCTTAAGCCTAACTGTCCCTATCTTGCAGCGTGTGACCAATTTTGAGTCAATCAGATTGATGGATGACCCGCAGTCCACAAAGGCTGTAGAGGAAAAAGAACAACCATCCACTAACAGTTCCACATGAAGCAACACCTTAGAGAACGAGGAAAAGTGTACCTGAGGGTCTGAGTAGTCTCCTCGCTGACTACCCAGACCTAGTCGTTTCCCGCCGACCGGGTTGAGGACGGGCAGACAGGACACTCCTTTTTCCAATGTCCAGCATTACCGCAGTAGAAGCACAACTGTTCTTCCCGACGGCGTTTTCTCTCCTTTTCCTTCAAAGTGATAGCGCCCACATCCATGGGCTCAGAGACAGTCTCTTTTCCACTGGGGAACAATGTAGTCTCCACCTTCATCACCCCTCTGGCCCGCAACCTGCGGTCCATCCGGACGGCCTGGGTCATTGTAGCATCGGCGTCCCGGCCCTCTGCCAGGCAGGGACGCCGTTCCCCTTACCAGCGCTCTGCGTCCTCAGCGCCCCCAGCGTCCTCAGCGCCCCCAGCGTCCTCAGCACCCCCAGCATCCTCATTCTGCCCTGCTGGGCCCGCGCGCTCCTTCCCTGCTGCTGGACTTAGGGCGCGCGCCCGCGCCCTCCCCCGCTCTTAAAGGAGCCGCGCGCATTTTCCAAATTAGTCTCCGGCCAATGCCGGAGGACTCCACCCTATATTAAGGGCTTCCTCCTTAATGGAGGTGCCCGAGCAATGTTGTTGTTGCACTGTATAACTCTGCTTCAGCCCTCAGCTCCTGTTTCCAGTTGCCTGCCTGTTACCCGTCTGTTTGCTGTCTGCCATCTGACTGCAGCCCTCCCCGGAGGTTCGGACATCACCTGCAGTGATCCCCGGCGATTACAGAGACTCTTGCCTGCTCACTTGGGAGCGATCATCTGCCATCCGACTGCAGCTCTATCCGAAGGTTCGGACTTCTTCAGCAGTGATCACCGGCTACTTCAGAGACTCTTGCCTGCTCACTTGGGAGCGATCATCTGCCATCCGACTGCAGCTTTATCCGAAGGTTCGGACATCTCCAGCAGTGATCACCGGCTACTCCAGAGACTCCTGCCTGCTCGCTTGGGAGCGATCATCTGCCATCAGACTGCAGCCTACCAGGAGGCTCCAACATCTCAGGTCGTATAAGCCTGTCTATTCAGAAACTGTCCTGGTTACTTACTGTGACAACCTGCCTGTCCAGAGACTGCCCTGGTCACTTGCTGTGACAACCTGCCTGCCCAGAGACTGCCCTGGTCACTTGCTGTGACAACCTGCCTGCCGAGAGACTGCCCCGGTCACTTGCTGTGACAACCTGCCTGCCCAGAGACTGCCCCGGTCACTTGCTGTGACAACCTGCCTGCCCAGAGACTGCCCTGGTCACTTGTTGTGACAACCTGCCTACCCAGAGACTGCCCTGGTCACTTGCCGTGACAACCTGCCTACCCAGAGACTGCCCTGGTCACTTGCCGTGACAACCTGCCTACCCAGAGACTGCCCTGGTCACTACCCGTGAATTCCTGTCCGTATTCCCCGGGCGCCACCTGCTCTCTTACAAGTATACTGTCTTGTATAATAAAGCTCAGTGGTTTCACCTACCAGACCCGTTACAGTTTGCTCGGGCCATGGAACCCGGTGGCACCCAAACCCCTTCACTCCCGGAATTGTGTCATGAACTATCTCGCCAGAGGTCGCAACAGGAGGCCATCCTGGGTCACCTGCGGAACGTCAATTCCCGCTGGACACTCTGAATTCATCACCAGCAACCACCGCTGGAGCCATGACTCATAATCCGGCAGCCTCGCTGCTTCCCAATTCCGTGGTTTCCATTCCCGGACCCCGACTTTCAGCTCCTCCTAGGTTTGGAGGCGACCCTGCTCTGGCTCGTGGTTTTATTAACCAGTGCACCCTGCATTTCGAACTCCTGGCACACCAGTTTAACTCTGACCGGGCCAAAATTGCCTTCATCATGTCCCATCTCACCGGAGAGGCTCTGGCCTGGCTTAATCCTCTCTGGGAGAGAGAAGATCCTCTGGTATCTGACCTGCCTGCTTTTCTCTCGGCCTTCCGGAAGGTATTCGACGAACCTGGACGGAAGACCTCCTCTGCATCATCTCTGTTGCGTCTCCGTCAGGAGAGTCTCACCGTTGGTCAATATGCCATACGGTTCCGTACTCTAGCCTCAGAGTTGGCTTGGGACAATAACGCCCTGATTTCGGTCTTCTGGGAGGGTCTGTCCGGCCGTATTAAAGATGAACTTGCCGGTCGGGACATTCCAACCTCCCTTGATGATTTAATAAATCTTGCCAATCGAATTGATCTACGGTTCCAGGAACGTGCCAAAGAGGTCACCCGTGAGAGAGGGTTTCCTCGTCTTGCACCCTCGTTTCAGAGACCTATAACCCCTTCCGTTTCTCCCCAGATGCACACTGCTGAGCCTATGCAGGTCGACCAGACCAAGATGGTCAAAGCCCGTCAGGACTCACGCCGTGCCGAGAGGAGTTGCTTCTACTGTGGCAGTAAGGAGCACTGGATCCGTACCTGTCCGGAGAGGTCGGGAAACGCCTGTGTCTAGGTTCGCTCGGAGAGGTCCACCTAGACCAGAATAAATCCTCTTCATCTCTGCTGCTGTCTGTCTCTATTCTCATCGGTAAGAACCGTTACTTCGAACTGGCCCAACTTGATTCTGGAGCAGCTGGGAATCTAGTTTCACAGGCTCTAGTAGAGAAGTATCGCATTCCCACCAAACCTCTGGTTGAACCAGTATCTGTTGCTGCTGTGGATGGGGGTCTCCTACCTCGTCCCATCCAACTTATCACCGAAGCCATAACCCTGCAGGTGGGAATGTTGCATTCTGAGAGCATCTCGTTTCATGTTTTACCTGGACTCTCTCATGCTTTCTTACTAGGTCTGCCTTGGCTCCAAAAACATGCACCCGTGCTTGACTGGCAGAATGGAGAGATTCTTCGCTGGGGACAGGACTGTCATAAAACGTGTCTGGTGCCTGTCCATCCCGTCCGTTCTTCTCCTACACCTGCTAATCTACCTGGACTCCCGATTCCATATTGGTCATTCGCGGATGTCTTTAATAAAATGGAGGCAGAGACATTACCCCCGCATAGACCATATGATTGCCCGATCGACCTGCTACCCGGTACTACGCCTCCCCGTGGGCGTATTTACCCATTGTCCGCTGCAGAGACCAGGTCGATGTCAGAATATATCGAGGAGAATTTAGCGAAAGGATTCATCCGTAAATCTACCTCCCCCGCGGGAGCAGGTTTCTTTTTTGTAAAAAAGAAAGACGGATCTCTCCGTCCCTGTATTGACTACAGAGGCCTAAATTTGATCACAGTGAAGAATAAGTACCCTCTTCCACTCATTCCGGAGTTGTTTGATCGTCTTAGAGGGGCTAGAGTCTTCACTAAACTGGATCTTCGTGGAGCATACAACCTGGTTCGTATCCGTCGAGGAGATGAATGGAAGACGGCATTCAACACCCGGGATGGCCACTACGAGTATCTGGTTATGCCCTTTGGTCTCTGTAATGCTCCAGCAGTCTTTCAGGAGTTGGTCAATGACATCTTCCGGGACCTCCTCTACTCCTGCGTTGTGGTGTACCTTGACGACATCTTGGTCTTCTCTCCGGATCTCCAGTCTCACCGGAGGGATGTTCGTCAGGTTCTGCTCAGGCTCAGGCAGAATCACCTCTTCGCCAAATATGAGAAGTGCCTCTTTGAGCAGACCTCGCTTCCGTTTCTGGGCTACATTATCTCTCAGACAGGCCTACAAATGGATCCGGAGAAACTGTCTGCCATCGAGAAGTGGCCCCGACCAGAGGGGTTGAAGGCCATTTAGCGGTTCCTGGGATTCGCTAACTATTACCGTCTCTTCATACCGCACTTCTCTTCCAGGACTGCTCCAATCTCAGCGCTCACCCGCAAGGATGCTAACCCCAAACAGTGGACGCCCGAAGCAGAGGAGGCCTTTCTTTCCTTGAAACAAGCCTTCTCTTCCGATCCAGTGCTGCATCGCCGGACGGCAACAAGCAGTTCTTCCTGGAGGTGGACGCTTCCTCTGCTGGAGCCGGAGCGGTACTTACTCAAAAATCTTCATCCGGGAAGATGGTTTCCTGTGGTTTCTTCTCCAAACTCTTCTCCTCCTCCGAGCGCAACTACTCCATAGGAGATCGAGAGTTATTGGCCATTAAATTGGCATTGGAGGAGTGGCGTTACCTACTCGAGGGGGCTCTTCATCCGGTAATCATCTACACGGACCACAAAAATCTGTCTTACCTTCAGCATGCTCAGAGACTTAACCCTCGCCAAGCCCGGTGGTCCTTGTTTTTTGCCCGTTTTGATTTTCTCTTGCATTTTCGCCTGGCTGACAAAAACATCAAGGCGGATGCCTTGTCCCGGTCCTTCCTGGTGTCGGATCTCGAAGATGAGCCTAAACATATCATCGATCCCGCCAGAGTGATGCAGGTGGCTCCCGTGAGTCTAAACCGTCTCCCTCCTGGTAAGACGTTCGTATCAGAGACTGATCGGAAGAGAATTCTACATTGGGGTCATTCTCTAAACTCGCTGGCCACGCTGGTCAGAAAAAGACCCTCCAACTCATTACCCGGCATTATTGGTGGCCTACCCTGCACAAAGACGTAATAGACTTTGTTTCTGCCTGTGTCTCCTGTGCCCGCAACAAAGTTCCGAGACACCTGCCTGCCGGCCGTCTTCTTCCGCTTCCTGTACCCACTGCTCCCTGGCAACATATAGCCATGGACTTCATTACGGATCTGCCCGTCTCTGCCGGTTGTACGGTCATTTGGGTGGTCGCTGACCGCTTTTCCAAAATGGCTCACTTCATTCCTCTGCCAGGTCTTCCGTCTGCACCCGAGTTGGCTAAAGACTTTATCCGCCACATCTTCCGTCTCCATGGTTTGCCTCGTCACATTGTGTCGGATCGTGGGGTACAGTTCACTTCACGTTTCTGGAGAGCTACTTGTAAGTTACTAGACGTCACCTTGGATTTCTCCTCCGCTTACCACCCACAGTCCAATGGACAAGTTGAGCGAATAAATCAGAATCTGACCAGCTATCTCCGACACTTCGTTAATGCTCATCATTCTGATTGGGTGGAGCTCCTGCCTTGGGCCGAATTCTCTTACAATAATCACGAGAGCGAATCGTCCACCAAGTCTCCGTTTTTTATAGTCTTCGGTCAGCACCCTCGGATTCCTGTCCCCGTTTCCATCTCTGTGGACAATCCAGCTGCGGAATCTCTGGTTAGAGAATTCTCCTCCATCTGGGAGAGTACCCGGTCCGCACTCATTCAGTCATCCGAGCGCATGAAAAGACATGCTGACAAGAAACGTCTGGATCCTCCTCAATTCCGTCCTGGGGACAAAGTCTGGCTTTCGTCCAAATATGTTCGGCTCAAAATTCCTTCCTACAAGTTAGGTCCTCGGTTTATCGGTCCTTTTGAGGTCATCAGGCAGATCAACCCAGTGTCCTATAAACTGAAACTCCCGGCCAATTTGCGAATTCCTAACTCTTTTCATGTGTCTCTCCTCAAACCTGTGGTACTTAACTCTTTTTTCAAGTCTACAGGTACACCTCCTGCTCCAGTGTCTGCTGATGATGAATTTGAGGTAGAGAACATTCTGGCCACAAAAAGGGTAGGAAGAAAGACTTATTTTTTGGTGGATTGGAAGGGGTTTGGTCCTGAGGAGAGAACGTGGGAGCCTCGGGAGAACATCCATGCCCCTCTCATCCTAGCTAAATTTCTTTCTGGCCTAAAGAGGGGGGGGCCTAGAGGGGGGGGAAATGTAGCATCGGCGTCCCGGCCCTCTGCCAGGCAGGGACGCCGTTCCCCTTACCAGCGCTCTGCGTCCTCAGCGCCCCCAGCGTCCTCAGCGCCCCCAGCGTCCTCAGCACCCCCAGCATCCTCGGCGTCCTCATTCCGCCCTGCTGGGCCCGCGCGCTCCTTCCCTGCTGCTGGACTTAGGGCGCGCGCCTGCGCCCTCCCCCGCTCTTAAAGGAGCCGCGCGCATTTTCCAAATTAGTCTCCGGCCAATGCCGGAGGACTCCACCCTATATTAAGGGCTTCCTCCTTAATGGAGGTGCCCGAGCAATGTTGTTGTTGCACTGTATAACTCTGCTTCAGCCCTCAGCTCCTGTTTCCAGTTGCCTGCCTGTTACCCGTCTGTTTGCTGTCTGCCATCTGACTGCAGCCCTCCCCGGAGGTTCGGACATCACCTGCAGTGATCCCCGGCGATTACAGAGACTCTTGCCTGCTCACTTGGGAGCGATCATCTGCCATCCGACTGCAGCTCTATCCGAAGGTTCGGACTTCTTCAGCAGTGATCACCGGCTACTTCAGAGACTCTTGCCTGCTCACTTGGGAGCGATCATCTGCCATCCGACTGCAGCTTTATCCGAAGGTTCGGACATGTCCAGCAGTGATCACCGGCTACTCCAGAGACTCCTGCCTGCTCGCTTGGAGGCGATCATCTGCCATCAGACTGCAGTCTACCAGGAGGCTCCAACATCTCAGGTCGTATAAGCCTGTCTATTCAGAAACTGTCCTGGTTACTTACTGTGACAACCTGCCTGTCCAGAGACTGCCCTGGTCACTTGCTGTGACAACCTGCCTGCCCAGAGACTGCCCTGGTCACTTGCTGTGACAACCTGCCTGCCCAGAGACTGCCCCGGTCACTTGCTGTGACAACCTGCCTGCCCAGAGACTGCCCCGGTCACTTGCTGTGACAACCTGCCTGCCCAGAGACTGCCCTGGTCACTTGTTGTGACAACCTGCCTACCCAGAGACTGCCCTGGTCACTTGCCGTGACAACCTGCCTACCCAGAGACTGCCCTGGTCACTTGCCGTGACAACCTGCCTACCCAGAGACTGCCCTGGTCACTTCCCGTGAATTCCTGTCCGTATTCCCCGGGCGCCACCTGCTCTCTTACAAGTATACTGTCTTGTATAATAAAGCTCAGTGGTTTCACCTACCAGACCCGTTACAGTCATGGCGTCCTCGAGAGAGTTAGGTGGGGGGTGTAACACCAAAGCATCCTGCAACCGCTCGGACAAGCCTCTGCGAAATAGTCCTCGGAGGGCGGCGTCCTCCCAAGAAATCTCTGCGGCCCATCGGCGGAACTCAGTACAAAACCACTCGGCCGAGTGCTTCCCCTGACAGACACTCATCACCATGTCCTCTGCCAATCTCACTTGGTCAGGCTCATCATATATGTGCCCGAGGGCCTCAAAGAATGCATTCACCGACACTCTCTCAGGGGCAGTGGGAGGAAGGGAAAATGCCCATGCTTGTGGGGACCCTCTTAATAAAGACATAATGACCCCTACCCTCTGACTTTCATCCCAGAGGACCGTGGTCTCAAACTAAAGAAAAGTTTGCAACCCTCCATGAAGATCCTAAACTCCTTTTTGTTCCCAGAAAAGAAGTCAGGCAGTTTAACAGGTGGTTCTGAGGACACGAGCGCAACATCACTCGCCATAGCCCTCAGAGAACCAGCAGATAAAGCCCCCTGCACAGTCTCAGAAACCTGCCGCTGTGAACACGACAGCGCTTGCTGTTCCAGAGATAAATCCTGAAACATCTGACTCAGATTTTTCATCTGTTCGGTCAGCGACTGTATGGGATCCATAACTCTCCGCCCAACTTGCGCCCAAAACACAGCCGTGAAGCAAAAACAAACAAAAAAAAAAACTTAGTGGTCAGTTATAAATCACGGGGAGGATTGCAAGAGAACTCACCAGTGCAATCTCCCAGAAGACGAGTGCAGAAGTAAAGCTTCAGTGTCACGGGTGTGTCGCGGCGAAGATCGTCGCGATTGCACACCCTGACTTCGCACAGCTGAGTTTCTGGTGCTGGGTGTTTTTCGGCACTGAGGGAGTTAATTCTTTCTCTCTCGGTGCTGGACTGACCAGCCTCGCCCAGCTGCGATTGATGTTTTGTTAATTAGCTTCCTTCTTATACCTGCTGGTCTGCTGGGGAAGTTGTCGGTGAAAGCATTCATTCAGACGAGCAGAGCGGATCGTTTCTGAGAAGACTTAAGCTAAGAGTGCCTGTTGTGGTTTATCCTCTCCTCGCTTATTGTTTATCTCCTTAACCTTTTGTGTTCCTCTGTAGTGGAAGTTTTGTATGCATGGCAGTGTTTTCTTTACCCCTTGTCTGTCTCATTTATCTTAGACTGTGTGTAAGCTGTGACCTGCCCATTCCCTGTGGTGGTAATCAGGGTCCTTCTCAGGACTAGATTACAGTGGTCAGGGATCTACAGGAGACAGGGTTACGCTGGCGGCCTGGACCTCTGTACCATTAACAGTACCTCCAGGTAGAGGGACTAGTCAGGACCCCAGTTCAGGGTCAGCATAGACCCCGGTCCACCTCTTTCCTGAGACAGCGTGACACGTACACAGTATAGACCCACAATACATAGGATATTATGTCAGGTAAGACATTGCTGGCAGAAACTATGTATACATGTTGATATTTTCTATTATAGGAAATATAGTATGTTGTCACATTAGATATATGTTACTATCATAGAATATATCTGTTATACGTCGTGACATTCAGGCTCCTAGGAACACAGGGTGAGTAAGGCTGGAGAGAGATGGTTACAGGGCCTGAATCACCTGACAGTTGAGGGGCGTGGCTTCAGCTCCAGGGAGCTAGAAGCTGAGGGAAAACTCCTAGAAAGGTAACTACGGGACAAAGTTACCCAGGGGCACAGACAGAGACGTAAATCTGAACAAGCCAAGGTCAAAGCACGAGAAGACAGTATAGTACCAAGGATGAGACAGAACGGATAGTCGGGGACAGGCAGAGGTCAAAACCAAACAGACAGCGAAGGTACAGAAACAGAATCCAACAAGCAGTATCCAGAGAACAGACCGAGTCAAAACCAAAGTATCAGGCAAACCAGAACACAGCACAAACACACTCAGGGGTCAACACACTCTGCCAAGGGCGAAAGTATAACTGACAGGGATTGGAGCTTCCTAGGGCTATAAGAAGCTCTCCCTGAACCAAGGAGAGGCCACAATAATAAGCCCCAGGTGTGCAGGTAAGAGCTTGCACTGGGATCAAAACCTTAACCCCTAGCGTGCAGGTCAACCCTGCACTGGGATCATGACAGAAGTGTTTGGCGTTGTGCTATACCCATATTTCTCTGCAATATCTGTGCATCATGAATCGTGGTCTGTGTTAAGGGGGCCCACTGAGACTCTTTCGCCCGGGGCCCATAAAAACCTGGAGCCGGCCCTGCCTTTGGGACATAGTGGCCAATCATTAATGCCCTTAATCCGCGCCTCTGTTTCACCGGCTACCTGGCAAGTTTATGGTAAGGCTTGGGAGGAATGGTGCTCCTTAGTTCAGGGGAGGCCAGTAGATATGTGTGACCGGGCAAGAGGAGTAGTGACTGCAGAATTTTTGGTTCGGCTGAGAGATGCTGGGGTGTCGGGCACAGCGGCGCAAAGGAAATGATCTGGATTAGCCTTCTTTTTTCAGTTAATTAATGGGGTGGGCCGATGTAACAAAACTCTTTTTCATCAGGCAAGCCATCAAAGGGTGGAAAAGGCTTCAGCCAAGTCTAGAATGTCGTCGCCCCATTTCAATCACGCTGTTGCACAACATTATCTCAATATCCCCATCGGTCTGCAAATCACAATACGAGGCGACCCTCATCTCAGCAGCTTTCGCTATCGCTTTTTTCGGCGCACTGCGTATCAGTGATTTGTTACCTCGTTCTAAAAGCGCGTCGGAAGGCGGTTTAATTAACGAGGGCATAGTCATAAGTAGCGACGCCCTGCGCATCTGATTGCGAAAATCCAAGTGCGAAAATCCAAATCCAAAGTTATGCAGTTGTAAGACACAACGGCAAATTTTTTTCTATCTCATACAGATGAGTCCCCTCTTACCAGGTATCAATTTCAGACAATTTTCACATCATGTTTAAAAAGAACAGGGGCTAATCCAAAAGAATATGGCACGCATTCCTTTCGAATAGGGGCAGCTACCGAGGCAGCTAGGGCAGGAGTATAAGAAGCCGAGGTGCAGAGGATGGGTCGATGGAAATCCGCATGCTTCGCTAGATACATAAGATCTGATCTGCTCGAGTAACACATTTTATCTCTTTCAGGAGTTGAAGTTTGGGTTTTAGGACACTCGTATGTCTTTTTCCGAACGGCAGCCTGGTGGAAAAAGTCTTGGTTTCCCGGGTCTGGAAGTCAACTGGAGAGGGATAAGAGGCCTCCAGTGGTGGCAGGTGTTTCAAGAGTTAGTTTACATCTCCAGGGTGAAACGCCCGGTGATAATTGTGTTACATGTTGGTGGCAATGATCTTGGCAAAAGTAAAATCACTGATCTGTACAAATGGATGACAATGGACATCGAGCACTTTGCATGTTTATTTGAGGTTATGGTACTGGTGTGGTCACAAATGACACCTCGAGCCGTATGGCGGGGGGCGAGAGATCAAAAAGCCATAGAGCGAATAAGAAAAAAATTCAACGCGCGGATGGAAAAATTCGTAAAAACAAAATGTGGTATTGTGGTGCGTCACCACCAGCTGGAAGGAGATAACACAGCATTATTAAGACCAGACGGCGTTCACCTGACGGACATTGGCTTAGATATATTTTTGTCCGGCCTGCAGGATGGGGTTGAACAGGCCCTAATGGTGATGGGTGGGGGTCGGAGTCCTGTGTAGGTCATACACCGGATCCTCCGTGGTGGATTAGTAGAGGAGGGCAAAGGTTCATGACCGCTTGTAGGCCTAATCGCCTGTCGATCACGGACAGGATCTCAGCCATGAGCCCACATTGCGAAATGTAATTGCCCTTCTCTGCTTTGGTAATTAATAAACTGTGACCGATCTGTTCAACCCATCCAGGCCTGGCTGTGTATTTGTCTCGACCACGCACCACAATTGTGGGTTTCCAGGGCAATGGGGTACTCAGAGCCGAGCCCGTAGAAGTCTATGGGATTGTCACAGGTAGCGGTGGCTCGGTCTGTGGCCCTGGCGGTCAGGCGTATGTTGGGGGGTATATTTACAGGGGATATATATATACAGTTTGTGACGCCACCTGTAGTCTCTGGTAATTTGTACCAGCGCTGCTGTAGATCTCTGAGGGGATGGTGAGGCAGCTAGATGTCGGGTCCCCTACAGGTGGGACTCTTCCCTCAGGTCGATGGTTATGATAGGGTAGTGCAGGAATGCAATCAAATAACACAGTCTCACACATCAGCGTCTTTCCATACCTTTACTTCAAGTTGTTCAGGCAGGTCCCAGGGAGGCTGATGGGGTTGATGGAGGATGAGCTTTGAGGCAACGGCTAAGCAAGTTAGGGGCCTCCTTTACTTTCCAATGATGATGAGTACAACCAGCATGAAGCGTAGTTCCCTCTATAATCTCCAGCTTTTCCAAAGCTGTGCTGCCCGGTCAGTTTTGTGGTTGGAGCCTTCTTCTGAGAGAGCTGAGTTCCAATTCCTGTCGTGCACTGACTCAAGGTTCTCACTCTCCCTGACCCCAGTTACGTACTGACTCTTCAGGGGCTGCTTTCCGTTACCTAAGGTCCGGTAAGCCTCTGGGTTTCCTACCACCATGCATGAAGCTATGGTGATGCTTCGGTCTCCAGTGACCGGTAACAATGTGCAGGTATTCTATACCGATGGCACTTTTCTGTTCTCTTCCACTATGCCCTTCGCTTTGCTCAGACTCTCAACAGATGTCTCAGTCCGTCCTCTAGTGGGGCACAGCTCTGACCAGGCTGAGGTGAACTGGCTCACCTTTACTGGACTCCACTTTCTGAACTGCACAAAGACTGCACTTCCTAACTCTTTCGAGTCACTGACTGAACTCTACTCAGACTACTCAGCACTCCCCTCCACACCCCTGCTGGGTGTGTCCGAAGTGTACGTGATATCATGAAGAGCCCTTAACCGTTACCTCTCCACTCATCCTCCTGGTATTGTGTACCAGGGCTACACATTCCCCCATGGTAAACGACAGCACTCCCGGGCTGTGAAATACAAGAGACATTTTTGTTTAAGCATTAAACATCAACATTAAACATTAATTCGTCCCATCCGGGAGGTAAGGATGTCTTGAACGTTGCAAACAACACATTGAATATAGAAAAATACGAAATATTAAATAAACATGTTCATAAATAAACGACAATATTCTTGTGAAGGACCCGCACCAAACCTTCAACGTGGGTCCTGGGTGGGCTGCAGGACATCCGAATGCAGACCTCACTCAGTGCCTCACCACACGGGTTTTATGTTCAGAGGTAAGTCAAGGCTTCGTGTGAAACCATTAAAAGGCACCTTAGTGCAACTATTTACAAGATACAGTTTTTGGGCTGGCTCAGTCCTCAGCCTCTGAGTCCATTATAAGACACCATAAGGAAAAGACATATATATATACTTTTTACAATATTCACATTAATTTGTTATAATTACTGCTGGTATCGAATGGGTATCTTCCCTTTTGTGATTCGCTCTGATCTACGTGGAGTAGCTTCAGGTATATTAAGTTGCGATCTGTCTGCACTGCGTAACGGCAAACTATAGAACTGCCTCAATCTTTCTATGGATCTGGCAAGCGTACTGATGGCTGGGCGGTGTGAGTCAGCTTCACCAGGGGATCCCATAGTATGGGGCGCTGCTTCAGATGATCCTTCTTGAGATTCCGTAGGTTGAGGTGTTGCTGGAATGGGTAACTCCTGAACTGGCTCAACTGGTACCACGGGCATAACTGGAGGTAGAACTTCCTCTGGTGGCTGATAAAACTGCAATACTGGAATTATTACAGCATCTCCCAGTCTGGGCCAATCCGCAGGAAAATCTCCCAGATCCGTGTGTATGACCTCTTCCTTCCTTTCTTCTTGATTGATGACAGGGTTCTTTTCACAACGCTTTAAGGGTTCTGTACACAATTTCAAATGGTCTCTGGACACAGTGGTTATTGTTCTTCCTCCGTCCTTACTGATGATACAAACTTTTCTGTTGTCATATTTAGAATCTTGTACAACGTAGGGTTCTTGTTCCCACTGGTTATCCAATTTGTGCATTTTCCTTTTTCTTTTTAATACCACTTCTCCAGGCATCAAAGGCTTGGCAGGAGCATTTCTGTTGTAAATATCTTCCTGTTTCTCCCGTGCCTTGTTGAGACTTTCCTCCACACAGATTTGCACTCTTCTGTACTGCTCTTGCCGATTTGTGTCCCAATTTTCAACGGCGTCGTCTGCCTCCGGTTCAACTACTCCAAGTTCTAAATCCATTGGTAGTCTTCCGGGCCTTGCTCTCATAAGATAGGCTGGAGTGCAGTTAGTGGAACTTACAGGTATATGGTTATACAAGTCAACCAAATCAGGTAGTAAGTCCGGCCATCGATTTCTGTCTTCCAACGGTATGGATCTCAACAAGTCAAGGACAATATGGTTCATTTTTTCGCAAAGACCGTTGGTTTGAGGGTGGTATGGCGTTGTTCTAATTTTCTTGCACCCGTACATGTGACAGAATTCCTTGAATAAATCAGCTTCGAAAGCAGGTCCTTGATCGGTTAATACTTGCTCCGGATACCCATGCGGTCTGCAGAAACTTGCTTGAAAGGTTTTCGCGGCCGTCACTGCGGTCTGATCCTTAACTGGAACAACCACCAGAAATCTGGAGTAATGGTCCACCATGGTCAGGGCGTATGAGTATCCAGATCTACTTGGCGACAGTTTGACGTGGTCCAGGGCCACAATCTCCAGGGGGCGAGTCGTCCGGATAGGTTGCAGGGGCGCCTTCTGACTACCGTAGTCCTTTCTTCTGAGACCACAGGGTCCACAGTTCCGACACCACCTCTCAATGGAGCTGCGCATCCCTACCCAGTAGAACCGGCATCTCAACAGGGTCTCCAGCTTTCTCCAGCCAAAGTGTCCTGCTTGATCGTGGTATGCTTCCAACACCATTGGGACGTCTGCCTTGGGGACCACGATTTGCCAGACCATCTCATGGGTTCTGGGGTTGACGTATCTCCTGCACAACTTCTCACGGTATAGGAACAACCTGCTTTTCTCGTTCCACAGGAGCTTGGCTGACATAGGTGCATCCTTTTCCAAAGAGGAGCCTTCCTGTCTTAACAACTCCTTGATGCGGCTGACCACTGGATCACTGTCCTGAGTCTCTTTCCAGCTTTGATGGGGTAAAGGATTTAATGTTGCACCATACTGCTTTCTGTTGACTCGATGCTCGTGGACTACCCCATTTCGATGGAACGCAGGTAGCTCAATTTCTTCCAGGTCGTCCGATTCTTCTTCCGTGTCAGAGTCATGCGGCATTCGGGACAATGCGTCAGCATTAGCATTCTTTCGACCTGCCCGGTACTTGATAGTAAACTGGTAATTGGACAACCGAGCCATCCATCGCTGCTCCATGGCACCCAGCTTGGCGGTTTCCAGGTGCGTTAAGGGGTTGTTATCTGTAAACGCAGTGAACCGATTGGAGGCCAGATAGTGCTTAAATCTTTCAGTAATGGCCCAGACCAGCGCCAGAAACTCCAGCTTGAAGCTGCTATAATTTTCCGGATTCCTTTCAGTTGGCCTGAGTTTTCTGCTGGCATATGCGATGACTTTTTCTTGGCCATTCTGCTTCTGACTGAGAACTGCTCCCAACCCTTCATTACTGGCGTCGGTGTACAACAGGAACGGTTGGCTGTAATCAGGATAGGTTAAGATCTCATCACCTGTAAGGATCTCTTTCATCTTTTGGAATGCTTCAGCCTGTTCTTTACCCCAATTAAAGGGAGGGTTTCTGCTCTTTAAGGATTGTCCTACCAGGAGGTCCTGTAAAGGAGCTGCCTTCTTCGTGTAATCTTTCACGAACCTTCTGTAGTAACCCGTTAGTCCCAGGAACTGTCGCACTTCCTTAAGGTTCTTCGGCTCCGGCCACTTCTGGATGGCAGTGACTTTCTCTGGGTCCGGCGCTACTCCTTCCGAACTGACGATGTGCCCCAAGTATTGTACCTTCTGCTTGAGTAGATGGCATTTTGAGGGTTTCAACTTCATCCCGTACCTGGACAGAGACTCAAATACTTCTGCCAGGTGCTTCAGATGGTCCTCATATGTCTTGGAATACACGATGACGTCGTCTAGGTATAGTAGCACGGTTTCAAAATTGAGATGTCCCAGACAATTTTCCATCACTCTCTGAAATGTTCCTGGGGCACTGCTGAGCCCAAACGGCATTCTGTCGAACTCACAGAGCCCCATTGGGGTGGTGAAAGCCGTTTTCTCACGATCCTCCTCAGCCACAGCCACTTGCCAGTAACCACTAGTCAGATCAAGGGTAGAAAAGTAGTTAGCCGTTTTCAGAGCAGCTAATGATTCCTCTATGCGTGGTAACGGGTATGCATCCTTGTGTGTTATGCGGTTCACCTGCCTGTAATCCACACACATTCTCATACTACCATCTTTCTTTTTAACCAGAACTAGAGGGGCTGCCCAGGGGCTACAACTATCCCTTATCACCCCAGCTTTCTTCATATCATGCAACATTTCTTTAGCCTTCTGATAATGAGCTGGAGGTATGGGCCTATACCGCTCTTTGATGGGAGGATGACTGCCTGTAGGGATATGATGTTGTACTCCCTTAATTATCCCAAAATCAAGTGGATTCTTGCTAAACACTTGGGCGTACTCTTGCACCACCCGTAATACCCCTTGCTTCTGGTGAGCGGGAGTGGTGTCCGTCCCAACATGGAGTTGCTGACACCATTCCGCCACCTGAGTTGCTGGGTCATTGTCCTCCGCTATTTGACAGGAGTCTAAGGACTCAGCCGGGAGAATAGAATTATTATCAACAGCATGTAGTTTAGCAATAGTTGCGTAACGGGGTAAGTTTACCTCATCATCTCCCCAATTGAGAAGCCGTACCGGTACTCTTCCATTCACCACTTCTACTACTCCTCTAGCAGTCATAAGTGTAGGTCTATGTTCTGAATGGTGGGGTTCTACTACAGCTTGGTAATTCTGTCCTCTCAGACCTATGGCTGCCCTGCACCAAATGATCATTTCACTCATTGGGGGTATCACAATAGGATCCGAGTCAGTGACCCGTACATTACCAATTTCGCCGTCTGTAAGCTTCGCTTGCTGCTGACACACCAGGGCCCGGATCTCTCTTTGGATTACTCCTTTCTGCCTTGGTCGGGCAATCTCAGCGAGCTGTTGGAGCAAGAACACAACTTCTCCCAAACAATTACCGATAATGTTAGTACCCAAAATTATATTTAAACCGTTCTCCTCATTTACAGTCTTTACTACCAGAAGCCCCTGGTCTTTCAACTCCTCTCTGCCCACCTTTACATCTACACATTTTGTCCCAAGTACTTCTACAGGAAGACCATTAGAAGCATACACGGTAAAGTCAGAGCTCGGGGGTTTAAGACTGTCCATTGACCAGTACTTAGTATAGAGGGCATCAGGAATTAGGGTCACCTGGGACCCAGTGTCTAACAATGCCGAAACTGCAATACCATCTAAGATGATAGACAGGTAGGGTCGCCCACCCACATACCTGCGGTTCCAGTCTAGGGGGCCTGACGGGTATTCTCCTGGGTGTTGGCCCTCGGACCCAGGTTCTGCCCGTTTAAAGGACACTGTGGAGACAGATGACCTTTCCGGTTGCATCGGTAACAGATGATCTCTCGACGAGGAGGGTGTTGATCAGAGGTCGCTCCTGGGGGTGGCGTTGTCCTCCTCCGGGGGGGCGACGTCTTCTTTCTTCTCCGGTGCATCCACGGGACGTCTTCTGGGCAGTCTGCTAACAAGATCTTCCCTTCTTCCTCTTTCCGCAGTTGCAGGGCACTCATTACAGCAGCCAGATTTTTAGTCAGCTGGCGCACCTCTGAGCGCAGACAATCCAATTCACTAGGAGGGGTCACCTGCGCTTTGGCTTCGGCCACTAACGGGGAAAAGGGATTTACTGCCGGTTCCAGAGTGACTTCAGCCTGATGATGTTGGGTTGCCACCTCAAGTTTGCCCAGGGGCCGCAGCCCTTTTATTGCCATGTCTTTTAGGGCATCAAAGGTAGCATCCGGATGATCTAAGGACCACCAGTTTACAGTTCTGCGTTCCTCTTGGGATCTCAATCCCTGTATAAATTGTTCTTTCAGCATTTTATTCTCATCAATAGCATTTAAATTATTAACCTGCTTAAGAGCTCTCAGGGCTCCTTGTAGTCGGCAAGCGTAGTCCCGGATGCTGTCACCTGGCTGTTGTGAACAGTGATAGAAGGCCATCCGGAGATCCGTTTCTGTGCGGTCTTCAAATATGGCATGCAGCTTAAGGAAGATCGCAGGTACCGACTCCTGATCAACGGTATCCCAAGTCTCCACTTCCCTCTCAGCAGCGCCAGTTAGCTGCCCTATTAGCACAGCAGCTTTTTGTCTCTCAGGCATGGAGTACATTTCTAGGATGCTGCATAACTTCCGCTTGAAGCCTGCTAATGTGCCTGGCTCACCGCTGTACTGGGGAAGCCATTTCGCCCCAGGCATATATGGGAGCGTTAGTGGCATGATCGGGACTACCGGACTGGGTGCAGGGCCTGCGCCCCCATCTGGCGCTACAATACCAGACGGTGCGGGATTGGGGACTCCGGCTGGGGCCGCACTGTCAGCCGGTGTTGTGTGACATCTTAGCGCCCCCTTGGTTAAACGGAGCCTACCGGTTTCAGACGCTGCTATTTCACAGGCACCGCAGTGGGAACAGGACCTTCGTCGCAGGCGCTCTGATGTCAGAGCGTTCACTTCCTGTTGCAGGACCTGCCGATGAGTCAGAGCCAGGGGCGTGTCCAAGACTCTGCGCGCTCTTTCAGGTACGCCCACCTTCTTCTCCAGCGCCTTAGGGCGCGAATCTGGCGGCAAATATGGCGGTATTTGGCGCCAAACAACAGCAACAGTCTTTTTCGCCAAAACACTCCACAGGCACACAGGGCTCGCAATGCTGCAAGTTTCGTATCCTGTTCGTGACGCCAAAATGTCTCGACCACGCACCACAATTGTGGGTTTCCAGGGCAATGGGGTACTCAGAGCCGAGCCCGTAGAAGTCTATGGGATTGTCACAGGTAGCGGTGGCTCGGTCTGTGGCCCTGGCGGTCAGGCGTATGTTGGGGGGTATATTTACAGGGGATATATATATACAGTTCGTGACGCCACCTGTAGTCTCTGGTAATTTGTACCAGCGCTGCTGTAGATCTCTGAGGGGATGGTGAGGCAGCTAGATGTCGGGTCCCCTACAGGTGGGACTCTTCCCTCAGGTCGATGGTTATGATAGGGTAGTGCAGGAATGCAATCAAATAACACAGTCTCACACATCAGCGTCTTTCCATACCTTTACTTCAAGTTGTTCAGGCAGGTCCCAGGGAGGCTGATGGGGTTGATGGAGGATGAGCTTTGAGGCAACGGCTAAGCAAGTTAGGGGCCTCCTTTACTTTCCAATGATGATGAGTACAACCAGCATGAAGCGTAGTTCCCTCTATAATCTCCAGCTTTTCCAAAGCTGTGCTGCCCGGTCAGTTTTGTGGTTGGAGCCTTCTTCTGAGAGAGCTGAGTTCCAATTCCTGTCGTGCACTGACTCAAGGTTCTCACTCTCCCTGACCCCAGTTACGTACTGACTCTTCAGGGGCTGCTTTCCGTTACCTAAGGTCCGGTAAGCCTCTGGGTTTCCTACCACCATGCATGAAGCTATGGTGATGCTTCGGTCTCCAGTGACCGGTAACAATGTGCAGGTATTCTATACCGATGGCACTTTTCTGTTCTCTTCCACTATGCCCTTCGCTTTGCTCAGACTCTCAACAGATGTCTCAGTCCGTCCTCTAGTGGGGCACAGCTCTTACCAGGCTGAGGTGAACTGGCTCACCTTTACTGGACTCCACTTTCTGAACTGCACAAAGACTGCACTTCCTAACTCTTTCGAGTCACTGACTGAACTCTACTCAGACTACTCAGCACTCCCTCCACACCCCTGCTGGGTGTGTCCGAAGTGTACGTGATATCATGAAGAGCCCTTAACCGTTACCTCTCCACTCATCCTCCTGGTATTGTGTACCAGGGCTACACATATTCTTTATGGGTTTGGTGGGAAGAGGGGGGGTGAAGGCACTGTTTAGGACACACAGGTAATCCCAGTCTGGCAGGCACTGTACTGAGTAAGGAAAGGGCCTCTGACTGGGATGCCTATAAGGTGAATGCTAGTGTAATACGTCCGTGCCCAATTCACCTCCCCCTCTCACACCACTCCCAGTGGTGATGTACTAATTGGGGATGTCCAGCTGTCCAGTGACCTCGGAGGGGAAGGTACCTGCGGCCACACCTACAGGGGTTAAATTTAGGTGCTCTGGTCAACAACTTTCTTTCCCCTCCGGCAGTCACTGGAAGCTGTTGTCCCACCCTCCCTCCCTTACATATTTTAATGGAAAGAAGTTCCCTCCCTTACATATTTCAATGGAAAGAACTGCCATTCTATGTGCGTCGGAGATATGTATATATGTGTAATATGTACAATATATTTTAAAAAAAAAATTATGTATAAAAAAACTGTTAGCAAAACCAACTCACAGCGGATTAGTAGAGGAGGGCAAAGGTTCGTGAACACTCGTAGGCCTAATCGCCTGTCGATCACGGACAGGATCTCAGCCATGAGCCCCCGTTATGAAATGTAATTGCCCTTCTCTGCTTTGGTAATTAATAAACTGTGACCGAACTGTTCAACCCATCCAGGCCTGGCTGTGTATTCTTTATGGGTTTGGTGGGAAGGGGGGGGGTGAAGGCACTGTTTAACACACACAGGTCATCCCAGTCAGCATGTACGTGGTGGAGATAGAGAACAATCATTGAGAGACAGGGAAGCTCTGTGGATTTACCTTCTAGACACACGTGTACCTACAGAACTTAATCTGAGTAGAGAGTTTATGCTGCATTACTGATTTTGTTTTTATATTTATTTTCTTATGTTTATTTGCTTTATTCATATCAAAGATGTATATAATGACCTGGCTTTGTGTTTTTCTGTATTTCTGTTTTTTTCGCTTTGTTAATTAATTAATTGACTACATCTGTTCATGCCTTTAAATTTCTTACTTGCTGCACTCAGAGGTCATCTGAGTCTAAGAACACATAGTGTTCGAAACGCATCCAGACCTCACGAGGCTATCCTCTGGTAGCCCAGAATGGGCTTACCTTAAGATGAATACAGCAGCCATATTATGAACTTTTAATGGATCTTCAATAAAGTATACTTGGATTTTAACTCCGGAGCTGGACATTCCTTTTCTAAGTATTTCATTGCCACGTCGGGTGGAGAGGAGACGAGTCCCTGCTCGGATTGAACATGTTATTTGGAAACACACTTCTTGGGGTGAGCTGAATCAATTTTTTTCTTCCTTTATGTTATTATCCACTCTGCTTCGTGCTCCCCTTCCAACGTGTGACCCACTCCATATCAAAGCTGAAATTGCTTTAACAAGGAACATCGCTTTGGCTATTAGCTGTACTCATTCTTTTATATGAGATTTGCTTCTTGATTTTTAGCAAGTCTATTACCTTCACCATGAACTCTCTCATTAATCCTGATAGAAGAAAAAGAGCAATGCAGGTGTGTAGCCCAGCTGTGACTGGAGCCACATGTTACCCTGGAGGATGCACGAAAGGTAAATCCATGATAACCTATAAGCACACAACACTTCACATTTTCCCTGGTTCCACCAGAGGGAGCCCTTGAGACGACAGTAGTGAGATGAAGGCAGTCTAGCTGCGAGTTAGCTAGTCGTTGGTTTTACCTCAGAGTGTCAGATCTTGTCAGAGCGTGTTGCAGAGCAGACAAGCTAGTTACCTCAGTCGAGTAGAGAGGGAAAGACTAGCCAAAGAAAGACTTATCTGAAAGCCTGAGGACTTCAGGACTTACTCAGCTTACATCGTGGAGTCCAGTGTAGTGGAAAGGATTGCCACTTAGTCTGGTCAAAGTTGAGTCCACTGAGAGTGCTTCAGCGAGCGTTTCAGTAAGTAAGCGTGCCGACGCTTGTTGAGCGGTGAAGAAAAGAAAGCTGACATCTGCTGCTAGTTTGTGCTTATGATAGTGGTGAGAGTAGGACGAAAGGCAGGTGGAAGAAAGAGGAAAAGAGAGTGACCGAGGTCAACCAGCATTGATAGCTTACCTCCACTCTGCACCACCGGACACCGGGTCCGCGCTTACCAGCATCTGCACGACTGGTAGGAGACACCAGAGACCCTGGACTTCAAGTCGCAGGGGCCCAGCAGTGCCGATACGTAACCGAGGTTAGGAAGACGGGGGTCTGGCAGGTACCACCACAAAGACGCTGTTCTGTCCACAAGAAGACCTCACCACAAGGTCAGCCGTGCGTAGCTGAAAACACGGAGTTAAGCTTTGTTTTATGCAAGTCAGAAACTCACACACATTAAAGGCGTAAGGAGGCCCTACACCTACTCAGTGGATTACTGGACGTGCATCCTCCACCCTGACGGCTTCCCGGGACGTGCCTGCAAATATCACCAGTAAAGGTA
Source organism: Oophaga sylvatica (assembly GCA_033576555.1). Classification (NCBI taxonomy): domain Eukaryota; kingdom Metazoa; phylum Chordata; class Amphibia; order Anura; family Dendrobatidae; genus Oophaga; species Oophaga sylvatica. The sequence goes on along the minus strand of JARQOD010000004.1, from coordinate 365,135,019 downwards.
CAGAAAGAGACTTGTTTGTGTGTGTCTGCATTATTGCTCCTGCACCCCTACACCGCCATATACTCTGAGGAATCAGTCTCGCCTGTGGGAGACTTAACACCTTGCTGCCCCAAACCCTCAGAGGACCTACCCTGCAGCGCTGGTCACCCTGACCAGGAACCACAGGTGGCGTCACAAACATTCTATCATCCCCTGTAAATATCCCCCTTTAGTGAGCGCCCAGGGCAACGGACCGAGCTGCGCTACCTGTGACATCCCCCAGTGAAGTGAACGGGCTCGGTGCCGAGTACCCCAAAGCCCTGGTACGTGCGACTCATCCTTTGGCGTCACGAACAGGATACGAAGCTCGCTATACGTGAGTCCTGTGTGCCTGAAGTGGACTGTTTTTGTGCTAGAGACTGTGTTGCTGTTTTTGAGATTTTTGGCGCCAATTGTCCGCCATTGCCCACCAAATTACAGCGCTACAGCGCAAAGAGAAGGGGCGTACCTGCAGAAATCGCACGGAGTCCCGGACATGCCCCCAACGCTGACGCGGCGGCAGGTCCTGTGGAGAACTTCAGTGATCGCTCTGACGTCAGAGCGCCGGCGACGCAGGTCCTTCCACATCGCTGTGCCTGGCAGAGCTGCAGCCTTCAGGAGAAGGTAGGCCATGCTTAACTAGGGGGGGCGCAGACATGTCGCAGCCGCAAGCTGACAGCGCGGCCCAGGTCGACCGCTCCGGTGACTTACCCACCGGCGCTGCCGCGCAGGGTGGAAACGTTGGCCCCTCACCTGGTCCTGTGGCTCCGATAGTACCGCTAACGCTGCCATACATGCCTGGAGCGAAGTGGCTCCCTCAGTACAGCGGTAAGCCAGATACCCTGTCAGGGTTTAAACGCAAAATATGCAGCATTATGGACATGTACCCTATGACAGAGAAACAAAGAGCTGCAGTGGTAGTAGGACAACTGACTGGTGCTGCAGAAAGGGAAGTAGAGACTTGGATAGCTGCAGACCAGGAATCAGTGCTTTCAATATTCTTAAAGCTACAGACTATTTTTGAGGATCGCACTGAAACAGATCTCCGGATGAGGTTTTACCAATGCTCCCAGAGACCAGATGACAGTATTAGGGACTACGCCTGACGACTGCAGCGGGCCCTGCGAGCTCTCAAACAGGTCAACCCTATAAGTGCCATTAATGAAAGCAAAATGTTGAAGTAACAGTTTGTACGGGGACTGAGGTCCCAAGCTGAAAGCAGAACTGTGCACTGGTGGTCCTTGGATCATCCTGACGCTACCTTTGATGCCCTAAAAGATATGGCTATAAAAGGACTGCGACCCCTGGAGAAGCCTGAGGTGGCAACCCAGTGTCACCCGGGTGAAGCCACTCTAAAGCCAGCAGTATCCACCTTTTCCCCGCTGGTGGCGGAAGCCAAAACGCAGGTGGCACCCACTACTGAGTTGGACTGTCTGCGCTCAGAAGTGCGCCAGCTGACTAAAAACCTGGCCGCTGTAATGAGTGCCCTGCAACTGCGGAAGGAGGAAAGATCCTGCTAGCTGACTGCCCAGAGGATGTCCCTTGGATGAACCGGAGGAAAAGCAGGACGTCGCCCCACCGGAGGAGGACAACGCCACCCCAGGAGCGACCCCTGATCAGTACCATCCTCGCCGAGAGATCATCTGCTACCGTTGCAACAGAGAAGGTCATCTAGCCCGACAGTGTCATTTAAACGAGCAGATCCTGGGTCCGAGGGCCAACACCCAGGAATAGACTCATCAGGCCCCTCAGACTGGAACCGCAGGTTTGTGGGAGGAAGACCCTATCTGTCCATCATCCTGGACGGGATCGCAATCCCTGCCCTGCTGGACACTGGATCTCAGGTGACCATCATACCTGATGTCCTGTATAATAAGTTTTGGTCCATGGACAGTCTCCAGCCCCCCGAGCCCTGACTTTGCCGTGTATGCCTCTAATGGTCTCCCTGTTGATATACTCGGAGCCAAAAACGTGGACGTAAAGGTGGGCAGAGTGGAGCTGAAGGACCAGGGACTCTTAGTAGTAAAGACTGTAAATGAGGAAAATGGCTTAAATGTGGTTTTAGGTACAAACATTATTAGTAACTGTCTGGGAGAAGTTGTGTTTTTGCTCCAACAGCTCGCCGAAGTTGCCAGGCAAAAGCAAAAGGGAGTGATCCAGAGGGAGATCCGGGCCCTGATGTGCCAGCAGCAAGCGAAGCTGACAGATGGTGAAATTGGTAATGTACGGGTGACAGACCCGAACCCCATTGTGATACCCCCAATGAGTGAAATGCTTATATGGTGTAGAGCAGCAATAGGTCTGAGAGGACAGAACTACCTAGCAGTAGTAGAGCCCCATTGTTCAGAGCACAGACCTACACTCTTGACTGCTAGAGGGGTAGTAGAAGTACGAAATGGGAGAGTACCAGTACGTCTTCTCAACTGGGGAGAAGATGAAGTGAATTTACTACGCTATGCCACAGTTGCTAAATTACATACCATAGATAACAACTCTATTCTCACGACAGAGTCCTTAGCCTCCCGCCAACCAGCGGAGGATAATGACCCAGCAACCCAGGTGGAGGATTGGTGTCAGCAGCTCCATGTCGGGACAGACACCACTCCAGCCCACCAGAAACAAGGAGTACTACGAGTGGTACAGGAGTACACACAGGTATTTAGCAAACACCCACTTGACTTTGGGACCATTAAGGGAGTACAACATCATATCCCTACAGGCAGCCATCCTCCTATCAAAGAGCGGTACAGGCCTATACCTCCAGCACACTACCAGAAAGCTAAGGAGATGTTGCGTGACATGAAGGAAGCAGGGGTGGTAAGGGATAGTTGTAGTCCCTGGGCAGCACCTCTAGTCCTAGTTAGGAAAAAGGATGGAAGCATGAGAATGTGTGTAGATTACAGACAAGTGAATCGCATTACACATAAAGATGCATACCCTTTACCACGCATTGAGGAATCCTTAGCTGTCTTAAAAACTGCTAACTACTTTTCCACCCTTGACCTCACTAGTGGGTACTGGCAAGTAGCTGTGGCTGAGGAGGATCGGGAGAAGACGGCTTTCACCACCCCGATGGGACTCTGTGAGTTTGACAGGATGCCGTTTGGACTCAGCAGTGCCCCAGGAACGTTCCAGAGAGTGATTGAGAGTTGCCTGGGACATCTCAACTTTGAAACCGTGTTGCTGTACCTGGACGACGTAATTGTGTACTCCAAGACGTATGAGGATCATCTGAAGCACCTGGCAAAGGTATTCGAGTCACTGTCCAAATACGGGATGAAACTGAAGCCTTCAAAGTGCCATCTGCTCAAACAAAAGGTACAGTACTTGGGACATATTGTCAGCTCAGAAGGAGTAGCGCCAGACCCCGAGAAGGTCACTGCCATCCAGAAATGGCCGGAGCCGAAGAATCTCAAGGAGGTGCGCCAGTTCCTGGGACTGACAGGTTACTACAGGAGGTTTGTAAAGGACTACACCAAGAAAGCAGCGCCTCTGCAGGACCTCCTGGTAGGACATTCCCTCAAGAGCAGAAATCCTCCATTCCACTGGGGTAAAGAACAAGCTGAGGCATTCAAGGAGATGAAGGAGATCCTGACAGGTTATGAGATCTTAGCCTACCCTGACTATAGCCAGCTGTTCCTGCTGTACACTGATGCCAGCAACGAAGGATTGGGAGCTGTCCTCAGTCAGAAGCAAAATGGCCAAGAAAAAGTCATCGCATATGCAAGCAGGAAGCTCCGGCCGACCGAGAGAAACCCAGAGAACTATAGCAGCTTCAAGTTGGAGTTCCTGGCGCTGGTCTGGGCCATTACGGAAAGATTCAAGCATTACCTAGCCTCCAGCAAGTTCACTGCTTACACTGATAATAACCCCTTGACACATCTTGAAACAGCCAAGTTGGGAGCCATGGAGCAACGTTGGATGGCTCGGCTGTCGAACTATCAATTTACCATCAAGTACAGGGCGGGCCGTAAGAATGCCAACGCTGATGCCTTGTCCAGAATGCCGCTTGAGTCTGACACGGAAGAGGAATTGGATGACCTAGAAGAGATTGAGCTACCTGCATTCCACAGAAATGGGATGATCCACGAACAACGAGCCTACAGGAGGCAACGTGGTAAGACGTTAAACCCTTTAGCTCACCACAGCTGGAAGGAGACCCAGAACAGTGACCCGGTTGTCAGCCGCATCAAGGAGCTGATAACTCGGGAAGGTTCCTCCTTGGAGAAGGATGCGTCTCAACAAGCAAAGCAGCTGTGGAACGAGAGAAGCCGGCTGTTTATCTACCGAGAGAAGCTGTGCCGAAGGTACGTCAACCCCAGAACCCATGAGATGGTATGGCAGATAGTAGTTCCAAGAACGGACATCCAGATGGTGTTGGAAGTTTACCACGATCGAGCGGGGCACTTTGGCTGGAAGAAGCTGGAAACCCTACTGAAGTGTCGTTTCTACTGGGTGGGAATACGAAGTTCCATTGAGAAATGGTGTAAAAACTGTGCGTCCTGTAGCCTCCAAAGAAAAGGCTACAGTAGCCAGAAAGCACCCCTGCAGCCCATCAAGACGACTCGTCCCTTGGAGATCGTGGCCTTGGACCATGTAAAGTTGTCACCTAGCCGGTCAGGATACTCATATGCCCTGACCATGGTGGATCACTACTCCAGGTTCCTGGTGGTTGCCCCTGTCAAAGATCTGACAGCTGAAACAGCAGCAAAGACGTTTCAAGCGTATTTCTGCAGACCCCATGGATATCCAGAGCAAGTGTTAACGGATCAGGGTCCTGCATTTGAAGCCGAATTGTTTAAGGAATTCTGTAATCTGTATGGATGCAAGAAGATAAGAACCACACCGTACCACCCCCAAACAAATGGTCTTTGTGAAAAGATGAATCACATCGTCATTGATCTGCTGAAGACGGTACCACTTGAGGAGAGAAATCGATTGCCAGAACTACTACCTGACCTGGTAGATCTGTATAATCACATACCTGTGAGTTCCACCAACTGCACTCCAGCCTACCTAATGCGAGCAAGACCAGGAAAACTGCCCATGGATTTGGAACTTGGTGTTGTAGAACCTGAAGCTGATGTTACCACTGAAGATTGGGACACGACCCGACAGGAACAGTACAGGAGAGTACAAGCCTGCGTGGAAGATAGTCTCAATAAAGTAAGGGACAAGCAAGAGGAGAACTACAACAAAAGTGCTCCAGCTATACCTTTTATGCCTGGAGAAATTGTGCTAAAAAGAAAAAGAAGAATGCACAAATTGGATGATCAGTGGGAAAAAGAGCCATATGTCGTGCAAAATTCCAAGTTTGACAACAGGAAAACCTGTACCATTAGCAAAGATGGAGGAAAGACGACCACCACGGTATCCAGAGACCACCTAAAACTGTGTCCAGACATGTTAAAACTTCATGAGGAAGAACTTGTTATGGAAAAAGAGAAACCAGGTGAAGTCATACACACGGACCTAGGAGATTTTCCTGCAGATTGGCCTTGTATCGGGGACGCTGTGATTATTCCAGTACTTCAATTTTACCAACCACAAGAAGCACCCCAACGTCGAGTTGAACCAGTTGCCGCAGCAGAAGAAATAGTTTGTGAGGAACTTGCTCCTGTAGCATCTCCAGAAGTAGAATCTCAAAGAATGGAATCTCAAAACGTGGAACCTTCAGATGTAGGGTCTCAGGAAGAAGAATCCCCTGGCGAAACAGAACCGCATCGCCCAGTCGCTAGTATGCTTGCCAGATCCCTAGAGAGGTGGAGGCAGATTTACAGTTTGCAGGCACGCAGGACAGATAGGCCAGAGGCTACAGTACCTGACACCACACCACGTAGGTCAGTACGCACAACGAAAGGAAGGTTACCTGTTAGGTACCAAGAGTAGGCCTAGCAAATTAATCCAGTGAACCAATATCCAAGTGTAAAAATGTAAATAAGATTTGTGAAAATATTTGTACATATGTTACTTGTATTATGAAACGTTTGAAGTGTCCTTACCTCCCGCAAGGGAAGAGTTATAATTATGTTTATTTGTTGATGTTATAAAAATTGTTTTCTTTTTCAGCCCGGGAGTGCTGATATTAACTAGGGGGGGATGTGTAGCCCAGCTGTGACTGGAGCCACATGTTACCCTGGAGGATGCACGAAAGGTAAATCCATGATAACCTATAAGCACACAACACTTCACATTTTCCCTGGTTCCACCAGAGGGAGCCCTTGAGACGACAGTAGTGAGATGAAGGCAGTCTAGCTGCGAGTTAGCTAGTCGTTGGTTTTACCTCAGAGTGTCAGATCTTGTCAGAGCGTGTTGCAGAGCAGACAAGCTAGTTACCTCAGACGAGTAGAGAGGGAAAGACTAGCCAAAGAAAGACTTATCTGAAAGCCTGAGGACTTCAGGACTTACTCAGCTTACATCGTGGAGTCCAGTGTAGTGGAAAGGATTGCCACTTAGTCTGGTCAAAGTTGAGTCCACTGAGAATGCTTCAGCGAGCGTTTCAGTAAGTAAGCGTGCCGACGCTTGGAGAGCGGTGAAGAAAAGAAAGCTGACATCTGCTGCTAGTTTGTGATTATGATAGTGGTGAGAGTAGGACGAAAGGCAGGTGGAAGAAAGAGGAAAAGAGAGTGACCGAGGTCAACCAGCATTGATAGCTTACCTCCACTCTGCACCACCGGACTCCGGGTCCACGCTTACCAGCATCTGCACGACTGGTAGGAGACACCGGAGACCCTGGACTTCAAGTCGCAGGGGCCCAGCAGTGCTGATATGTAATCGAGGTTAGGAAGACGGGGGTCTGGCAGGTACCGCCACAAGGACGCTGTTCTGTCCACAAGAAAACCTCACCACAAGGTCAGCCGGGCGTAGCTGAAAACACGGAGTTAAGCTTTGTTTTATGCAAGTCAGAAACTCACACACATTAAAGGCATAAGGAGGCCCTACACCTACTCAGTGGATTACTGGAAGTGCATCCTCCACCCTGACGGCTTCCCGGGACGTGCCTGCAAATATCACCAGTAAAGGTACAGAAAGAGACTTGTTTGTGTGTGTCTGCATTATTGCTCCTGCACCCCTACACCACCATATACTCTGAGGAATCAGTCTCGCCTGTGGGAGACTTAACACCTTGCTGCCCCAAACCCTCAGAGGACCCACCCTGCAGCGCTGGTCACCCTGACCAGGAACCACAGGTGGCGTCACAAACATTCTATCATCCCCTGTAAATATCCCCCTTTAGTGAGCGCCCAGGGCAACGGACCGAGCTGCGCTACCCGTGACATCCCCAGTGAAGTGAACGGGCTCGGTGCCGAGTACCCCAAAGCCCTGGTACGTGCGACTCAGGTATTTCAGCTAATCAATAAAACTGTTGATACATCACCGGACTCACTAAAACTTATGCAAGAAATAGAAAAACTAGCTTTAAGTGAAACTCGTGTTTGGTGGGACCAAACCACACTGGAGAATTATGTGGAACATAATATGATACCTAGAGGACTTAGGATTAAGAAAATTCTAAGTACTTCATATGGGTGGACTGGATTCTGCCGACTACACCAAGTGTGAGCAGGCAACAGGATGCAGTAACGAACAAGAGGCAGACCAAAGGTTAACAAGGGGTTTAATTTACAGAAGATTACTCCTCGCAGGGAGATATTTAAATGAAGGGTAGAGTTCTTCCATAAATACAAAGAACACTTCTAAGGTGTTTTAACTAATAGGTGAAGATAATGTAAACTATGAACTGATCATTACGCGCTCCAGTCACAGATGTGCCCCTCTTTTTAACTGTGGCCACTTGGAATGAGCCACAACGGGATCTGTTACAGTCCTGCGGAAAATGCGGGAAGCTTTTCTGGCATTGAGAATGTCCTCTTGTGATCCTGACGGTGTCTTTTCAATCCTGTTGCTGGCGGTGATTGCCCGGGGATCTAGCACCGGCACTGGCCTCAACGGATGCAAGGAAGAAGGAGGGGTAGACTCTTCCCTCAGCGGTGAGAATCCTTGCACTATAAAGGGCCTGGGACACAGTCCTGAAACAGTTCATGGTGGCCTGTTCAGTCTGCTGAGTTGTACCGTTGAGCACCGGTATCCCTCACACAGACCTTGCATTGCCCGGTCAGTACCGTCGGCTGAGGGAGTTGTGTCAGCGTCGTCGGCCGAGTTCGCAGTCTAGTCAAGGTCCTTGATGTAGGCATGGACAGCGATGTTAGCAGGGACAGCAATGTTAACGTGGACAGTGATACATGCGGCCTGTCAGCGGGACCCCGTCGGTCAGCTCCTGTCAGCGCGTCCTCTCGTCTCTGGCCCCCTTTAGCTCTGCCCCCTCACCTCACAGCTGAAATTACATCACACGACTGACGCGCGCTCAGCGTTCTTGCCTCCACAGTTTGAATTTCTGCACGCGCATTTTCTGTCTGCTTAGCCACGCCCCCTTTTCTCGAGCACAGGGAACATCCTGCTACTCTAAGTGCTCCCCCCTGTGACCCGACGGTTCTGGGCCTGCTACGGATGAGACAAGCCTGGCTTGCTTCTTCTACTTGCATACTGATGGTGCCTCAGGTGTTGTATTCATGTACAGATAGTTCAGATATTTTAATCATGAACTGTTGGTGGTTCTGGTGCTGTATTCTTTTGCTGATGGTGGTTCTGTACCTGAATTCATATACTTATGGGGATTGCGGTGATGTATCCATGCACTGATGGTGCTTCAGTGATGTATCGTGTACATTAGCTGGTTCTGTTGTTGTAATCATGCACTGACAGTGGTACTGGTAATGTACTCATATACTGTTGTTGGTTTTGTTCATGTAGTAATGTAAATGCAGTAACCTTTAAATTAGACATTATATTAGATCATTATAGGGTCAGTGTGTGTTGGACTGAAAATACAGTCATCTGAATTATGCGATATACAGTATATCAGCTGATCAAGTATTTGACCAAGGCCCCATACATTATAGACAGCTGTCCGATCTGCCAAACAAAAGATGGCTTTTTAACTATTTTGTTACATTACAACCTAGGTTTAAATATTTTTATAATATGATTTACTGAACTTAAATAAAAAAAAGCTCAAAAGACTGAACATATGCACAGCAAGTGCAGCCCAATGTATTCTCACAGAGACAATGGAGAAGATGGAGAAATTACATTCTTCATCTTCTCCATACCTCGGCTGCATATCTCTCATGCAAGAGAATCTGATCACACCCAGTTAACAATTGGCCCAATTCTCTTGCATGTCTGGCATACAAGGGGGCTGTAATGTATGTAGTACAGTTCATATAGCGTCTTGTGCTTGGGTGCGATGAAAACACAGGAGTCACAGGTTTGATATAGAAAAGTCCTGTATTACTTCATACAAGTTGGCAGAAATAGTCACACAGTTTGCAGACACAGAAACAGGAGACACAGCAGGCCAGAGTAATCCAAGCTCAGCAATCACTCTCCAATACAGATTCAGGATCTTCTTCTCTGTTACCGTAAGTCCATGCAAACGTGGGTCTTTCAAAGGGCAGGGTTCAGAGTCCACAAGTGCTTCAGAGTTCCTCAGTAGGAATAGCTGGAGTACAAGGTCCAAGGCTTACAGGAGTCAAGTCACAGGTTCACTGCAGGCTAGATTCTGAAGCACTGATTGCTCAGCTGTGGCTGCTTAAGAAGCAAAGGAGAGAATCAGGGCGGGAACATGCAAGCTGGAAACTCCATTTTGACTGAGGGCAAGATAGCTGCAGCAAGACAGAAAGTAAAATGGCTGACGAACAAACTGAGTTTCAGAAATATATACATAGAACCTTACATTACTCCCCCTTAAGGACAACCTCCGGATGACCTCAGACCAGGCTTGTGTGGGTACCTCTGATGAAACTGACGGAGCAAGCGAGGAGCATTAACGTTATTGACCGGTTCCCATGAGTTGTCCTCCACTGGGTAGCCCTGCCATTTAATCAGATAGTGTAACTGATTTCTATACAACCTGGAATCTAAAATCCTTTCCACCACAAATTCTTCCTGACCATCGACTAGCACTGGGTCAGGGCAAGGAGAGGAACGTCCAGGAAACGTATTGGGTGTCGCAGCCTTTAGTAGGGATACATGAAAGACAGGGTGGATTCTCATAGTTCTGGGCAGTTGAAGACGACAAGCAACGGCACTTATAATTTTACTGATTTTATAGGGTCCAATGTACTTATGTCCCAACTTAGACGATGGAATCCTTAACTTAAGATTTCTGGTTGACAGCCAGACCAAGTCTCCTACCTTGAAAGCTGGTGCAGGTTTACGAAATTTATCTGCTGCTTTCTTGTACCTTTCTTGAGCCGATTCCAGATTTTCCTTTAGAAGATCCATATTCTTCTGTAAAGACGTGATTCTTTCAGCCACTGCTGGTAAAGGCGTTTCTATGGGAAATCGTGGTAGAATGTTAGGATGATAACCTAGATTAGAGTAAAAAGGAGACTGTTTAGTGGAGGCACTCTGAGAGTTGTTATACGAGAACTCAGCTAATGGAAGTAGATCCACCCAATCATCCTGTAGGTGGCAGATAAAGCAGCGGAGATACTGCTCCAGGGTTTGATTGGTTCATTCGGTCTGTCCATTAGTCTGGGGATGAAAAGCAGAAGAAAGGTTTACTTTAATGTCCAATGCTGCACAACACAACACAACACAACACCAGACCCCAATCAGAGGGTAATAAAACTCTCTCCTTATCTATGATCTGTTCCAATATTTATGTTCATTCCTCTGCCATAATGACAGTTCTGCTTCACGTCACTTGTCTTACCTATTGCACTATTCCTGTGTCCTCTTGTGTATATATATATATATATGTGATTCTTCAGTTTTTGTTTTAGTCTTTGCCTGATGAAGAGACCGGAGTAGTCTCGAAAGCTTGCAATTTGTTACCATCTTTTCAGTTAGCCATTAAAAGGTATCAACCACTGAGGACTCTCAAGTCTAAATATTTTTCTATCTACTGGCTAACACGGTACGAAGATACACATCTTTCCTATATCAAAATGGAGGATACCAGAATGTACCGCATCTTTATGGAACTAAAACCACTTCTGAAGAAACGCGCACAAATGGACAGCGACATTTTTTTCTTATCTAAATGCAAAAAGGAGAATCTAATTCCCAAAGGACTCTGGATTACAAACCCAATTCTTCACACCTACAATACCCATTATGCACAAAACCTTTGTCACAGGACTTCTGAAAGACTAAGGAACCATCTTTTACATGTCTGCTACAGCATAAGGAGTAAAGTCCAAGGGCAATTTGAAACTCTGAGGAAAACACTTACAGAAAGCACAGAGCAAAAATTACAACAATACTATAACAAACTATGGACCTTTCTGATTCATAACAAGGAAAAGAAACTACACAGATTGCGCCTCCATTCCGGACTCTATACAAACAGATACAAAACAAAACCTGACAACTCTGACAACCACTCCATTCCAGACACAAAAGCATCTAACTGTGTCATCAATCTCTCAGATTACAAACCCAACAAAGTGGAGCTTGCCGTTCTTTCTAGAGGACTCTCATTTTGTCCTACTAAGGCCCTGGATAAAACCGAACTCTGCAGTGATATGGAACATTTTTTCAGGAGACTGCGCCTGAGGGAATACTTCAATGATACAGAAGATCCAGAAAACACTCGGACTGAAGGAAAAGGGATCCCAACAACCAAGAAGAGGTCAGACTGGACACCTCCACCTGGACGTAACCCCCATTTGGATAAATATATAGACTCATTCAGACATTTGATAAAATCCACCATCATAGCCACCAACAAGAGACAAACATCCAACATCAGTGCCCAGGAGAGAAAGGCCATACAGTCTCTGAAAACCAACAAAGAAATCATCATTAAACCTGCTGACAAGGGAGGTGCAATAGTCATGATGAACACATCAGACTATATTAAGGAAGCAAACAGACAACTTACGGACACACGCTACTACAGAAAACTGGAGTCGGACCCTACACAGGACTATTACAAGGAACTAAGCAAGTTGGTATCTTGTCTGTCTGACAAATCCATAAGAGCTGATGACCTGATACCAGAAAGTCCAAGAACAGGGACATTTTACATGCTTCCCAAAATCCACAAAGCTGGGAATCCAGGGGGCCGATTATTTCATGTGTGGACACCCTTACTGAGCAGGTATCTGGATGGGTAGAGGGCATTCTTAAACCCCTGGTAAAGGATACACCCAGCTACATTCAGGACACAACTGACCTACTGAATAAACTAGCAGCAATAGGTCCCCTACCAGAAGGAACCATCCTGGCCACCATGGACGTGGAATCTTTGTACTCTAATATCCCACACCAGGATGGATTAAATGCCTGCAAAGTCTTCATGGGAAACACCGGGAATGATGCTGATTCTGTGGTGAAACTCACAAAATTTATCCTCACCCACAATTACTTTGAATTTGACAACAAGATCTATCTTCAGGAGACTGGCACAGCTATGGGAAGTAAAATGGCTCCACAGTATGCAAATCTTTTCATGGCCAAGCTTGAAAGCGACTTTTTGTCCTCATGTCCCATCAGGCCTCGGGCCTACTACCGCTACATTGATGACATTTTAATCATCTGGACGGAGTCTGAACAACAGCTAAAGACGTTCCATGAACAGTTCAACCAATTTCATCCAACCATCAACTTAACACTCAACTACTCCAGCACTGAAATTAACTTTTTAGACACCACCATTAAGCTAAAGAACAATGAAATAGAGACATCCCTGTATCAGAAGCCAATCGACCGTCCAACATACCTTAAATGGGACAGTTTCCATCCAAAACACATAAAAAACTCTATAGTCTACAGCCAAGCCATCAGATACAACCGTATATGTTCCAACCCCATGGATAGAGATGAACACCTTGGTCGCCTCAGAAAGACTTTTTTGAACCAGGGCTACCATCCAAGAACAATTGAAAACCAAATTACAAGAGCCACCAGAATATCAAGGAATCACCTGCTACATTACAAAACTAAAGAAGAAAATAACCGGGTGCCTCTAGTGGTCACCTACAATCCAAATCTGGAGATGCTAAGGGGAGCTGCACGGAAACTACAACCTTTACTACAAAAAGATGCCCGATTACAATCCATATTTCCAGACCCCCCACTACTATGTTTTAGGCAGCCCCCAAATCTAAGAAGCATCATTGTCAGAAGCTCCGTGTCCTCCCCAACAGCTGCAGGAACCTTTCCTTGCAAACAGAAGAAGTGTAAAACATGTGCATCTATAATGACCACGGACAAGATAAAGATACCCAACTCCCATCAGGACTACAAGATCCCAGGTACTTTCAGCTGCATCACATCTAATGTGGTGTACCTAATTATATGTACTAAATGTCCAACTGGGGGTCTGTATGTGGGGAGACCGGGCAAAAACTGAGAACAAGGATGAATTCTCATCGCCACACGATAAGAGAAAAAAGAATGGATTTACCTGTGGCAAAACACTTTTGTATGCCCGGTCATAGCATAATGGATATGGAATTACTGGTATTAAAATCTAACTTCAAATCTGAGAAAGATAGAAAGGTTTGGGAATACAAACTTATGATGACCTTTGACACTCTTAGTGCTGGAATGAACGTGTCACATGGATTCATGTCATTCTATATCAATTAAGGAATCTGCGTCTCTGACCTTCTAGGGGCATCAAAACACAACACCAGACCCCAATCAGAGGGTAATAAAACTCTCTCCTTATCTATGATCTGTTCCAATATTTATGTTCATTCCTCTGCCATAATGACAGTTCTGCTTCACGTCACTTGTCTTACCTATTGCACTATTCCTGTGTCCTCTTGTGTATATATATATATATATGTGATTCTTCAGTTTTTGTTTTAGTCTTTGCCTGATGAAGAGACCGGAGTAGTCTCGAAAGCTTGCAATTTGTTACCATCTTTTCAGTTAGCCATTAAAAGGTATCAACCACTGAGGACTCTCAAGTCTAAATATTTTTCAATGCTGCACAGAAATTTTGCCAAAACCTAGAAGTGAATTGCACCCCTCGATCCGAAATAACCTCATCCGGTACTCCATGTAAGCGAAACACATCTTTAATCATCAAATCTGATGTCTGTTTTGCAGTGGGTAAGCCGACACAAGGGATAAAATGAGCTGCCTTTGTTAGACGGTCAACCACCACTAGAATGGTGTTCTTCCCCTGAGAGGTTGGTAACTCCACAATGAAGTCCATAGAAATGGATCCCCACGGGTGGGACGGGGTGGGAAGAGGCTGTAACAGACCAGTTGGTGAGGAGCGAGGTGTTTTGCATCTTGCACAGACCTCACATGAAGTGACATAATTCAAAACATCCTTCCTGCAAGTGGGCCACCAAAAGAAACGAGAAAGAAATTCCTGTGTCTTTAGAATTCCTCTATGCCCAGCTATCTTGGAATCGTGAATGAGTTGCAATACTCTTAATCTGACTGTTTCAGGAATATACAGACGTTGTCCCTGAATCCACACACCATTCTTAAAGACAAGACTTACGTCCCTTGGGGGTTGTGCCAAAAAGGAATCCGCATGGTATGCTTCCTTGATGTCCTTAAGTAGGTCTTGATTATGAATTACTCCTAGGAATCTAGAGTCAGGAAGAATAGTCTTAGGAGGAGTAATTGGACGTGTCTCTGCTGAGTAAATCCTAGAGAGTGCATCAGCCTTTCCATTGCGCGATCCTGGTCTATAAGAGATGATAAAATTAAATTGGTTTAAGAAAAGATTCCAGCGAGCCTGGCGAGGAGTCAGGCACTTAGCCGACCTGATAAACTCAAGGTTACGATGGTCTGTTAGGACGACTATTTGCTGTGCAGCTCCCTGAAGAAGGTGTCTCCATTCTTTGAAGGTGGCAATAATGGCCAACAACTCTCTATTGCCCACATCGTAGTTCCTCTCAGCCGAAGACAACTGCTGGGAAAAGAAGGCACAGGGATGCAAGACATTCTTCTCACCTGTTCTCTGAGAGAGTATAGCTCCAACGGCACAGTCTGAAGCATCCACCTCTATTATGGAGGCAAGCTCGGGGTTGGGATGTACTAGGATAGGTGCAGTGGTAAATTTATCTTTTAGACGGGAAAATGCTTCCTGGGCTTGGGGAGTCCAGGAAAACCTAGACTCTTTCCGGGTAAGTTGAGTGATAGGTGACACTACCTCAGAGAAATTTCTAATGAAACGTCTATAGAAGTTGGCAAACCCGATGAAGCGCTGTACCTCCTTCACATTTCTAGGACTTGGCCAATCCTTGATGGCTTGGGTTTTGCTTCCATCCATACTAATTCCTTGTGTAGACAGTACATACCCCAGAAATTGAATTTCGGTCCTATGGAATTCACACTTTTCAAGTTTGATGTAAAGATGATTTTGTCTTAGACGTTCCAAGACCATTCTCACATGTCCATGATGTTCCTCTGTGGAGTTAGAAAAAATTAGAATATCATCCAAATAAATTACCATGAATGTATCTAGGAGATCCCTGAAGATGTCATTCACCAAGTGTTGGAAAGTGGCTGGGGCGGTACTCAGACCAAAAGGCATAACTAGATATTCAAAGTGTCCATAGCGTGACCTGAATGCAGTCTTCCATTCATCCCCAGGTCTAATACGGACTAAGTTATAGGCCCCACGAAGATCTAGTTTAGAAAAAATTTTGGCATGTCGCACTCTCTCCAATAACTCAGGGATTAAAGGCAATGGATAACGGTTTCTAATAGTAACCTTATTGAGTTCCCTATAGTCTACGCATGGTCTCAGAGATCCATCTTTCTTCTTTACAAAGAAGATGGGTGCACCTGCAGGAGATGAAGAGGGGCGTATGAAGCCCTTGGCTAGATTTTCATCTATGTAATCCTTTAAAGCCTTTAGCTCGGGCCCCGCCAGGGGGTAGATCTTACCAAAAGGTATCTCTGCTCCAGGCAATAATTCAATTGGACAATCATATGGACGGTGAGGAGGAAGCTGGTCAGCGTTCTTCTTGTCACATAAATCCACATAGTCCTGGTATACAGCTGGTAATTCAGGGACTGACATGATTCCTTTAGGAACAGAGCAAGCTGAAACTTTTGGACTCATCTGTTTCTCTGGAAAGTGTAATTCCTTGGTCTCCCAGTTAATGGTAGGATTCTGAGCCTGCAGCCATGGTAGCCCTAGAATAATGGGAAAGTGGGGAGAAGAGATAAGCATAAAGGACAGTTTCTCTTGATGATCTTTACCCATAAGAACCCTCAAAGGCTCTGTTTCCTGATCCACTGGTCCAGAGGTCAGCAGGGAGCCATCCACAGTTTCCATCTGTACTGGAGTAGCCTTCTTCACTGAACGTATTCCCTGTTTCAGAGCAAAGGAGACATCCATAAAATTTCCACTTGCCCCTGAGTCGATCATAGCAGAGCTAGACACCCAAGCTGAGTCAACCCAGAGTTTGATGGAAAGAAAGCAATGAGAATTGTTTTTCTTACAACTCAGCTGGGACACCGCTGAGGAAACTTGAAAAATGGCAGCGTTTACACAGTCAACGTCCTCAGAGGTAACGGAGTTTAAGTCCGAGAAATCAAGATCTGTTGCTGCAGATCTCTCTGGAGCCTGAGGCTCGGACCTGACAGATCCCCTCTCGCAACACTCACAATGAATGAGTGCTGCAGTAGTCTTACGAGAACGGCTGGGGCAGTTTATAATGAAGTGCCCTGACTTACCACAATAGAAACATAGATTCTCCTTAAAACGATGTTCCTTGCGTGCATCACTAACCCGTCGTTGTAAAGAGTCTACCTGCATGGGTTCAGGTTCAGGTTCCCATGTAATCCTACTCAAAGGTTCCTTAGCTGGAGAGGAAGGTAGGAAAAGGTTAGTACGATTGCTTTCGAACCATCTCTCTTGCCTGCGTTCAGTCAGACGAGTATCAATACGGATGCAGTAGTTAATAAAGTCACCTAACGCAGTGGGAGGGTCGGCACGAGCAAGTTCATCCTTAATCAGTGGAGATAACCCCTTTCGAAAAATAGATTTTTTGGCGGAACTGTCCCAGGTGGTATCAAGGGCCCATCTCCTGAAATCCAAGGCATATTCAGCTACCGAGTGCTTACCTTGGCGCAAAGCTAACATGGCTGCTTCAGCTGTTGCACCTCGATTGGGGTCATCAAACACCTGCCCCATGGCTGAAATAAAATCATCAAGGTGATTCAAACAATCATCCTCAGTCTCAATCAGAGGGTTTGCCCACATTAAAGCCTTGTTGGTAAGCAACATAATTATAGTAAGCACCTTAGATCATTCAGTGGGAAATTGTGAAGCATGTGCAGAAAAAAAAAGATTGCATTGATTAATAAATCCCCTGAATTTCTCACGTTCACCGCCAAAACGAAAAGGGGGCAACTTGGGAATCCCAGCACTCGGGGCTACGGCAGGAGCCTGGACTCGCCCCTCTAGAACCTCAATCCTGGCTCGCAAATCCTGGGTAGTCTGTCCAACCACTTGCAAATTGTGATTATTGAGGTCCTGTAGATTTGTAAAACGGGTCTTTATATTCTGCAAATCTGCAAGGATATTATCAGTCACTCCGCAAAGTTCCTTTATGCGGGCCTCCATTTTCCAGATCTTTTAAGACAGGATTACTGGAAGAAGAGGAGAGAAAAAAAACAATAGTGTTCACCTGTGGCAACACTGCAGAGAGAAAAAAAAATTAAGGGAACTGCTCACCTGGAATGGTTGTGAGAAGTCACAACCACTATCATCACAGAAAGTTTCAACCAGACATCTGATATCCAGAGTTACAGCAGACAAAAAAGAGAAAAAAAGGAAAAAAAAAAAAACAATAGTGTTTACCTGTGGTAACACTGCAAAAAGAAAAAACTTAAGGGAATTGCTCACCTGGAATGGTTGTGAGAAGTCACAACCACTGTCATCACAGAAAGTACAACCGGACGTCTGATATCCACAGTACAGCAGACACAGCCTTCCAGACCCAGCAGACACTAACGTTTTGGCTTCAGAATCTTGTAATGTATGTAGTACAGTTCATATAGCGTCTTGTGCTTGGGTGCGATGAAAACACAGGAGTCACAGGTTTGATATAGAAAAGTCCTGTATTACTTCATACAAGTTGGCAGAAATAGTCACACAGTTTGCAGACACAGAAACAGGAGACACAGCAGGCCAGAGTAATCCAAGCTCAGCAATCACTCTCCAATACAGATTCAGGATCTTCTTCTCTGTTACCGTAAGTCCATGCAAACGTGGGTCTTTCAAAGGGCAGGGTTCAGAGTCCACAAGTGCTTCAGAGTTCCTCAGTAGGAATAGCTGGAGTACAAGGTCCAAGGCTTACAGGAGTCAAGTCACAGGTTCACTGCAGGCTAGATTCTGAAGCAGTGATTGCTCAGCTGTGGCTGCTTAAGAAGCAAAGGAGAGAATCAGGGCGGGAACATGCAAGCTGGAAACTCCATTTTGACTGAGGGCAAGATAGCTGCAGCAAGACAGAAAGTAAAATGGCTGACGAACAAACTGAGTTTCAGGAATATATACATAGAACCTTGGGGCATGACCATTTAAACTGCCTAGGGCAGCATGAATGGCAAATACGGCACTGATTTTGGGGCTGTTTAATATTGTGGTAGGGAACTTCTAGGAGATGCCTTCATTTCAGTTGTCTTTTCTTTTTTTTGAAATGTCAGATGACTAATTTAAAACATCTTTAATTTTAGGGAATGCTAAATAACAAGTGCCAGCTCATCACCTTATCTAATTTGTTGTACAATTTTCCTCTTTAAAAATGCACAAAATGAATGTAGAAAAATGTAAAAAATGTCTTGTATTGACCCTGCCTTAAAATGAAAACTACCAGTCTAACCTGCATTGTTAAAATTACAGGAATTACAATTATTTTTGTTTGGTAATTGGTCTTTATATTTCACTGAGAATATTTTATGACAAATTTCATCTCCATGACTCATGTACTGAAATAACTATGAAGATAAGGTATTAGTATCAATGAAACAATTCTGTACTATATTTTCTTACCTGTTTGCGTGCTTTATGATTTTGATTACCGGTATTTATATGGACAATAGTGGGACTTACATTTTTTTTCTGAAACTGTATTTCATATAAGTTTATTTCATGTGTTTGTAAGACAAAATAAACAAGAAAAAAAAAGATGTAAGGTATATTTAGCGCGCAGTTAGACAGTCGTAAGGCAGGACTGGCAATTCTGGCAAATGCCAGAATGGCCTGTCTGGTCGTGGGCAGCCTTGTCTGCTACGTTGTTAACAGAATCAGTGTTCTCAAGACACCCATACTGTTAAGAGTTGTGACGGAGCACAAAGTAACTTACCCCAGCAGGCCATGGGTGTCATTAGAAATATTGGTCTTATAGTAAATCTTACTTTCTTCAATCCAGGGTAATATATCCCATCTGGTGCTTGGGGACAGGGACAGCATGGGCCTATGTGGTTTCAAATGCCAGGGCTGAATTTCAGCCCCAGTCCATACCTGGACAGCCATATAGCACGAACGACAATCTCATCTCAATGATCGGAATGGCTGTCCTGACCCAAGCATCACGGCTGCATAGAAATACATGCTGTCACACTCGGGTCAGGACTCGGGAGAGCCGTCGGCCAGTCCAAGCATTGTCATGCGATTGTCATCCCTGTTATACCGCCGTTTGACTGCACCCTTGTAGTTAGTGTTTTGAAAACTGTTAAAGAAATATTAACAAAATTTTTAATTTTAACCCCTTACTGCCATCGGACGTACTATCCCGTCCATGGTACCTGGGCCCCTATGACAGGGGACGGGATAGTACGTCATAGGCGATCAGCTGCGCTCCTGAGGGGAGCGCAGCTGATCGCCGCCGGGTGTCAGCTGATTATCAGAGCTGACACCCATGACTGTGTGTCAGGAGCGGTCACGGACCGCTCCCGGCACATTAACCCCTTGCACACCGCGATCAAACATGATCGCGGTGTACTGGGGGCACAGGGGAGGATCGCGCAGGGTGGGGGCTCCCTGCGTGCCCCCCTGAGACCCTCAGAGCAGCGCGATGTGATCGCGCTGTTCTGAGGGCTTCCTCCCTCCCAGGACCCGGATCCAAGATGGCGCCGGGGTCCTGGAGGGAGGCGGCTACCTCAGTGCCTGCCGAGAGCAGGCACTGAGAAGCCTGCATCTATGCCTGTGCGATCGCTGGTGTGACAGAGTGCTGTGCACACTGTCACACCAGCGATCTGATAAAATACTGTGATGTCCCACCCTGGGACAAAGTAAAAAAGTTAAAAAAGTAAAAATAAACATGTGTAAAAAAAAATCCAAAATAAATAAAAAAAAAAAAAAATATTCCCCAATAAATTCACTTCTTCCTGTAAATAAAAAAAAAAAAACAATAAAAGTACACATATTTGGTATCGCCGCGTCCGTAACGACCCCCCCTATAAAATTGTCCCACTAGTTAACCCCTTTAGTGAACCCCTTAAAAAAAAAAAAAAAAAGAAGCAAAAAATCAATGCTTTATCATCATACCGCCGAACAAAAAGTGGAATAACACGCGATCAAAAAGACCGATATAAAAAAACATGGTACCGCTGAAAACGTCATCTTGTCCCGCAAAAAACGAGCCATCATAAAGCATCATCAGCGAAAAAATAAAAAAGTTATAGCTCGCAGAATAAAGCGATGCAAAAATAATGATTTTTTATATAAAATTGTTTTTATTCTATAAAAGCGCCAAAACATGAAAAAATGATATAAATGAGGTATCGCCATAATCGTACTGACCCGAAGAATAAAACTGCTTTATCAATTTTACCACACGCGGAACGGTATAAACGCCTCCCCCAAAAGAAATTCATGAATTGCTGATTTTTGTTCATTCTAACCTCCCAAAAATCGAAATAAAAAGCGATCAAAAAACGTCACATGCTCAAAAATGGTACCAATAAAAACGTCAACTCGTCCCGCAAAAAATAAGACCTCACATGACTCTGTGGGCCAAAATATGCAAAAATTATAGCTCTCAAAATGTGATGATGCAAAAACTATTTTTGCAATAAAAAGCGTCTTTTAGCGTGACAGCTGCCAATCATAAAAACCCGCTATAAATAGTAAATCAAACCCCCCTTTATCACCCCCTTAGTAAGGGAAAAATAATAAAATTAAAAAAAAGCATTTATTTCCATTTTCCCATTAGGGTTAGGGTTGCGGCTAAAGTTAGGGTTGGCGCTAAAGTTAGTATTAGGGTTAGGGTTGGGATTAGGGGTGTGTTAGGGTTAGGTTTGTGGTTAGGGTTGGGACTAGGGTTAGGGGTGTGTTGGGGTTAGGGTTGGAGTTAGAATTGGGGGGTTTCCGCTGTTTAGGCACATCAGGGCTCTCCAAATGTGACATGGCGTCTGATCTCAATTCCAGCCAATTCTGCGTTGAAAAAGTCAAACGGTGCTCCTTCACTTCTCAGCTCTGCCATGCGTCCAAACAGTAGTTTATCCCCACATATGGGGTATCAGCGTACTCTGGACCCCAAGAGTTATTGTGCAATTTGTCCTATTTCTTCTGCTACCCTTGGGAAAATAAAAAACTGGGGGCGAAAATATCATTTTTGTACAAAAAAAAATATTTTTTTGTTTTTACGGCTGTACATTATAAACTTCTGTGAAGCACTTGGGGCTTCATAGCGCTCACCACACATCTAGATAAGTTCCTTGTGGGGTCTATTTTCCAAAATGGGGTCACTTGTTGGGGATTTCCACTGTTTAGGCGCATCAGGGGCTCTCCAAATGCGACATGACGCCCCCAGACCATTCCATCAAAGTCTGCAATCCAAAACGTCACTACTTCCCTTCCGAGCCCCAACGTGTACCCATACAGTAGTTTTCTCCCACATATTGGATATCAGCGTACTCAGGACAAATTGGACAACAACTTTTGGGGTCCAATTTCTTCTGTTACCCTTGTGAAAATAAAATATTGGGGACGAAAAAATCATTTTTGTAAAAAAAAAAAGGATTTTTTATTTTTACGGCTGTACGTTATAAACTTCTGTGAAGCACTTCGGGGTTCAAAGTGCTCACCACACATCTAGATAAGTTCCTTGTGGGGTCTATTTGCCAAAATGGGGTCACTTGTGGGGGGTTTCCACTGTATAGGTGCATCAGGGGCTCTCCAAATGTGACATGACGCCCCCAGACCATTCCATCAAAGTCTGCAATCCAAAACGTCACTACTTCCCTTCCGAGCCCTGACGTGCGCCCATACAGTAGTTTTCTCCCACATATTGGGTATCAGCGTACTCAGGACAAATTGGACAACAACTTTTGGGTTCCAATTTCTTCTGTTACCCTTGTGAAAATAAAATATTGGGGACGAAAAAATCATTTTTGTAAAAAAAAAAAGATTTTTTATTTTACGGCTGTACGTTATAAACTTTAGTGAAACACCTGGGGGTTAAAAGTTCTCACCACACATCTAGATAAGTTCCTTGAGGGGTCTAGTTTCCAAAATAGCGTCATTTATGGGGATTTCCACTGTTTAGGCAGATCAGGAGCTCTCCAAACACGACATGGCATCCAGCCAATTCTGCGTTGAAAAAGTCAGACGGCGCTCCTTCCCTTCCAAACTCTGCCATGCACCCAAACAGTGGTTTACCCCCACATATGGGGTATCAGCGCACTCAGGACAAATTGCACAATAACTTTTGGAGTCTTGTTACCCTTGGAAAAATAAAAATTGGGATGAAAAGATCATTTTTGTGGAAAAAATATGATTTTTAAATTTTACGGCTCTACGTTATAAACTTGTGTGAAGCACTTGGGGGTTCAAATTGCTCACCAAAGATCTAGAAAAGTTCCTTAGGGGGTCTAGTTTCAAAAATGGGGTCATTTGTGGGGGGTTTCCACTGTTTAGGCACATCAGGGGCTCTCCAAATGCAACATGGCATCCAATCTCAATTCCAGCCAATTTTGGTTGGAAAAAGTCAAATGGTGCTCCTTCCATTCCGAGCTCTGCCGTGCGCCCAAACAGTGGTTCCCACCCACATATGGGGTATCAGCGTACTCAGGACAAATTGGACAACAACTTATGTGGTCCAATTTCTCCTGTTACCCTTGAGAAAATAAAAAATTAGTGACTAAAATATAATTTTTGTGGGAAAAAAATAGGATTTTTTATTTTCATGCCCGGGCATTATAAACTTGTGTGAAGCACTTGGGGGTTCAAAGTGCTCACCAAAGATCTAGATAAGTTCCTTAGGGGGTATAGCTTCCAAAATGGGGTCACTTGTGGGGGGTTTCCACTGTTTAGGCTCATCTGGGGCACTGCAAACGGAACATGACCCCCATCAACGTCTGCATTCCAAAACGTTACTACTTCCTTTCCAAGCCCTGCCGTGCACCCAAACAGTTCCCCCCCCCCACATATGGGGTATCAGCGTACTCAGAACAAATTGGACAACAACTTTTGGGGTCCAATTTCCTTGGGAAAATTCAAAAATTTGGGACTAAAAAATCATTTTTGTGGAAAATTGTTTTTTTTTTTTTTTCACACCCAGGCATTATAAGCTTTTGTGAAACACTTGGGAGTTCAAAGTGCTCACAACAGATCTAGATAAGTACCTTAGGGGGTCTAGTTTCCAAAATGGTGTCACTTGTGGGGGTTTCCACTGTTTAGGCGCATCAGGGGCTCTCCAAACACGACATGGCGTCCAATCTCAATTCCAGCCAATTTTAGTTTGAAAAAGTCAAACGGCGCTCCTTCCCTTAGGAGCTCTGCCGTGTGCCCAAACAGTGGTTTTCCCCCACATATTGGGTATTGGCGTACTCAGGAGAAATTGCATAACAACCTTATCTGTCCATTTTCTCCTTTTACCCTTGTGAAAATAAAAAAAAAGTTTGTAAAAGATCATTTTTGTGGCTAAAAAGTTAAATATTCATTTTTTCCTTCCACGTTGCTTTAGTTCCTGTGAAGCACCTGAAGGGTTAATAATCTTCTTGAATGTGGTTTTGAGTACCTTGAGGGGTGCAGTTTTTAGAATGGTGTCACTTTTGGGTATTTTCTGCCATATAGACCCCTCAAAGTGACTTCAAATGAGAGGTGGTCCCTAAAAAAAATGGCTTTGTAAATTTTGTTGTAAAAATGAGAAATCGCTGGTCAACTTTTAACCCTTATAACTTCCTAACAAAAAAAATTTTGGTTCCAAAACTGTGCTGATGTAAAGTAGACATGTGGGAAATGTTATTTCTTAACTATTTTATGTGACATATTTCTCTGTTTTAAGGGAATAAAAATTCAAAGTTTGAAAATTGCAAAATTTTAAAAATTTTCACCATATTTGCGTTTTTTTCAAATTTTACTTCTAACGTGAAGTACAATATGTCACGAGAAAACAATCTCAGAATCGCGAAGATCCGTTGAAGCGTTCCAGAGTTATAACCTCATAAAGAGACAGTGGTCAGAATTGTAAAAATTGGCCCGGTCATTAACGTGCAAACCACCCTTGGGGGTGAAGGGGTTAAAAACCCTCTTGCTATCATGTTGAATGATATAGTTTATTACAGTACTTCTATATTGCAATTTATTTTGACAATCAGTATTAGGCCATGTTCACACCATATTATTGGTCAATACTGCAGTGGAATAGTCAGAGGAAAAGTGTAATAGAAACACGTCACCACTTCTGTATTTTTCACCCACGCCTGGTTTTGGCTTACAAACAAATACTGATGGAAAATACTGATCAGATACTGAATGTGTGAATGTGGTCTTAAAGGGCATGCCAGAATTCAGAAAATACCAGTCCTTTAGTGGAGTTTGTTAAAAAACAAACCGCACTTTACTCATCATCCCTGGGTCCACTGCTGAGTATCTGCTGCTGCTTCTGGGATCAGTTACTGGCTGCAGCGGCTTTGAAGTGGGCATTCTGCCTTCATAGGCATGACTTTCTTGAATAGCATTGCATTAATTATTATAGACACTTTCTGTGCCTTGGCTGATAAAAGGCATGGCCTAAAGTGCAACAAAATAAGCCAACTATTAGGTGGTGTAAATTTAGATTGGATAGTCTTAAAATATGACTGTTTTATGAAACAGTGTGAACCAAACTGATAGATCTGGTGCATTATAAGTCTGTGTGCCATTTGTTCCTAAATGCATTGTAGATGCAAAACCAGAAGAAATTGACACTAAACAAATTTACTGAATATAATAATTATTTCTCCAATTTAGAAGCACTTTTCTAAAATATAAAGAAAGTTATTGATGACTTATATTCTTGTAGCGAAGTCATCACTACTATATACCCAGTCAGCTGAAAAGCAAGTTTGGCATTACCCCTTCTCTACCAAATATTACACTTGGCAAAATACAGTTGCGCATGAATTTCCTGGCACCCTGGCATTCGTCAAACCCAGGCTTGCCCATAAGACTGCCTTTAAGAAAAATATTCCACTGCTCCAGATTCCAGTGGCAGAAATGTTTTACACCAAACCAACTAATGATTGGCACTGTGTGCAGCTGGACTGTAGGGATGGGTGGACCCATGTCCATCAGGTTTGGCCGAACTTTATAAAACAATTTGCTTAGGGTTCAAGAGCGGTACCTGATTTTCATCCAGACCCTGGACCCTATTCAAGTGAATGGAGGGGCCAAAATATCAGGCGGTTCCCATGCTGTCCTCTGTGTGACAGTGTGGGAAATATCAGCTCTGAACGGTGGTAATCTTACTGAAGTCACTGCCCGTCACAGCCACTTGGTATCTCAGACTGTCAGTGAGACTAGGCGCACGATGATGAGAGTAGTAGTCATCAGCCAACAACTGACTGGCAGTAACCTTTTCACTGCCAGGCACAGCCGTTGGCTCACACGCTGTCCTCTGTGTTGTCATATAGAGGACAGTGTGTGAGCCAGTAGCTGTGACCTGATAGCAGCGAGAGCAGGTGACACTAATGAGAGTATTCACCATTCAAACGAAACAGCTGGGGGCTGGGATTATTGTTCTGGGAAGGAGCCAATATCCATAAAGCTTCCTAGGCTATTAATATCCGCTCACAGCTGTCTGCGTAGCTATTACTGGTTATTAAAAAGGCAGGAACTTAAAAAATATTGATGTGAAGCCCCCTATTTTGAATAATCAGCAACGACTAAGCATACAGCCATGGGCTGATATTAATAGACTGACAAGGGGCCTTGGCTATTGGCCCCCTTCAAGACTAATAAACACCAGCCCTCAGCCACCCCAAAAATGGCGCATCCATTATATCCACCAATTCTGGCACTTATCCTCAGCTCTTCCTGATAGCCCTGGTGCGTTGTCAAGCTGGGTGATGATTTTGGGGATGTTGGCTGACATCAAGCCCTGGGGTTAGTAATGGAGAGATGTCTATAAGACTCTCCCATTACTAACCCCATTTTCAAAAGTAATAAACACACACAGAGAGAAAAGTCCTTTAATTGTCCAAAACACTCCCTGACCCTCTTTTACCCATTTATTACATTTAAAAAATTAAATAATCCAAATGGGTCCAGTGTAAATCCATCACACGTCCCAAGATGATCCCCAACTCTGCTACATCCTGAAGCAGTGTCGAGCGGTGATATCAGTAATGTGACTGCTCAGCACGGCTACCAGGACACACAGACTTTAGTGTGTGAATCTGTCTGCTGCGACAAGCTCTGATGTCAGTAAGCTTATTGCAGTTCATAACTGGGAGAAGTCCGGGTTCGCGGTCTATGCACAGACACTAATTGTTTGGTACCCCGAACTTTATTGTTCTGGTTCACCCATCATTACTCTCCATTATCAACCCCTAAAATAATTACCCCAAATGACAGAGCACCAGGGCAATCAAAGAGCGAGCTGAGGCTAAGCATCAGAATTGGCACATCAAATATGGGGTGACTGCAGGCGGATATTTGTAGATTTGAAATGGACCAATAAGTATTGGCATTCCCAGCCTATTAAGATAAGCCCACAGCTGTCTGCTTTGTTTTAGCTGATTATTAAAAATAGGGGGGACCCCACTTCATTTATTTATTTATTATAAGTAAGAAAAACACAAATAAATAAACGAAAAAAAACGACGTGTGATTTGCGGTTCCCTCTAATTTTAGAAAACAACCATAGGAAGACAGACAGCTTTAAGCTGATGTTATTATGCTGGGAAGGGGCAAATGTCCACAGCCCTTCCCAGGCTAGTAATATCATCCCCCAGCTATCTGCTTTGCCTTTGCTGGTTAATAAAAATAGGGGTGACCCTAAAAAAAATTATGTGGGGTCCCACCTACTTTTAATAACCAGCCAAGCTAAAGCAGATATCTGGGGGCTGATATTAATAGACTGGGAAGGGCAATGGATATTTTTCTCTTCCCAGCCTAATGAGACTAGTCCGCAGTCACCCCAGAAGTGGTGCATCCATTAGATGAGCTTAGCTTAGGCTCTTCCAGCTTGTACTGGTGCATTGGCAAGTGGGGTAATATTTTGTAGTTGATGTGTGGTGCGGGTTGCTATTTTTGGGCTGGAGAGGGCCATATATCATGGACCTTCCCAGTCTGAGAATACCAGCCCCCAGCTGTCTGCTTTAGCTTTGCTGGTCATCAAAACTGGGGAGGACTTCACAACGTTTTTTTAAATTATTTTTTAAGTAGTTTAAAAAACAGCATAGGGACGCCTTTATTTTTATTACCATCCAAGATAAAGCAGACAACTGAGGGCTGCAGCCCGCAGCTGTCTGCATAACCTGAGCTAATTATCAAAACTAAGGGGGACTCCACATCTTTTTTTGTTATTATTATTTTTCTTTTTTACATGGTTCGCCCACCAATCACAGCCATGTCAACCTGTGCCCACACAAAAAACTTGTTGATTGGCTGTAGCCTTTCAACAAACTTTGTTCTGGCTGTCGAACCTGAACAGTATTACTTTATGGTTCGAGTTTGCAATGCATACTAGACAGCCATTGATATTCATGCTATGAAGCTCTCAAAGGGGGCAGTTTATGTGCTGATGTTAATGTCAGTTTTTGAACTGTGTAATTTTATGTGGGTTGTCACTTTGAGTGGAGTTTCTGTAGTCCCTGAATGCTTCCACTTTTCAATATCACCACTCACAGTTGATCGTGGAAAATTTTGGAGGTAAGAAATTTCATGAACTGATTTGTTACAATGGTATCCTATTACAGTGCCACGCTTGAATTCAGTGAGCTCTTTAGAACGACCTGTTCTTTCATAAGTGTCGGCATGGCTGATTGCTTGATTTTTCACACCTGTGGCAATACGGCTGCATGAAAGACCTGAAAATCCTGAACTGAATTAATACTTTGGTTCATATTTGTGTTCTTTTGAAAATATTCAATAAAGAATTAAACAAATAGAATTCAGATAGAGGAATTCTCTGTTCACTACTGATGGGCAAACCCAAATAGTATAGTTCGTGGTCTGTACTGAATACCTAGTGTCCGTGCATGGACCCCAAATATGGACTTCTCCAGGAAGTCCGTTTTACTGTTCAGGTTCGGCACACTGTACATCAGCTGTTTCCCAAGCTGTCATCTGTGTGACGGCACGAGAAACGCTAGCGGCCCTGATCAATGGTAAGTTAGTTACCGCCTGTCAGAAAGCAGCAGTTCCCACTCTGTCAGATGACAGCATGTGAGCCAGCAGCTGTGACTGGCAGTAAAAAGGTTACTGCCGGTCACAGGCATCGACTGATGATGATAAGTTTTTTTGACTTACATTTACCAGACTGGATACCTGATTTGTGCACCTGTTCTTTCTTTAGTTGAGTGCTGTGGTTTTTTCTATGAGAGTACTACTCTCATCAGCGTACGCCTGCTGTAGCTGGAAGCAGCGAGTGCAGACGAGGCTGATGAGATTATTCATCAGCTGGTGCCTGTGCAATAAATAAATAATAAAAAAAATGATGTGGGATTTCTTCTATTTTTGATAGCCAGGGCAGGCAAAACCTACAGCTGCAAGTTGCAACCCCTAGCTGTCAACTTTATCATGGCGGATTATCAAGAATAGAGGGGTTCCATGCAGTTTTAAAAAAAAACAAAAAAACACTTAAATAAATAATAAAAAAAACAGTGTGGGATCCCTCAGGAGTTGATGTCACCTGTTATATGGCAGCTAACATCAAGCCTACAGATTAGTAATGGAGAAACATCTATAAGATACCTTCATTACTAACCCCATAGTTAGATTGTAAAAAAACAGCCAGAATAAAGTCCTTTAATTGAAATACACTGACACCTTATTTGAAATAAAAATTAAGAAGCAAAGTTATACCCACCTTTACGACTAATCCACTGATGCCAACATCCCTTGTAAGACCAAAAATAATAACACACCATATTCCTCACCAGTCCGATGAAAGATAGTCGACTGAAGTCCATGTCCACTGTAAAAGACAAAAAATAACAAACCATATTCCTCACCTGTCGGAAGATAGATCATTAATGGGCACGTCCCACGACGATCCGTATGATTTGGAGAGCAGTCATATCAGTGATGCGACCACTATAAACTCCAGCCAGCTCACACTGAGACAGGAGCATGATTATGCTACAACAGTGTGTAGTGCTGATGTGGGACAGATCAGCGGAGTTCATAGCTGATAAACCCCGGTCACCTCACTTACAACACCACTTGCTGCATGAGGAAGTTCGTTAGCTATGGACTCTGGTGACTTTTCTCACAGAAGCACTACACACTGCACGAGCATTCTCACTCTCCTGTCTCAGTGTGAGCAAGCTGGTGTGGATAGTGAATACATCACTAATATGACTGCTCTCCAGATCATTCGGATCATTGTGGGACCTGCCATAATTAACTATGGGGTTAGTAATGTGGATGGCTTTAGACACCTCTCCATTACTAACCCCTGGGCTTGATGTCAGCAGCCATAAAACAGCTGACATCAACCTCAAACCTATTGAACCTGCGTTGGTTATCAAAAATAGAAAAGACCCCACATCATTTTTTTTTATTGCATTTTGGACTTTGCCTGCAACCACCATGTCATTATGCAGGCCTCGCTTACAATTTGCAGAGTGCAAGCAGGTGCCGTGAAACCTGAGTCCTGTATTATACATTTAGGAGATCTCTCACTCCTACATTTGGAAGGTCCATTCCTCATGCCAAATAGTTAGCTAGACAGTGGAAAACATATTCCCCTTCCCTTTAAAATGGCATTTCATACATGCCCATTTGATTTCATTCCCCACCATGCCCTTGCTATTAATTTTCGGAAGGCCACCAGGTGCTGTGAAACCTGCCTTTTGCAATGTCCACAGTTCATTTTTGCCACTCGATGCCAATGGAACCACTGTCATAGCGGGTGTCGCCGCTGTAAGGTACATATAATACAGGAGTTGGGGGAGCTGTATGATCAATGTCAGAAAATTGGATTATACCAGACACCAAAAGCATTAGAATTAAATTCTGAATACAGTGTATGCAAGGGCCTTTATTGTGGTCAGTCTGTCAGGCCTGAAAACCATGTCAGGAACATGTAAAAGCCTCATTTTACTTGGAAGCAGCCTCCTCAAAGGTAAGAGACAGGAGTGCCATTGACCAATCTGCACAAGTGTATGCACTTCTTCTGGAAACTACCCAACCTGGCAGAATGTATCTTTTGCATGGTTTTGAGCAACAATGGAGTAATTACAGGATATGTCCCGGAGAGTGTTGTGGTCTGTAGAGTGTATTACTCAGGTGACAGGCAGTGCTATAGAGCTCAGGTAAAGGCCTTAGCATGGCAATAACCATGTTCCAATATGTGTAAGCCTGCGGCCTGAATAGGTCTGTGGAGCGTATTAACCCAGTCTCTTTGATGTGTTTAAAAAATAGAGAAACTGGCCAAAACCCACCACCATTTTTAAAGACCCAAATTTAGAAAATGTAAGGGAAGCAAAAGTTTAAGGCCGGGGTCACGCTTGCGAGAAACTCGCACGAGTCTCGCACCTCAATACCCAGCACTACCGCCAGCACTTGGGACCGGAGTGTGCGGCTGCATGTATTTCTATGCAGCTGAACGATGCAAGACTCGTGCGAGTTTCTCGCAAGTGTGACCCCGGCCTAATAAAGAGACACGTGTCTCATTTAGGAGCCTGGAAAAGTCAGCAATGGTCTTTGTCCAGCACCGGACAATGTAAATTGCTAACGAATATGTATACCCTATCTAATGTATGCCCTATCTAAATAACAATTTGTGAACAGACATACTGTATATGCTGACAAGGGACAACTGAACCCTGCGCTGGGACAATGAACTGGACGTGGTTGCTGACTGTTGTGTCTGTGCAACTGAATGTTGTGGACAGGAGGCCTCAGCGCCTCTTTCCTGGACAGCAGAGTGGGAATGACGTAACACAGGGGAAGGGCCAGTGATTTCACCATCAACACATATTTTGTACCCAGGAGTTCTGCCCACCTAGTGGGGTGCTGCGTATCTAAAAGTATATAACGTATGCTAGCAGAGGTATTACGACGATTTTCCCTTTATAAAGAAATGTGTGGGTAAGATTTTCCAATTTTCAGCATATGTATAGAGCATGTTTCTTTACTCATATTATTCCGTGTAAGGCTAAACCCTGAATAATTGTGTAGAGCATATTAATGCATTTATGTTCCAAAATGTCCAAGTGCAGACCCAAAAAACAACATCAGGCTACCAGATACACGCTTAAAGAGGCTGTGAGAAGGGCAACACAATAAAAAAAAATATATTAATAGAATATATAGAGATTGAGAGTAGAAATTTTACCATTGCACAATGTACAAAGGTTTCCAAACATTACCCCAGGGGGCTGTATCAGACACGCTGAATTAGAGCGTTGAGGGTGACCTCATAATACATTTTGCAGTTAAAACACTGACTTTATTTTTCACAAGTACCCTTACAAAGGTCTTATGTACAAATTCAATTGGAAATTATGATGTTTTTTCAATCGTCTTGCTGATACACTCCAAATGAGGAGTAATGAAGATTATTTCCCCTGCTAAATTGTCACGTAAGATTATCTCTACCTGAATTGCGCCAGTATCACAACTGCTAGACAAATATTAGGTATTTTAAGCAATAGACAAGGAATATTATTTAGCAATTAGATTTTAAAATGGATGTTACTATATGCTGCCAATGAGGAGTGTTATTTTATGGTAAAAAAATAATAGGCTGCTACATATGAATATTATGTAGCTCTAAAAATAATTGTTTTGTATATGCTGGTACTACCTAATATTATTTCCCTCTACAAATAGTTGACTTTTATATTTTGGTAGTAGATGAAACCCTCCCTATTTCACCCTAAAGATGGCGACACACTAAGGGCTCATACTCACTGGCGCCGAAAACGGATGATATTCAGCCGAAAAAAAATCGGATTCAGATCTGACCAATGTTATTCAATAGGTGAGTTCTCATTTGCGATTTTTTTCTCATCAGAAATTGGTGTGAGAAAAAAATCGCAGCATGCTGCGATTTGATGCGATTTTGGCATGATAATCGCCAATGCAAGTCAATGGGTGCGAGAAATCATTGCACAGCACTCGCACCATGCGAGTGCTGTCCGATTTATACGCACCAGTCTCCTTTGAAAAGCCGGCAATTCATCCCTGGCTACTGTAAAATCACACTGACAGCTCACAAAACACTAGATACATACACATAGAATACATATATATATATATATATATAAACATGTCATTGTGACGCACATATATATATATATTTATAGTTCATACACTTCTACATACTGTAATAGCCGCTAATTCAATTACCGGATTTTGTGAAATCACAGAAGCCGACATGAAATGATACATTGTTTACACACAGTTAACCATGTCATTTCATGTATTTTGATATATGGTTTTAACTTACAATTACATAAGTATATGTGTGCAAAATTTCAGACATGTAGGGGTTAATTAAAGGTGTAAATTTGTTGAAAAAAAATGCGTGGGCTCCCGCTGTATTTTCTCCACCAGACAGACAAAGCAAGCGAGTGGGGGCAGATAATAATAGCCTAGGGAGGGTACATTTTTTTTGTGCCCCCCTGGCTACTAACATCTGCCCCCAGACACCCCAGAAAGGGCAAATCTCTAATTAGATTTGCCCTTTCTGGCACTTTGCCCGTCTATTCCCATTGCCCTGTAGCGGTGGCGAATGGGTTAATAAGGGGTTAAAGCCACCTTGCAATTGAAAGGTCACTTTAAGCCAGGTTAATAATTGAGAGCTGTCAATTAGACAACTATCAATTATTAATCCTGTTGTATGAAAGAAAAATCAAACACACACACTTTAATAAAAAAGAAGTTTAATGAAATAAGCAAACAGTTTTTGACCATATTTTATTTTCCTGCTAAAACCATTTCCTGTAATAAAAATAAAATAAAAAAGCAAAATTGTTCTTACCTATCCGATGCACAGTCAGGTCCCACGCTGTAATCCATCAGAAAGGGTTAACAGGTTACAGCTAGCAGGGAGCTAATGCTGCCTGCTGAGCTGTTACCCCCAAATGAATAACTTCCTCTCCCAGCGAAAGGAGAGGAAGTGATTAATGAGTGGAGCTTAATTGATTTATTCCCACTTTCACTTCAGGTCAGGTCACCGTGACCTGACCTAAAGTGAAAGTGGGACGCAATCAATTAAGCTTCCCACAGTAATCACATCCTCTCCTGTCGGCAGGAGATAAGCTCATTCATTCAGGAGCTTTCAGCTGAGCAGGCAGAATTACTTGCGCTGCTTAGCTGAAAGCTAGTTAACCCTTTGTGAAGGATTACAGCGTGGGACGTGACAGATCGCCAGATAGGTAAGAATAATGTTGTTTTATTATTTTTTCTTTATTATAGGAGATCAAGGGCTTCGTAGGGATTAAGAGTTAAATAAAAGATGGTCAAAAAAATGTGTTTTTATTTCATTAAAATTATTTATTCTTAAAGTGTGTGTGTTTTTTTTATTTCCTTCAATAGGATTAATAATTGATAGTTGTCAAATTGACAGCTCTCAATTATTAACCTGGCTTAAAGTGACCTTTCAATTGCAAGGTGGCTTTACCCCTTATTAACCCATTCGCCACCGCTACAGGGCAATGGGAATAGACGGGCAAAGTGCCAGAAAGGGGCGAATCTAATTAGAGATTTGCCCTTTCTGGGGTGTCTGGGGGCAGATGTTAGTAGCCAGGGGGGCACAAAAAAAATGTACCCTCCCTTGGCTATTATTATCTGCCCCCACTCGCTTGCTTTGTCTGGTGGAGAAAATACAGCGGGAGCCCACGCATTTTTTTTTCAACGAATTTACACCTTTAATTAACCCCTACATGTCTGAAATTTTGCACACATACACTTATGTAATTGTAAGTTAAAACCATATATCAAAATACATGAAATGACATGGTTAACTGTGTGTAAACAATGTGTGATTTCATGTCGGCTTCTGTGATTTCACAAAAGCCGGCAATTGAATTAGCGGCTATTACAGTATTTAGAAGTGTATGAACTATAAATATATGCATATATATATATATATATATATATATATATATATATATATGTCACAAATTACATATATATATATATGTATTCTATGTGTGTATATGTATTGTTTCTATTCTTTATTAAAGCTGTCAGTGTGATTTTACAGTATAGCCGGGGATGAATTAGCGGCTATTATACTATATAGAAGTGTATGACCTTTTATATATATATATATATATGTATATATATATATATATGTATATATATATATATATATATACATATATATATATAATGTATGTATATATATAATTATTTGCTTTTTGTGTACATTTTTTTTTTACAATGTGATTTTTACATGACTTTTTACATAGAGATAACTGCTCTATGTAAAACTTCATGTTGAAATCGCATTGCATACAGATGGAAAACTGATGGAAAACACATGGAAAACACATGGTGCGATTTAAAATCGCATGCAAATCGCATGACATTTTACTAGAATCGTACCGTTTTTTTCCATCCAGAAAACGGACCGATTTTTTTCCAGCCAGTGAGTATGAGCCCTAATGGGGGAATACGGACGAGTGATTACACACATTACACGCATTACACACGGACCCAAATTTCTCTATGGGGCAGCTCTGATCATGCGTATTTTTCTCGGGCGTATGTTACGGTGCCAGACACCCGCAGCATGCTGCGATTGTACCCGTATTACACCCGTTGTACGCCAATGAAAGTCTATGGGTGCGAGAAAACAACGGATTACACACGGACCAGACATGTGACTTGTGAGAAATAGGCAAGATGATTTCAATGAGTTTCAGGCCTAAAAACCATTAAATTTCCATTTTGCAAGGCGGCGAGAAAAATACGCTGTACGGATGCCATACGAATTGCATACGGATGCTTACATGCGCAAAATACGCAGCTGCACCCTGAAAACGGATGAAATACGGATTGTTGTGCCAGCAACATTTTGGCGTATTACGCTCGTACAATACGGTCCATTTTGTTCTACGGTGAGTGTGCCGCCGGCCTAATCCCACAGTCTGTTCCTAATACTAACTACTATTCAACACAGTGGAATATAGCAGAGATCTGCAGCATGTAATTGCAATGAAGAGAACACCATGGTGCCTGCCTTTCACCTTCCCTCCTATTAAATCTCTCCTTACTTAAATCCTCACCTAACAAACAAATAATCTCTTCCCAACCTTCAGCTATTAAAAGAGCTTTTTGGAATAAATAATGCTCACTGTCACCTCTTATCACTCTCCCTACGCTCAAACTACACTCTCACAACGCTGTTTCCAGCTGCAATGTGCGCAAGATGGTGCCGGCAGCCTTTAACCCCTTCAAGACCCAGCCTATTTTCACCTTAAAGACCTTGCCATTTTTTGCAATTCTGACCAGTGTCCCTTTATGAGGTAATAACTCAGGAACGCTTCAACGGATCCTAGCAATTCTGAGATTGTTTTTTCGTGACATATTGGGCTTCATGTTAGTGGTAAATTTAGGTCGATAATTTTTGCGTTTATTTGTGAAAAAAATGGAAATTTGGCGAAAATTCTGAAAATTTTGTAATTTTCAAATTTTTAATTTTTATTCTGTTAAACCAGAGAGTTATGTGGCACAAAATAGTTAATAAATAACATTTCCCACATGTCTACTTTACATCAGCACAATTTTGGGAACAACATTTTTTTTGTTAGGAAGTTATAAGGGTTAAAAGTTGACCAGCGATTTCTCATTTTTACAGCAAAATTTACAAAACCATTTTTTTTAGGGACCACCTCACATTTGAAGTCCTTTGAGGGGTCTAAATGGCAGAAAATACCCAAAAGTGACACCTTTATAAAAACTGCACCCCTCAAGCTACTCAAAACTACATTCAAGAAGATTATTAACCCTTCAGGTGCTTCACAGGAACTAAAGCAACGTGGAAGGAAAAAATGGACATTTTAATTTTTCCAACAAAAATTTTCTTTTAGCATCATTTTTTCATTTTACATGGGCATCAGATAAAATTGGATCCTAAAATTTGTTGGGCAATTTCTCCTGAGTACACAGATACCTCATATGTGGTCATAAACCACTGTTTGGGCGCACGGCAGGGCTCAGAAGGGAAGGAGCGCCATTTGACTTTTGAATGGAAAATATGCTAGAATATTTAGCGGTTGCCATGTCGCATTTGGAGAGTCCCTGTGTGCCTAAACATTGGAGCTCCCCCACAAGTGACCCCATTTTGGAAACTAGACCCCCTAAGGAACTTATCTAGATGCATAGTGACACTTTGAACCCCCAGGTGCTTCACAAATTGATCGTAAAAAAAAGAAAGTACTTTTTTTTCACAAAAAAATTTCTTTTAGCCTCAGTTTTTTTCATTTTCACATGGCAACAGTATAAATTGGATCCTAAAATTTGTTGGGCAATTTCTCCTGAGTACACAGATACCTCATATGTGGTCATAAACCACTGTTTGGGTCGCACGGCAGGGCTCAGAAGGGAAGGAGCGCCATTTGACTTTTTGAATGGAAAATATGCTGGAATATTTAGCGGTTGCCATGTCGCATTTGGAGAGTTCCTGTGTGCCTAAACATTGGAGCTCCCCCACAAGTGACCCCATTTTGGAAACTAGACCCCTAAGGAACTTATCTAGATGCATAGTGAGCACTTTAACCCCCAGGTGCTTCACAGAAGTTTTAATCGCAGAGCTAAAATAAAAAATCATTTTTTTTTCTCAAAAAATGATTTTTTTTAGCCCACTATTTTTATTTTCACAATGGTTACAGGAAAATTGGACCCCAATATTTGTTGTCCAGTTTGTCCTGAGTACGCTAGATACCCATATGTGGGCGAACCACTGTTTGGGCACACGTCAGGGCTCGGAAGGGAGTAGTGACGCTTTGAATGACGACTTGATGGAATGGTTGCGGCATTGTCGTTTGGAGAGCCCCTGTGTGCCTAAACAGTAGAACTCCCCCACAAGTGACCCCATTTTGGAAACTAGACCCCAAGAACTTATCTAGATTTTAGTGAGCACTTTGAACCCCCAAGGGCTACACAGAAGTTTATAACGCCGGGCATGAAAATAAAAAAATCATATTTTTTCCACAATCAGGATCTTTTAGTCCCAATTTTTTTATTTTCCCAAGGGTAACATGAGAAATTAGACCCCAAAAGTTGTTGTCCAATTTGTCCTGAGTATGCTGATATCCCATATGTGGGAGAAAACTACTGTATGGGCACACGTCGGGGCTCGGATGGGAAGTAGTGACGTTTTGAAATGCCCACATGATGGAATGGTTTTCGGGCGTCATGTTACGTTTGCAGAGATCCCTAATGTGCCTAAACAGTAGAAACTCCCCACAAGTGACCCCATTTTGGAAACTAGATCCCCAAGGAACTCCTATAGATGTGTGTAAGCACTTTGAATCTCCAAGTCCTTCACAGAAGTTATAACGCAGAGCCGTGAAAATATAAAATCATTTTTTTTCCACAAAAATAATTTTTAGTCCCCATTTTTTTTCCCAATGTTAACAGGAGAAATTAGAACCCCAAAGTTGTTGTGCAATTTTCCCGAGTACGCTGATACCTCATATGTGGGGATAAACCACTGTTTGGGCATACGTCGGGGCTTGGAATAAAGGGAGCACTGTTTGACTTTTTGAACGCAAAATTTGCAGGAATCAATGGTGGCGCCATGTCACGTATGGAGACCCCTGATGTGCCTAAATAGTGGAAACCCCTCAATTCTAACTCCAACCCTAACCCCAACACACCCCTAACCCCAACCCTAACCCTACCACCCCCTAAACGATCCACAAAACCCGGGGGGAAAAAAAAAAAAAAAAATTTTTATTTTTTTTTTTGTCCTCCCTATGAAAAAGGGGGGGGGTTTCTTTTACTTTTTTTTATTTTACACTGTGCTTTTAAAAAACATGTAAAAACTTTTTTGAACAGGGGGAGATGCGCTGCCCCCCGCCTTTTTTCCAAGATGGGGGCCCCATGAAGGGGGCCCCCGGGCACGCCGTGCCCAGGGGGGGACGGGGGTGGATGGGGGAGGGAGGGGGGGGGTGGGGGGGTTGGGGGGGGGGTGGGAAGGGGGGGGCAGCGGAGAAAAAAGGGGGAGGGGAGAATGACGGCGGTGACCGATCCCCCCCTTTTTTTGGGGTGGCGGCCCCGACGTCCCCCCTTTTGATACGGGGGGGGGGGCCCGGGGCTGGGGGTTCCAAAGGGGCAAAATGCTTTTGCGCATCGGCCAGGGTGGTTTGAATATTTCCCCAAAAAATTGGTGAAATTTTACAATTTTTCTGAGGGTGTTTTTTTTTTTAACCCCCCCAAATTTCAGGCGAGGGGGCCCCCGGGGGGGGGTTTAACCCAAACCCCCCCGTGGTGAACCCAAAAAAGGGGCCGAACTGCAGGTCGGGGGCCCCTTTGGGGAAACCAAAGGTCTCCCGGGGCCCCAAAGCGATTTTTTTATGACCAGGGTTTGCGTAAAGGGGTTTTTTGGGAACCGACTTTCATAAAGCAAAACCGTGTAAAAAGGTGGGGAAAGGGGTTAAATGCCCCTTTATGCATGAAAGGCCCCCAAAACATATTAATTTGCCCCAACAAAGAGGGCCCCGGGATTACTGTGATTGGAAGGGGCCCCCATTTTAAAAGGGGTGCAAAAAAAAAACCCCCAAAAATGTGGGCGGGTCATTTCCAATAAAAACCGGGCGAAAAAACCCAATTTCTCACCCAGAAAAGGGGGAATAGTGGAAAACGTTTCGCTCATCACTAAAAATTTAAACCCAACTTAAAATTTTCAAAGCAATTCCACTCCGAAAAACCCCTGTCTATGAAAGTTTTGACCCCGGGGGAAAATTTTAAATAAAAGCTAAAAATAAATTTTTTTTTTTTAAAGGGGAGCCTGTCACCCGGGGTTTTTTGCATGAATAAACGTAAAAATCGGGGAAATTTTATGAATAAAAAAAAACCCCTTGGGTTTGATGAAAACCTCTTGGACTGTTTTTTAAAACTTTATTTTCATTTTTGTTAAAAAATTCTCGTCCCTTTTAAGGGGGAGGGTTTTTTGGGGTGGTGCTAAGTTTAATATTTAATGCAACTGTGACGGTCCTGTCCATCAAAATGCCCCCTAGTTTGCATAATAATCCCCTCAAACTGAAAAAAAAAAAAGCTTCTTTGGAGGTGGGGGGGCACCTGTTGCGCAAAAAGGCAGATTCGTCCTTAATTTTTTTTGAAATTTTATTGGTGGGGAAAAAAAAAAAATCTTTTTAAAAAAGGCGCCCGATGTGCCGGGGGATTTTAAAGAAAAAA
The DNA here is from genome assembly GCA_033576555.1 of Oophaga sylvatica. Taxonomy (NCBI): domain Eukaryota; kingdom Metazoa; phylum Chordata; class Amphibia; order Anura; family Dendrobatidae; genus Oophaga; species Oophaga sylvatica. The sequence continues at coordinate 365,095,187 of JARQOD010000004.1, read as the reverse complement.
ACCCCCCCCTTTTTGTAAAAAAAAAAAAAAAAAACTCCCCAAAAGGGGCCCCCCGCGCCTGTGCGGGTAGCGGGCTTTTCAGAGTTTTGGGAAAAAGGGAAATTTTGAAATAGGATTAAATGTCAAAAATTGGAAACAAGGGTTTAAAAAAAATTTTTGGCTTGAAAAAAAAAATTTTTTGAGCTAAACAGAATTTTTGACTGGTACGTGGTTTATTTAAGTCAAAAAATTTTTTAAAATCTTACCAATTAAATAAAGGGGGTAAATGGGTAACCTTTTTTTATGAGAAGCACAAAAAAGGGGTTAAAAAATTTTGGGAAAACTGGGGAACCGACCCAAAACCCGAGTCCAATGACGTCTAGGGAAAAAACGAGTTTTTTTTCTGCAAAAAAACCCTTCAGGGGCCCCTTTTTTTTGGGTCAAAAAAACTCAAAAATCGAGGGGAAAAAGGGGCCCAAAATGACTCGGGAAAATGTCATGGGGAATACCCCCTTGGGGCATTTTTTACTCCTACCCACTGCGTGAACAATTTTTTGCAGGGGTGCCAACCCTTTTTTTTTACGGGCGCACACTAAAACATACAAAAAAAAAACCAAAAAAGGTTTTTTCCCGGGAAAAATTTTTTTAAAGGAAAAACCCTTTTTCCGGGGGGGAAAATTTGTATGTAAGGGCAAAAGAAATCCCCCCCCCAAAAAAAAAAAAATACCTCCCCCCGTTTGGGGGGGATGTTGCCACGGGTTTTTTTATACATTTTTTTAAATTTGATTGCTTTAAACCCCTACAGATGCATTCACTGGGAAAAAGTCAAAAAAAATTTTTAAAAAACCCCTTAGCTGGCTTTTGGTGTGTGACACATAACAGA
>JARQOD010000004.1:364972822-365094225 GCA_033576555.1 Oophaga sylvatica | reverse complement strand
TAAGACTATTCTTCCTGATTCTAGATTCCTGGGAGTGATTCATAATCAAGACCTACTTAAGGACATCAAGGAAGCATACCATGCGGATTCTTTGTTGGCTCAACCCCCAAGGGACGTAAGTCTTGTCTTTAAGAATGGTGTGTGGATTCAGGGACAACGTCTGTATATACCTGAAACAGTCAGATTGAGAGTATTGCAACTCATCCACGATTCCAAGATAGCCGGGCATAGGGGAATTCTAAAGACACAAGAATTTCTTTCTCGTTTCTTTTGGTGGCCCACTTACAGGAAAGATGTCTTAAACTATGTCACTTCATGTGAAGTCTGTGCAAGATGCAAAACACCTCGCTCCTCACCAACTGGTCTGTTGCAACCTCTTCCCACCCCGTCCCGCCCGTGGGGATCCATTTCTATGGACTTCATTGTGGAGTTACCAACCTCTCAAGGGAAGAACACCATTCTAGTGGTGGTTGACCGTCTAACAAAGGCAGCTCATTTTATCCCTTGTGTCGGCTTACCCACTGCAAAACAGACATCAGACTTGATGATTAAGAATGTGTTTCGCTTACATGGAGTACCGGATGAGGTCATTTCGGATCGAGGGGTGCAATTCACTTCAAGGTTTTGGCAAAATTTCTGTGCAGCATTGGACATTAAAGTAAACCTTTCTTCTGCTTTTCATCCCCAGACTAATGGACAGACAGAACGAACCAATCAGACCCTGGAGCAGTATCTCCGCTGTTTTATCTGCCACCTACAGGATGATTGGGTGGATCTACTTCCACTGGCTGAGTTCTCTTATAACAACTCTCAGAGCGCCTCCACTAAGCAGTCTCCTTTTTACTCCAATCTAGGTTATCATCCTAACATTCTTCCTCAATTTCCCATAGATACGCCCTTTCCGGCAGTGGCTGAAAGAATCACTTCTTTACAAAAGAATATGGATCTTCTAAAGGAAAATCTAGAATTGGCTCAGGAAAGGTACAAGAAAGCAGCAGATAAATTTTGTAAACCTGCACCAGCTTTCAAGGTAGGAGATTTGGTCTGGCTGTCAACCAGAAATCTTAAATTAAAGATTCCATCGTCTAAATTGGGACATAAGTACATTGGACCTTATAAGATCAATAAGATTATAAGTGCTGTTGCTTGTCGTCTTCAACTGCCCAGAACTATGAGAATCCACCCTGTCTTTCATGTATCCCTACTAAAGGCTGCAACACCCAATATGTTTCCTGGACGTTCTTCTCCTTGCCCTGACCCAGTGCTGGTCGATGGTCAGGAAGAATTTATGGTGGAAAGGATTCTAGATTCCAGGTTATACAGAAATCAGTTGCAATATTTGATTAAATGGCAGGGCTACCCAGTGGAGGACAACTCATGGGAACCAGTCAATAATGTAAATGCTCCTCGCCTGCTCCGCCAGTTTCATCAGAGGTACCCTGACAAGCCTGGTCTGAAGTCATCCGGAGGTTGTCCCTAAGGGGGGAGTAATGTAAGGTTCTTTGTCTCTGTTGACATGTTCCTTGAAACTCAGTTTTCCGTTGGCCATTTTGCTTTCTGTCTTTCTGCAGCTCTTGCCCTCAGTTAATATGGAGTTTCCAGTTTTCATGTTCCCGCCCTGATTCTTCCCTCTTGCTTCTTAAGCAGCCTCAGCTGAACAATCAGTGCTCCTGAATCAAGCCTCAGTCAGTCTGTGACCTGACTCCTGGAAGCCTTGGACTTGTACTCCAGCTATTCCCTACTGAGGAACCTTGGAACACTTTTGGACTCTGGAAACCTGCTGTTTGGTGAATCCATGTTTGCAGAGGAATTACGGTACAGAGAAGAGATCCTGAACCTGCTTTGGAGATTTATTGTAGTGCTTGAAGTTACTCTGGCCTGCTGTGTCTCCTGTCGCTGTTCCTGCAAACTGTGTGAACTTTTCAGCATGCTTGTATGAAGTAATACAAGTCATTTCATTTCAACCTATGTCTCCTGTGTTTTCCTCGCACCCAAGCACAAGACGCTATAGGAACTGTACACTATACATGACAATGCATTTCCTCCGATCTTTCTCATTCCAGCTGTTATAAAGAAAGTCAGGGAGGACAGGGCAAATATGATACTGATAGCCCCCTTTTGGCCCAAAAGAACCTGATTCTCCTGGCTGGGGATGCTCTCGATCTCCGACCCCTGGATCCTACCGGATCTCCCAGACCTTCTGTCTCAGGGACCAATATTACACCCCTAGACGAAGAACCTCCATTTAACAGCATGGATTTTGAGAGGGTAATATTGAGGCGGAGAGGGTTTTCGGAGCGATTGATAGAGACACTACTAAAAAGTAGGAAGCCGTTCACGACTAGGGCCTATGGGAGGACCTGGAGGAAGTTTCTTTCCACCTCGCGGGTGCATGTACAGGATGGGGTCCAGGTTAACAAGATCCTTGAATTTCTACAGAAAGGGTTGGAACGAGGCCTGGCGGTCAGTACTTTGAAGGTACAGGTAGAGGCTTTAGGGGCCCTATATAGCTATGATTTGGCGGTTTATCCCTGGATAGCTCGGTTTATAAAAGCGGCGGTCAGATCTAAACAGATAGTGGGTCAGAAAATGCCAACCTGGGATCTCCACCTAGTGTTATCTTCACTAACAGAGGCTCCATTTGAACCAATTCACTGGGCCCCCTTAAAGATAATATCTCTTAACAGTCCTGCTAGTGGCATTAACATCGGCACACAGGGTAAGCGATATTCAGGCCCTATCTGCAGTTCCACCCTTCACAAAAATACTGGAGGATAGAGTCATCTTGAAACCTGACCCAGCTTATCTACCTAAGGTAGTGTCACTTAGAGTTGAGCGATACTTTCCGATATCCTAAAGTATCGGAATCGGAATGGTATCGCCGATATCACTAAAATATCGGCGATACCCGATACCGATACCGGAAGTCCCATGTAAGTCTATGGGAACAAAATATCGCAACTAAAAAAAACCCATTCTTTCCTTGTAAACACTAAATATACACACATAGAATACATATATATATATATACATGTCATTGTGACATATATATATACATATATGTATAGTTTATACACTTCTACATAGTAAAATATCCTCTCATTCAATTGCCGGGTAAAGCCGGCTTCAGTGAAAAGACAGAAGCACCCGACATGAAATGACACTTGGTGTACATAGGGTTAACCATGTCTTTTCATGTCGTTTGCTATCTGATTTGCACAAACAATTAAATCAGACTATGTGTGCAAAATTTCACACCTGTAGGGGTTAATTAAAGGTGTAAATTCGTTGTAAAAAAAACGGACTTTTTTTGCTACGAATTTACACCTTTAATTAACCCCTACAGGTGTGAAATTTTGCACACATAGTCTGATTTAATTGTTTGTGCAAATTAGGCTGGAGTCACACACAACCACAAAAAATCGGTCCGTTTTAGACGGTCGACAATCGGATCAAAATAAAAACATCACACATCCTTCTGGCATCCGATTTTCCTTCAAAGATGCGATTTAATCGCATGTGTGTGTACCTTGTAACATCCGATTTTCATCCGACTTGCGAGATTTTCTCGCAGGCTTGCAAAACTGACATATAATGGATCCAAAAGAATAGTATTTAAATGCCAAAAGAAAGAATAGATATATACACATAGAGCACATATATATATATATATATATATATATATGTCATTGTGACATATATATATATACATATATTTATAGTTCTTACACTTCTACATACTGTTATAGCCGCTAATTCAATTGCCGGCTTCAGTGAAATCACAGAAGCCGACATGAAATGATACATTGTTTCCACACATTTAACCATGTAATTTCATGTATTTTTATATATGTTTGAAACATACAATTACATGAGTATATGTGTGCTAAATTTCAGACATGTAGGGGTTAATTAAAGGTGTAAATTCGTTAAAAAAAAATGCGTGGGCTCCCCCTGTATTTTCTCCACCAGACAGACAAAGCAAGCGAGTGGGGGCAGATAATAATAGCCTAGGGAGGGTACATTTTTTTTGTGCCCCCCCTGGCTACTAACATCTGCCCCCAGACACCCCAGAAAGGGCAAATCTATAATTAGATTCGCCCTTTCTGGCACTTTGCCCGTCTATTCCCATTGCCCTGTAGCGGTGGCGAATGGGTTAATAAGGGGTTAAAATGACCTTGCAATTGAAAGGTCACTTTAAGCCAGGTTAATAATTGATAGCTGTCAATTAGGCAACTATCAATTATTAATCCTATTGTATGAAAGAAAAATCAAACACACACACTTTAATAAAAAATAAGTTTAATTAAATAATCACACAGTTTTTGACCATATTTTATTTTCCTGCTAAAACCATTTCCTGTAATAAAAATAAAATAAAAAAGCAAAATTATACTTACCAATCCGATGTACAGTCAGGTCCCACGGTGTAATCCATCAGAAAGGGTTAACAGGTTACAGGTCGCAGAGAGCTAATATTGCTGTCTCAGACCTGTATTCCCCTGAATGAATAAGTTCCTCTCCCAGCGAAAGTAGAGGAATAGATTCATGAATGGAGCTTAATTGATTTCTTGCCAATTTAACTGTAGTGACCTGACCTAAAGGGAAAGTGGACACAATCAATTAAGCTTCATTTATGAAACACATCCTCTCCTGTCGCCAGGAGAGGAACTTATTCATTCATGAGCTTTGAGCTGAGCATGCAGGATTACTTGCACTGCTTGGCTCAAAGCTAGTTAACCCTTTGTGAAGGATTACAGCGTGGGACGTGACAGATCGGCGGAATAGGTAAGAATAATGTTGTTTTATTTCTTTTTCTTTATTTTAGGAGATCAATGGCTTCGCACGGATTTAGTGTAAAATAAAATATGGTCAAAAAAATGTGTTTTTATTTCATTAAAATTATTTATTCTTAAAGTGTGTGTGTTTTTTTATTTACTTCAATAGGATTAATAATTGATAGTTGTCTAATTGACAGCTATCAATCATTAACCTGCCTTAAGGTCACCTTTCAATTGCAAGGTGACAGTAAGGTGAGATTAACCCATTCGCCACCGCTACAGGGCAATGGGAATAGACGGGCAAAGTGCCAGAAAGGGCGAATCTAATTATAGATTTGCCCTTTCTGGGGTGTCTGGGGGCAGATGTTAGTAGCCAGGGGGGGCACAAAAAAATGCACCTTCCCTGGGCTATTATTATCTGCCCCCACTCGCTTTGCTTTGTCTGTCTGGTGGAGAAAATACAGCGGGAGCCCACGCATTTTTTTTCAACGAAATTACACCTTTAATTAACCCCTACATGTCTGAAATTTTGCACAAATACACTCATGTAATTGTATGTTTCAAACATATATAAAAATACATGAAATTACATGGTTAAATGTGTGGAAACAATGTATCATTTCATGTCCGCTTCTGTGATTTCACAAAACCCGGCAATTGAATTAGCGGCTATTACAGTATGTAGAAGTCTAGGAACTATAAATATATGTATATATACATGTCACAATGACATGTATATATATATGTATGTGTTCTATGTGTATATATCTATTCTTTCTAGTCTTTATTAAAGCTGTCAGTGTGATTTTACAGTATAGGCGGGGATGAATTGCCGGCTTTTCTAAAGGACACCGATGCGATTTCATCGCAAGTCACACAGTGTGGTCCGTTTGTAATCAGATTTTTCATCGCTCCCATAGACTTGCATTGGCGATTGTCGACCGACAATCGGTGACAATCGCAGCATGCTGCGATTGTACACGGACGTTTAAAACGGACCACAAAAAATCTGATACTGGGAGCTGCTCCATAGATTAACATAGGTCCGACTGCAATGCGATATTTCATCGCATTGCAGTCGTCCGATTTTGTCGCCAGTGTGACTCCGGCCTTAGATAGCAAAGGACATGAAAAGACATGGTTAACCCTATGTACACCAAGTGTCATTTCATGTCGGGTCACCCGACATGAAATGACACTTGGTGTACATAGGGTTAACCATGTCTTTTCATGTCCTTTGCTATCTAATTTGCACAAACAATTAAATCAGACTATGTGTGCAAAATTTCACACCTGTAGGGGTTAATTAAAGGTGTAAATTCGTTGTAAAAAAAACGGACTTTTTTGCTACGAATTTACACCTTTAATTAACCCCTACAGATGTGAAATTTTGCACACATAGTCTGATTTAATTGTTTGTGCAAATTAGATAGCAAAGGACATGAAAAGACATGGTTAACCCTATGTACACCAAGTGTCATTTCATGTCGGGTTCTGCATTTTCACAAAAGCCGGCAATTGAATTAGCGGCTATTATACTATGTAGAAGTGTATGAACTACAAATATAAATATATATATATATGTGTCACAAATTCAATGACATGTATATATATATATGAGGTGTAAAATTGCTGAAAAAAAATGCGTGGGCTCCCGCCCTATTTTCGCAACCAGACAGACAAAGCCAGTGAGTGGGGGCAGATAATAATAGCCCAGAGAGGGACCATTATTTTTGCCCCCCCCGGCTACTAACATCTGCCCCCAGACACCCCAGGAAAGACAAATCTATAATTAGATTCGCCCTTTCTGGCACTTTGCCCGTCTATTCCCATTGCCCTGTAGCGGTGGCGAATGGGTTAATATGGGGTTAAAGCCACCTTGCTATTGAAAGGTGACCTTAAGCCAGGTTAATAATTGAGAGCTGTCAATTAGACAACTATCAATTATTAATCCTATTGCATGAAATAAAAATAAAACACACACACTTTAATTAAAAATCATTTTAATGAAATAAAGACACATGTTTTTGACCATCTTTTATTTTACTGCAAAAACCATTTCCTGTAATAAAAATAAAATAAAAAAGCAAAATTATTCTTACCTATCCCATGCACAGTCAGGTCCCACGGTGTAATCCTTCAGAAAGGGTTAATGTTTACTGCAGGGACCGCAGCTAATGCTGCAGCCTCACAGTAAACCCCAAATGATTGAGTTCCTCTCCTGCCTGACAGGAGAGTAAAGGCTGGGTGTCACATAACGATACACCAGCGATCCCGACAACGATATGCACTTGTCAGGATCGCTGGTGTATCGCTACATGATCGCTGCTGAGCTGCCAAACAGGCAGCTCAGGCAGCGATCTGGGACAGCGACACTGCGGGTAACATCGCTTAAGGGCCCGTCTCACATAGCGATATCGCTACCGAGATCGCTGCTGAGTCACTAGTTTTGTGACGCAGCAGCGAGCTCACCAGCGATATCGCTGTGTGTGACATTCAGCGACGATCAGCCCCCCTGCCGGGTATCGCTGATCGTCGCAGAAATGTCAGGACCTTTTTTTGATCGCTGGTTTCCCTCTGACAGGCACGCATCGCTGCGTGTGACAGGCGGGAGACCAGCGATCCGCTGGTAACCAAGGTACACAGCGGGTTTCCAGGCACCGCGCAGCGCTTGGAAACCCGCTATGTACCTTGGATACCAGCTCCCTGCATCAGGGCGCTGGTATCCAAGGTACACAGCGGGTTTCTAGGCACAGCCCCGCGCCTGGAAACCCGCTGTGTACCTTGGTTACCAGCGGATCGCTGGTCTCCCGCCTGTCACACGCAGCGATGTGTGCCTGTCAGCGGGAAACCAGCGATCAAAGGTCCTGACATTTCAGCGACGATCAGCGATACCCGGCAGGGGGGCTGATCGTCGCTGAATGTCACACACAGCGATATCGCTGGTGAGCTCGCTGCTGCGTCACAAAACTAGTGACTCAGCAGCGATCTCGGTAGCGATATCGCTATGTGAGACGGGCCCTTAAGTGGAAAGCTTAATTGATTGCTTTCCACTTTCACTTCAGGTCAGCCAGGGACACAATCAGTGACGTCAGAGGGAACTGATTAACAAAAATAGGGGTTCCCTTCGAAAAAAAAATGGCGTGGGGTCCCCCCTATTTTTGTTAACCAGCCAGATGAAGCAGACCGCTGAGGCCTGGATTTTCAGGCTGTTAAGGAGCCAAGATCCATGGACCTTGCCAGCCTGATAATACCAGGCCACAGCAGTCTGCATATCTTGGCTGATTAACAAAAATAGGGGATCCCCTCGAAAAAAATTGGCGTGGGGTCCCCCCTATTTTGTTAACCAGCCAGATGAAGCAGACCGCTGAGGCCTGGATTTTCAGGCTGTTAAGGAGCCAAGATCCATGGACCTTGCCAGCCTGATAATACCAGGCCACAGCAGTCTGCATATCTTGGCTGATTAACAAAAATAGGGGATCCCCTCGAAAAAAATTGGTGTGGGGTCCCCCCTATTTTTGTTAACCAGCCAGATGAAGCAGACCGCTGAGGCCTGGATTTTCAGGCTGTTAAGGAGCCAAGATCCATGGACCTTGCCAGCCTGATAATACCAGGCCACAGCAGTCTGCATATCTTGGCTGATTAACAAAAATAGGGGATCCCCTCGAAAAAAATTGGCGTGGGGTCCCCCCTATTTTTGTTAACCAGCCAGATGAAGCAGACCGCTGAGGCCTGGATTTTCAGGCTGTTAAGGAGCCAAGATCCATGGACCTTGCCAGCCTGATAATACCAGGCCACAGCAGTCTGCATATCTTGGCTGATTAACAAAAATAGGGGATCCCCTCGAAAAAAATTGGCGTGGGGTCCCCCTATTTTTGTTAACCAGCCAGATGAAGCAGACCGCTGAGGCCTGGATTTTCAGGCTGTTAAGGAGCCAAGATCCATGGACCTTGCCAGCCTGATAATACCAGGCCACAGCAGTCTGCATATCTTGGCTGATTAACAAAAATAGGGGATCCCCTCGAAAAAAATTGGCGTGGGGTCCCCCCTATTTTTGTTAACCAGCCAGATGAAGCAGACCGCTGAGGCCTGGTTTTTCAGGCTGGTAAGGATCCAATATCCATGGACCTTGCAAGCCTGATAATACCAGGCCACAGCAGTCTGCTTAGCTTGGCTGGTTAACAAAAATAGGGGATCCCCTCGAAAAAAAAACGGCGTGGGGATCCCCCCTATTTTTGTTAACCAGCCAAGTAAAATGCAGACTGCTGCGGCCTGGTATTAAAAGACTGTCAAGGCCCATGGATTTTGGCCCTCAACAGCCTGATAATACCAGGCTACAGCAGCCCCACATTTGGCGCATCAAAAGATGTGCCAATTGTGGCACTTTACCCGGCTCTTCCCACTTGCCCTGTAGCGGTGGCAAGCGGGGTAATAAGGGGTTAATGTCACCGTTGATTGCACGGTGACAATAAGCCCGGTTAATAATGGAGAGGTGTCAATAAGACACCGATCCATTATTAATCCCAAAGTTATTAAATGTATAAAAAAAAGACAAAGCAAGAAAAAAGTCTTTTAATGAAATAAAAGAGACAACACAGTTTTCATTTTTTTTATTGTACTCTCATTCCTGCGACGCCATCGATCTCCTGTAAAAAAAGAAAAAAAACAAACCAACAGTATACCACCTGTCCGACGCAGTCCATAACGACAGTCCCACGACGATCCAGCTGTGCTACATCGCAATGACAGGCAGAGCCTGACATCCCGGCGCAGCACAGCTGCTTACCAGCTTCCCCGGCGGTGACGTCATCGGACTGACTGCTTTACGGCCGCGATTACCCAGCAGTCACTGCAGTTATCGCGAGAAACTGCATGTGACCGCCGGGGAAAGAAGATGGCGGCCATGAAGCAGTGCAGGACGTGACCACCGGAGATCTTCTGCCAGGTAAGTGCCGCTGACTCCTGACAGACCCGACCGACGGACACTGACAGTGACAGTGACAATCCCGATTCCGGTATCCGATAAGACGAAAATATCGGAACTCGGAATCGGAATTCCGATACAGCTAATATCGGCCGATACCCGATATTTGCAGTATCGGAATGCTCAACACTAAAGGGTATGCCACACTAAACAATATCGCTAACGAGATCGCTAAAAAACGTCACTATTTAGCGATCCCGTTAGCGATATTGTTCAGTGCGGCAGCTTCCAGCGACGAGCTTCCTGCTGTGATCTCGCTCGTCGCTGGAATCGCTCCGGACCCTATTTCATCGCTGGCGCTCCCGCTGGGTAAGTATCTTATCGCTGTGTGGCACCTTTTCTTAGCGATTTAGCGGTACTTTTGTACCGCTAAAGTCGTTAAGAAGATCGCTAACGGCGATAGCGTCGTTAACTATATCGCTAAATGTGGCCGCATTTAGCGATATAGAAACGATCCCGCTAGCGATCTCATTAGTATGCAACGCTAACGAGATCGCTAGCGGGATTGTTTAGTGTGGCAGTACCTTAAGTGTCACACTTTCACAGGTCCCAGGAAGCAGTCCTTCCCTCCTCTTCTCCCCTATTCTTAGGGTTGGGGCAGAAGAAGTTCCACACCCTCGACGTAAAGAGGTGCCTAGTGCAGTATTTAGAGGCCACCAAGGGGTGTAGGAAGGAAGGGTCTCTTTTTGTGTGTTTCCAGGGACCTATATAGGGTCGAAAAGCATCCAAGAGCAAGGTGAATAAAGGATGCAATGTCCCTGGCCTATTCCTCCAGTGGGCATACTGTTCCAGAAGGGTTGAGAGCCCATTCTACCATGGCAACTTCATGGTCTGAAAGATCTGAGGTATCAATAGAGCAGATCTGTAAGGTGGCCACCTGGTCATCACCTTCAACCTTTTACAGGCACTACCATCTAGATCTAGCCTCTGCGTCTGACCTGACCTTTGGGCAAAGGGTCCTTCAGGCTGTGGTCACTTCCTAAGCTACCAGTCTCTGTAATTCTCTCCGTGGTGCTGTCATGGGTGAGAAAGAAAATAGTAGTTACTTACCGTTAACGGTATTTCTCGGAGCCCATGACAGCACCCGCTTATTCCCCCACCTATCACGTGTGTGGTGAACACGTTTTTTAGTTAGTGGAATACTTTTGTTTAGGAACAAAATTAATACTAGGCGATGTTGTAATAATGTATATATTTCTGTTGTTAACTAACATGGAAACCCTCTGAGGCTCTATAACCAACTGGGAGCGGAGGAGAGGTGACGCCCTTTTATCTGTAGGTTCCTGTCCCTGAAGGGCAGATCCCCCTCTCTCCGTGGTGCGGTCATGGGCTCAGAGAAATACCATTAACGGTAAGTAACTACTATTTTTTGCACTGTGCACTTTATATAGTAAATCAGTGTTGCTCTATGGTGTAATCCTATTTATATATGTATAGTGTTTGAATTATGCTATTTTGAACTATTCCGGAGAGTGCTATTGTATTCATCCAATGTTTTGCTTTTTTCCAATTTCTGTATGGTTTGCTTTCATCTCCAACAATTTTTATGAACTTGTTTTTTATGAATAAAGATTATATTGGTGTGTATTTTCCTGCATGTTTTCTGTCAGCATTTTCAGTTGACAGGCGGATGCGCTTATAAGTTATAATTCCACCAGCAGGACTAAAAACCTGCTCTGACAAAACACTAGCGGCAGGGCAGGCCAGGACCTCCAAGACGTAGAGAAGCAGTTCATTCCACGTGTCCAGCTTGGATACCCAATAATTAAAAGGTACAGAGGAATCAAGGAGGATGTTGGTACGGTCAGCATGGTACTCTCTCAGCATCTTCAAAAACTTTGCTCTCCCTGTTAGGCTACCTTGCGACTCTGGGCCAGAGTGATGGGAGGGTCTGAGAAAAGTGTCCCAGAACTTTGCCAGTGTTACTCTGCCTTTGCTGGATTGGAGTTGTCTCTCTCGCCTCTGCTCATTGGTTGTCCAACGAACTGTGAGTTCTGCCTCCAGCGTTTTCAGATGGGAATTTTTTTTTAATAATTCCGCAACAATGGCCCTCTGGTACTGCAACATTTTAGTACACCTATCTGCCTCTGGAAGAAGAGACTGAAAGTTCTCCTTGTAGCATGGGTCTAGAAGTGTCACCAACCAGTAATGAGTGTCAGCACAAATTTTAATAATACGAGGGTCACGGGAAAGGCAGCGAAACATAAAGTTTGCCATGCGTGCCAGACTGCTAACTGGCAAGACTTCCGTGTCCTCACCAACAGGACAACTATCCATGCTGTCCTCCTCCTTCTCTTCCTCCCTGTCCTCAGGCCATCCACACTGAACAGATGGTATGACAGTTGTGCTTGTAGTACTGTCTATAGCGCAGGAAAGTAGCTCTTGTTCTTCCTCCTCCTCCTCTTCCTCATTGTCAACCAATCCACATTGGGATGATATGAGGCTGGGCTGTGTGTAATCACCCTGTATGGTTCCTTGCTCCATCTCATCGCTCCGCTTGCAATGCATCCTCTTTCATTGTGAGCAGAGAGCTTTTCAGAATACAGAGAAGCGGGATGTTGACGCTAATTATGGCGTCATCGCCGCTCACCATCTTGGTGGACTCCTCAAAGTTTTGTAGGATGGTACATTGTCTGACATCCACGTCCACTCCTGAGGTCTTATGTGTGGAGTCTGAACTGAATACTGACGGCCTGTTGATGCTGGTAGTCAACAATTGCCCTCTTCTGCTCACAAATCTTTTCCAACATATGCAGTGTAGAGTTCCAACGAGTGGGGACATCACACACAAGTCGGTGAGCCGGAGGCTGCAAACGTTGCTGAAGCACGGCAAGGGTGGCTGAAGCTGTAGCTGACTTTCTAAAATGGGCACACAGGCTGCATACTTTCACACGCAGATCCGGCAGCTCCGATTAGCTTTTGAGAATCCGTTGAACAATGAGGTTAAGCACATGGGCCAGGCATGGTGCGTGTGTGAGCTCGCCTCGCCTCAGAGCTGTCACCAGGTTCCGGCCATTGTCACACACGGCCATGCCTGGCTGTAGGTTCAGCCTTTTTTGTGATATGAATTTTTGTGATATCGATCTTTGTTTATTATTTTATTGTACTTACTCTTCTTCTCCCTGTTTTCTTATAGAATCGATATTTTCTTTATATTGGGCACTGGGCACACCTGGCACTTCTTATGGTACAGTATGCATTGTTCCCTGACACTTACTTTGAAACTTCCAGTATAACTAGTGACCTTCTATTTTTTTCAAAAATAAACATATTCCTGTGCTATTTAAGTATATCTTGACCCGTTGAATTAGGCTTAATTATAAGGCCGCCCTCACCCATTTAGGGCAACTTCCCATTATGCACACCTTGAAGGCACTGAGGAACGGTGACACCATTTTTTCCTCTTAGAATATACTTCTAGTACTCACAGATTAACATCAGCGCCTGCGCGTTATTCCATTTGTAATATGTATTTATACATCTGTTCTCACAGAACCTTTACCTCCACCAAAGTACCCCTATTTCTGGTCTAAGAGATAAAACTAAATTCTTTTCACTGATTCTCATGCAGCTCCACAGTCTCTCCTTTTGTACGTACCTTTAATGTATTTTTCAAAATAGTGTCTATGCTCTTATCCTCCCTTAACTACTAGCACAGCAGAGATGGATTTTTACCCTTCGCCACGACAGCACCCACTTGGAGAGAGGGATCCGCCCATAGGAACAGGAAACCTACAGAGATAAAAGAGGGTGGTCTGCCTCTCCTCCTCAGTTGGTTTCCTGTTTCTAAAGGGAACCGCAGGATTTTCCTACAAAGAAAAGAAATACCTGGTCTAAGTAGCCGCCTGTGCAGTCTTCATGTGAACGGCAGGGGCTCCGGTCCAGAAGCAGCGTCGGGGGAGTGCATTATTCTGGCTCCCCCCTCGTCTGAAGCGGTGTTCCAGGAACGTCGGGTCCGGGGAGGGCCGCCCACAGTTTCTGTGCCATAGCGCGCGTGGGGGTCCGGTTATAGCTGCCCAGACCCGCGTAGGACCGGAGGGAAGAGGAGAGCCTCCATGTCCTGCAGGAGTGCCGGCAGCAGCGCACGCCGAAAGACACAGCACACCGCGACAGGAAGTGGTAAGAGGGAACTTCCGGGTCACCGGAGGTTCCCTAGCTGATGCACGCACGTGCGGTCCCGAGAGTAGCAGGGACTGTGCTTTGCCTGCTGTACGCTCCCCACCCCCTGGAAATGGCATACACAGAAAAAAAAAGTCTGTACGGCGTGGAACTTGAATAGGGGTACGTAAATGAACCCTGGTGACATAGAGCGCGCTATCCTCGCGCCACTTCAAAAAAAAAAAGTGCCAGCAACCTTTTATTAAAAAAAAAATAAAATAAAAAAAATGTGGCATATGTCTCATACAATGCAGCGTGGTTTCAGAGCCAGATACTGAGCCACGCAGGCATACCACGCCTACCCCAGGGAGGGGAACTCCGGTAAGGGGGGGAGGTACCGGAGAGCAGCACAGATGTTTGGGGCTAATAAAAAGTCCTGCAAGATAGAGTATGGCGTGCAAGCATGTCGTCTCCAAGACAAGGCACGCGTCCCCCGGCAGAGGATACTGCAGCTCTGTCCAGAGACCACTCTAATAGAGGTTCCTTGGATGCAAGCCACAGAACTCGCACCACGAAACCTGTTCCGCCGCCTTCTGAATCGGTACCGGCAGCTTCACTGGGTGAGTTTATAACTATCTGCCTATAAAGCTAACGACATACTCTTTCTCCCTCTATCTCCTTCTCGGTGAATCATCTCAGGCTAAGAAAACAAAGAATGTGGCCTTTGTAGGTGTCCCCTATCTCAAACCTATACCAAGAGATTGTGCGCAAAATGTATAAAGGAAACGGTGCAGCAAGCGTCTGTTTCAACTTTGGACATTAGAGCTATAATAAGGGAAGAATTACAGGCCCTAAATCAGTCAGCTAATGTACCCACACACAGGAAAACGAAAAAATTAATAAGTTCCAACTCAGACTCCGATTCGGAAGAGATGGTAGTATCAGATACTGCAGAGTCATCCGCGTCCTCATCCTCCTCAGACATAGAGGGACGCTCATGTTTTCCCTTAAAAAATATGGACAGTCTGGTAAAATCTGTAAGGAACACTATGGGTTCAGATTTGAAGGTACCACAAATTACTCAGGAGGTATTGTTTGCAGGTCTAGCGGACAGGAAAAGGAGAGCATTTCCCGTAATTCCGGCTATTAAAACCTTAATTAAGAAGGAATGGGGTAAACAAGACCAAAGGGGTTATCTTCCTTCAGCCTCAAAGAGAAGGTACCCCTTCAGCGATGAGGAACTGTCAAACTGGTGTAAGGTTCCAAGAGTTGATGCGGCAGTTGCCTCCTCCTCAAAACAATCATCCTTGCCAGTAGAAGACGCAGGAATACTAAAAGATCCCCTTAACCGCAAAGCCGAGGCCTCGCTTAAAAGAGCGTGGGAAGCAGCACGTTTAAGCCAGCAATAGCCAGTACTTGTACGGGCCGTTCTATGCTGGTTTGGATCGATCAGCTCGACCAGCAGACAGAGCAGAAGATTTCTAGAGACAGAGTACGAGCCGCCATTCCCCTAATCCGAGGAGCGGCCGCTTTTATAGCCGATGCTTCGGCTGATTCACTGCGCCTGGCGGCCAAAACAACAGGTCTATTCAGCAATGCCAGACTTAGTCCATGGCTCAAAAGTTGGAGAGGGGACACAGTCCAAGGCAAAACTCTGCGCTATTCCCTGCGATGGTGAGTTTTTGTTTGGAAAGACCTTGGACGACATCCTCACAAAGGCCATAGAGCGAAAAAAGGCATTCCCTAACCCCCCTCTTCCATCTTATAGGAGGGCGTTTAGGAGACAATCATTTGGTAGAGGAAGATCGACCGAAAACCAAAACCGCTGGCCGACAAAGGAAGGGAAAAATAAAGGTCTATGTTTAGAGGACCTACCTCCCGTAAAGACAGATGATGAACAACCAGTTCCTCCAGTAGGGGGAAGACTGAGATTCTTCTTCCAGGAATGGGGTAAAATTTCTGCCAATTTATGGGTCCTGGATATAATTGAACATGGATTAAAAATAAAATTCCATAATGTTCCCCATAATTCATTCATTATAACATACCTCAGCTGCCCAGTACAACAACAAGCCCTTGAAAAAGAGATTCGGAGCCTGGTAATTAAAAACGTATTGGTCCGTGTACCCGGAGAGCAGGAAGGGAAGGGATTTTACTCCTCTCTCTTCCTGGTTTCTAAACCGGACGGCTCATTTAGAAATATTATCAATCTAAAAAAATTGAATACATTCATTCAAAACGTGAAGTTTAAATTGGAATCCATCAAATCTACAATTAAACTTCTTTTTCCCAACTGTATGATGGCAGGCTTAGATTTAAAGGAAGCTTATTATCATCTTCCCATCCATTCCAGATATCAGAAATATCTCAGAGTGGCAGTCTCCTTAGACGGCATCATACATCATTTCCAATTTGCAGCGATGCCGTTCGGTCTTTCTGTCGCACCACGAGTCTTTACAAAGGTGATGCTAGAAGTAATGGCCTTAATGAATGAGAGAAAAGGAACAAGCCTAGAAATGGGAACACCACCAATAATGTAGAAAAGTATAACAAATTTTATTATAGGCACACAAAGAACATGTACAAAAAAACACCACAAGAAATTAAAAACAATTAAAAACAATTACTGATATTAGAAACATGTTGTTGGACCCTGCGTCGGATTTCTTGGCTCGTCTGTCCGACATATATTTTTGGACAAGAACAGATTAATAGATAAACCACATTTCTTGTCCTGCAATTGGAGTAAAATTTTGTTTTAATCAAGCCAGGATGAATGGGAAGAGTAATATGATCAGAGGCAATTATGTAGGGGCAGATGGTACATCCTCCACAAGTCCCAATCTTGGTAGTTGGTCGTTTAAAGTGACTTGAAGTAAGATATTCCTTAAGATTTTTAGCCTTTTTGGCAATCAATTTAGGTTTAGCAGAAATGAAAGGTTTTAGCTTAGAATCGCTACCAAGGATTCCCCAATGTTTATTTAAGATACCCTGTATTTCACGCAGGGCCGGCGTCAGCACCCGGCACACCCGGGCAAGTGGCGGGGCCCTGAGCAGGCGGGTGGGCCCACTCGCCGTCGGGCACCCTGGTGCCCGTTAGCGGTGTCAGCGCCGCCATTGGGCCCACCCGCTTGCTCAGGGCCCCGGCAGCAGCCGGCGCAATACTCACCTCTCCCCGTGCCTCCGCTGCCGCAGCTCCGAGCTCCAGGGGGCGCCTGTGCCGGCGCTTCCTCTCTCACAGCAGCGCCGCTGAATGACGTCATCATTCAGCGGCTGGCTGTGGCAGAGAGCGCGCGGACGCCGGACAGGTGAGGCGTGTGTGTGTGTGTGTGCCTGTATGTGAGAGAGTGCTGCCTGCGGTGCTGTATGTGTGATGGTGGTGGGGGAGGCAGTGATGGTGGTGAGGAGGCAATAATGATGATGATGATGATGAGGAGGCAATGATAATGGGAAGGCAATGATGATGATGATGATATTAATGTGGAGGCAATGATAATGGGAAGGCAATGATGATGATATTAATGGGGAGGCAATGATAATGATGATGATGGGGAGGCAATGATAATGGGAAGTCAATGATGATGATGATATTAATGGGGAGGCAATGATGATGATGATGATATTAATGGAGAGGCAATGATAATGATGATGATGGGGAGGCAATGATAATGGGAAGGCAATGATGATGATAGTATTAATGGGGAGGCAATGATAATGATAGGGAGGCAATGATGATGATGATGGGCAGGCAATGATTATGAGGGGCGACAATGATGATGATAATGGGCAGGCAATGATGATGATAATGAGGAGTCTTTCCACAGCGCCCTTTCCTGAGCCGTAACAGTGCAGAACACAGCACAGTGTAGAGGAGAACTCCATATTTTGTATGGAGCATTATATGTGGTCCAGTATGCTGTATGGAGCATTATATGGGGACCAGTATCCTGTATGGAGCATTATATTGGGTCCAGTATTCTGTATGGAGCATTATATGGGTGATGAGGGGGAGACTATGTGGTGCCCATAATATTGTATGGAGGACTGTACTGTCCAGTCTGTACTGTGCGCTGTGAGGATTTGGCGGTTTTTGAGCTATTGTACAATTTACAATAGCTATCAGTCATGTAATGGAAGAAGAGAAGTGTTTGACGTTGTGCTATACCCATATTTCTCTGCAGTATCTGTGCATCATGAATCGTGGTCTGTGTTAAGGGGGCCCACTGAGACTCTTTCGCCCGGGGCCCATAAAAACCTGGAGCCAGCCCTGATTTCACGCCAATGGTTATTATAAGGGGCATGTCTGATTTAGCACTGCATTTTGCCCTTGAGAAAGCCACAGCTTGTGGCGATACGCGTGGGGTCGTGCGCCCCTCCCTTCCCCGCTCCTCACACCTCATTTGGCTGTTTCAACCTCCTACGTATTTACAGGCTTGCCTGACTGCATTTTGCATTCAGGGCTGGTGATCTTTATTCAGGCTGAACATTGCATTTGCATTTATTTTTTTTTTCATGTTCATGGTGCTGCAAATGGTCATGGTAACTATATTGTTATTATATAGATAGTTGTAAGTGTATATACTTATGCCTTATATATAAGCATTTGCTGTGCGGGAGTTGGTTTTGGGAGTGTCATGGCACCATTACCATATGGCATGACAAACATTTTTGTTTGTTTTTAATTGTTTTTAATTTCTTGTGGTGTTTTTTTGTACATGATTTTTGTGTGCCTATAATAAAATTTGTTATACTTTTCTACATTATTGGTGGTGTTCCCATTTCTAGGCTTTCTCTCATTCATTAATGTCTGCTCAAACTTGCCTTTGGTGAACCCCCTCTCTTTTTGAGCATATAGTGGTGCCCTCCTATTTTCCGTTTTTTGTTTCCAGAAGTAATGGCCTTCCTACGGCAAAAGGATACCTTACCTTGATAATTTTTTGGATAGTAGGGAACTCTGTAGCACAATGTACCACACGAGTTACTGACGCAATCTTATCCCTACAGGCTCTAAGTTGGCTCATAAACAGCAAGAAATCCAGACTCGAGCCGCAATCCGTTCAGTCCTTCTTAGGCCTCCAGTTAGACTCGACAGTGCAATAATGTCTACTACCCAAGGTAAAAATGTCAGCAATTAAAATGAAAGTCGGGGCAGCTATAAAGAAACCTGGCATGACCCTGAGGGAGGCAATGTCCTTGTTGGAATCCCTCACTTCATGTATTCCGGCAGTCAGGTGGGCTCAGTTTCACACCCGAGATCTACAGCACCAAATACTGTCAGAAGAGGCCTATGCTAGAGGTCGTTTAACAGATAAGACTCCTTATCCCAGGTAGTCATGAGTTCCCTAGTGTGGTGGTTAGATGATACTAAATTATCGGAAGGAGTAGACTGGGTAATAACACCTTCTTGTATCATTACTACTGATGCTAGCCCTACAGGATGGGGAGCTCACATGGGGGAAGCCTTTTCCCAAGGCCGGTGGGGAAGAGAACAGATACACACCTCTTCAAATTTAAAAGAATTAAATGCGGTGAGTCATGCCCTATATCATTTCCTCCCGCAGCTACAAGGAGAACACGTTAGAATCCTATCGGACAACATCACAGTAGTGGCATTCCTCAACAGACAAATTAATGTCTTCTACAAGAAAAATTTGTTCCCTAGCCGAAAAACAATTTGTCTCTCTCTCAGCTCTCCACATCAGAGGAGTAGACAATTCAGAAGCGGACTTCCTGAGTCTCCACACCCTACGGCAAGGCGAGTGGTGCCTAAACAGAGCAATATTCAAAGAAACTGTGTCACTGTGGGGCTTTCCCCAGATAGACCTTTTTGCCACCAGACAGAACAGGCAACTTCGGAGGTTCGCCTCCCTGTACGTGACAGATTGGCCAGAAATCCTAGATGCCCTCCAAAGCCCGTGGCAGTTCAGGCTGGCGTATGCCTTTTCCCCGATCATATTACTACCACAAGTCATCAGAAAAATCAGGGCAAACAAGGCACAAGTAATATTGATAGCTCCATTCTGGCCCAAGAGACCTTGATTTTCATGCCCACAAACGATGTTGTTGACAGATCCCTGGGTACTTCCCTCAACCCCCAGGCTTCTCTCTCAAGGTCCATTCTTCCACCCCCAAGTGGACAGCTTCCACTTGACGGCATGGAACTTGAGGGGGAAATTCTGAGAGCAAGAGGATTCTCATAGGGATTAATCAGCACCCTCTTGCAGAGTAGAAAACCAAGTACTACTAGAATTTACACCAAGGGTGAAGGAAGTTCCTAGAGTTCCATATAAGTCCCAACTCTAGAGAGATCCCGATAAAGTCTATTTTAGAGTTTCTACAAAAGGGTAAAGATCTGGGATTATCCGTTATTATGCTTAGAGTCCAAATATCCGCGCTTGGGGTCCTCTATAGTTATAATGTAGCTGGTAACACATGGAGATCTAGATTCCTCACGGCCTGTGAACGAATTAGACCAGTCCATATATCTAGAATTCCCCCTTGGGATCTAAACCTAGTTCTGGATGCCCTAACAGGTCCGCCATTTGAACCATTAGATTAGATACCCCTTAAAAACATATCTTTAAAAGCGGTACTTTTAGTGGCGTTAACCTCAGCTAGGAGGGTCAGCGACATGCATGCATTATCTATAGATCCTCCAGTCCTACTATAATTTCAGGATCAGTTAATACTAAAACCTGACCCCTAATATCTGCCAAAAGTGGCCGGGAGATTCCACAGATCGCAGGAAATCCCCCTCTGCTCATTTTTTTAGTAACCCTTCTTCTCCATTAGAAGAAAAATTCCACGTTAGGCTACTTTCACATTTGCGCTCGGGCGACCTGCGCCTATCTGCGCACGGCCGCCGCTAAGCTCTGCCCCCGGCCGCGCCTCCTCCCGGCGGCTCCGCCTATGGGCGCATGACGGCGCATGCGACCTGTGTACCCTATCTTTATCATTGGGTATGCAGGCCGTGCGCAGTATGCATTTGACTGCGCATGCGTCCTTTTGACGCTGCGCCGAGCGCACCAAAACTTAGCATGTTGCATTTTGTGCGCTCGGCGCACCGTCAAAAAGGAAGCATGCGCAGTCAAACGCATACTGCGCAAATGTGAAAGTAGCCTTAGATGTGAAAAGAGTAGTATTGAAGTATATTGAAAGATCCACTAGCTGGAGGAAGAGTAGGGCTCTTTTTATATCCTTCCAGGGCTGGAGGACGGGATACGGGGTCACGAAAGCTACCCTATCTCGGTGGATCATAGATGCGATCTGTCTGGCGTATACTAGAAAGGAATGAAGATCCTCCAGAGGGCATCAGGGCACATTCCACCAGGACTATGGCATCCTCCTGGGCAGAAAGGGGAGACGTCTCGATCGAGTCTATATGTAAGGCCGCAACCTGGTCGTTTCCTTCAACCTTCTACAATCACTATAGTCTCGATTTATCATCCTCCTCTGACCTAGCCTTTGGTAGAGCAGTCCTCAGCACGGTGGTCCCTCCAGGTGAAGGTCTCTGAAAGCATCTCCAAGTGGGTGCTGTCGTGGCGAAGGGTAAAAAGCCGGATTACGTACCGGTAATGCTCTTTTAATGAGTCCACGACAGCACCCACTCAGTTCCCTCCCTGAAAGTTAATAGACTGTGTGTATACCTTCTTAAATGTGATGAAGAACATAGAAAAATATAATTGCCTAATATTGGCGGTCCTCCGGGTACTCTGAAATCCAACTGAGGAGGAGAGGCGGACCGCCCTCTTTTATCTCTGTAGGTTTCCTGTTCCTATGGGCGGATCCCCCTCTCCAAGTGGGTGCTGTCATGGACTCATTAAAAGAGCATTACCGGTACGTAATCCAGCTTTTCCATTGGATTTCTCATTTCTCACCGAGCATGCTTGGATAGAAATTCTATCGCCAAAACTCAGCTCTTCGACTCCTCTTGACGAGTTGTATTGTATTGCATTACTGTGTGTTAAATTTTGCGTATTATGACAATATTTATTTTATGTTTTTTATACTTTATGTATTTTCTAGTTTCCACTAAAGTAATATTTTTTTGTCTGTATGCATAATAAAAAGGAACTGATTTTTTCCGTATACTGAGTGCCAAGTGTATTTTTCTTTACATTTGTAGGTTCAGCGGTGTCAGCCACAGATCTGCTTGCTCTTTCAGAGCTGTCGACAACTCTTCAGCATTGTGCGGTTTGTCACCTAAGCATATTAGCTTCAGCATAGCCTGTTACCGCTTGGCTGAGGCAGTGCTGCAGTACTTCCAGCTTGTGACTGATGTGGTCATTTCGAAGATGCAGGCTGAAGAGGATGACATGCAGGAGCTGTAGACTGTGGGGGTCAACCCTGATTGACCTAGGGCCCGAAATCCTCGGCATCGGGAGGACTTGTTCCATTCCAAGGTCCGACTGGGTCCCGGCGTCTACTATTTTAACCAAGTGTGCGGTCAGCGAGATGTACCGTCCCTGCCCAGAAGCACATGTCCACGTGTCCGTGGCTGCATTTTTGAGGGCACGGGTAATGTTGTGGGACATGTGCTTGTGTAATGCTGGGATGGCACATCAGGAGAAATAGTGGCAGCTGGGGACAGAGTACCTTGGGAAGGCCGCCGCCATCTGATTGCGGAAAGCTTCCATCTCCATGAACCTAAAAGGCAACATTTCAAGCACAAGCAGACGAGAAATGTGTAAATTTAGTACTGTGGCCTGTGGGGCATTGACTGGGTATTTCTGCTTGCGTTCCAATGACTGGGGTATGGGCAACTGGAGGCTGCGCTGGGACAAAGACGTGGATGTGCTTGATGATGGTGGTAGTTGAGTGTGTGCAACGACGAGTGCAGGGTAGGAGGTATCTTCACAGGCACCGTGGACAGGGGATTGGCTTCCACGCACAACAGCGGAATAAGCAGTGGTGTCACCCGCAGTGTTGCTGGAACCTGGGGTTTGTCTCACAAAGTCGGGTGCTTTGCTGCAAAGTGCCTAATCATGCTGGTGGTCAGGCTGGTAGTTTTGCTACCCCTGCTGATGCGGGCATGGCAGGTGGTGCAAATGGCCTGTTTGGGGTTATCGGCAGACTCGGGAAGACCTAACAATTGTACTGACAACTTCCATCGTGTTGGTGTTACGAGGAACGCTTGTCTGCCTTCTGTCTGCGGCCACCACAGTGCTTCTTCCTGCCTGTTGTGGTGCTACGCCTCCCTCCCCCTGTGTGCTGCTGTCCTTGCTCTGTATGTCCTCTTGCAATGTTGGGTCAGTTACTATATCACCCACCACCTCCTCTTCCACTTCCGCACCCTGGTCCTCCTCCTGACTTTCTGGCAATTGTGTCTCATTATAGTCCACCTGTTGTGACACGTTCACACCGTCGCCTTCGTGTGAATGTGGCTGCTCAAATATTTGGGCATCGCTACATGCAATTTCATTTTGCCCTGCTTCAAGTGGACCGGGCAAGAGGCCTGAATCTATAAATGGAAAAGAGAACAGCTCTTCGGAGTGTCCAAGTATGGGATCAGTTGTCTCCGGGCACTTGGTATGGCAGGAGGAAGGATGATCAGGGTGAGGAATATGCGGTCCAGACTCACGGCTGCTCAGACTTGACCATGTAGAAGACAGGGTGCTGGTGGTGGTAGCAAAGTGACTGGAAGCATTATCCGCTATCCAACCAACTAACTTTTGACACTGCTCTGGTTCCAAGAGTGCTATTCTGGCGTACCCTATGAATTCGGACAGGAAGCTCTTGCAAGAAGATGTGGGTCTTTGTTGTGGCATAATTTCAGCTTGTCCATGGCCTCTGCTTCTGCATGCACCATCACCATCACGTCCACTTCCCTGTCCCTTGCCACACACCTTGCCCATTTTAAATGGAGTACAATATTTTCCACGTTCACTACAAAAGTCTGAATTGGGAGCAAACATAGATGTGAAATCTGAAATCCAAGCGCACTTTAAAATATCTGTACTGTACTTTTTTTTTTAATAAACTGGTGTCAATAACAAGGGTAAGACACAGCTAAAAATGTGGAATGGATGCCTGAAATGCAACAATTTGTTGACCGCGGATAGATCAGGCGTCTGACGGAGATACCACACTGTTGAATATGGCCTGGATTTTTTTATTTTTTACCCTAAAATAGTGTATAGAAGTAAGGTAACAGACAGCAAATACAGTGGAATGGAGGCCTGAAAAGCCAGAATTTGTAGCCCACAGATAGATCAGGCGTCTGACAAAGATACCACACTGTTCAATATGTGGCCTGTATTTTTTTGTATTCTTTACACCAAAATAGTCTACAGAACTAGTGTAAGACTCAGCAAAAAAGGTGAATGTAGGCCAGAAATGCAACAATTTGTAGCACACATATAGGTCAGGTGTCTGATGGAGATACCACACTGTTCAATATGTGGCCTGTATTTTTTTGTATTTTTTTACCCCAAAATAATCTACAGAACTAGTGTAAGTCTCAGCAAAAAAAGGTGAATGTAGGTGTGCCGCCCCTGCGGTCTCGGTCACCACAGGGTACAGCACTTCATCCAGAGGTGTGGTACTCTACTCTTAGGTAACGAACGGGCATTGCCAGGACTCACACACTGACAGCCAACACCAGACCTCTCAAGGCCAGGGAGGAACTAGGTAGAGGGTGTGGGTGGAGAAACGGGAAAAAGGGAGGAGTCAGAGAGTGGTAAGCATAGTTTGTGAGACCAGAGGGGGAGTCTGCTGTGGGGACTGAAAGAGCCAGGAGCTCATTCCCAGACTACAAAGAGAGAGAGAAGTGAAGAAGAACGAAAGAGAGAGAGAGAATCCAGAGGAGGAGAGGAAGAAGAGATCTTAGGGCCACGGATAGTGAGGAATCTATCCGTGGGGCCCGCATCCACAGGCGTCATCTGTGGAGGGACCAGGTCGCAGTTAGGGGATGGCCCCAAAACTAAGAAACTAAGTACTCAGCTAGGAAACCAGAGACTGCAGTATCTTCAAGTTCTAGAGCCACATCCATACACATTCGGCCAAAAGCTAGACATATAGGATCCAGGGGTCTGACCAACATCGCTGGACAAGATCCGAGTCTGCTGGCTCGGGACTCTGTGTGTGAAGATGCAGGGCAGGAGAGGTGGTTGCCAGTGTAGTGAGATGGCCAGGAAAGGAACATCTAAGGGAGCCCAGGCAACGTGCACCCCAAGCTGCCTGAAAGCTTACCATGTGTCAGAGTTGACCTCGGTGTGTGAATAAGGGCTAACAAAAGGACCGGGTCCCGACCTATGGACACCAGTCTGGGGAATCCTTTAACCCCTTAATGACCGCTAATACGCCTTTTAACGGCGGTCATTAAAGGTACTTAAACCACAGCACCGTTAATTAACGGCGCTGTGGAAAAAGCCTATAGCGCCCCCCAGAGTCGGATTTTCTCCGGGATCTACCAGGGGTAGCCGAGACCCCAGAGAACGTGATTCGGGTCGGTTTTTATCGACCCCGCTTTTGCGATCGCCGTTATTAACCCTATAACGGCGATCGCAAAAAAAAGCGATTTCCCTTTAATTTCTCTCTCCTCTGATGTGATCGCACATCAGAGGGGAGAGAAATGGGGTCCCCGGGACCCCCGATCATCCCCCCGTGCCTCCCAGTGTCCCCCCAGGCCTCCCACGTCTTCTGCAGTTGCCAGCGGCTTTTTCCGGTAAAGAAAATGGCGGGCGCATGCGCAGTGCGCTCGCCGAGCCAGATTTTCTCCGGGGTCCCCAGAGAACATAATTAGGGTCCCCCCAGTCCCCCCGCTTTTGCGATCGCCGTTATTAACCCTAGAATAATACTCGCCTACGTGTGCCCGAGGGTGAGGGCCTACACTGACCCCCTGCAGTTTGCGTACCAGCAGAGATTGGGGGTGGATGATGCGGTAGTGTCTCTGCTACATACAATGCATTCGTTCTTGGACAATGATGGCACTGCAGTGCGTGCCATGTTTTTTGACTTCTCAAGTGCTTTCAATACCTTACAGCCACCCTTACTACGTGATAAGTTGACTGATATGGCGGTAGATGAGGGGATGGTGAACTGGATAAGTGACTACCTGACTGACAGGCCGCAGTTTGTAAGGATGTGGGAGGTGGTATCTGGCAGTGTACGGAGCAGTGTGGGAGCCCCTCAGGTACAGTGCTGTCACCCTTCCTCTTCACATTGTATACAGCTGACTTTCAGTATAAATCTGATTTGTCACCTCCAAAAATTCTCAGATGACTCCGTGATTGTAGGGGGCATTGTGGGGGGCCGGGGGAGGAGGAATATAGAAGGGTGGTTTCTGACTTTGTGGATTATTGTCAGATTAACTGTCTAGAACTAAATGTGAAGAAATCCAAGGAGATTGTGGTGAGTTATAGAAGGAAAAAGGAGGATTACTTACCGATCACTATTGCTGGCCAGGAGGTTGAGATTGTTGAGAGCTACAAATATTTGGGGGTTCACCGTGACAGTAAACTTGATTGGAGGTGTCATACAGAAAAGGTTTACAAGAAGGTAATGAGCAGACTGTACTTTCTGCGGAAGCTCAGGTCGTTCAATGTGTGCAGTAAAATGCTGGAGATGTTCTACCAGTCCGTTGTAGCAAGCGCCATCTTTTTTGCTATCATTTGCTGGGGCAGTAGTGTGCGAGTAGCTGACGCTAATAAGCTCAACAAACTTATCAAGAAGGCAAGTGCAGCTGTTGGCCTCCATCTGGACTCTTTTGACTAGGTATTGGAGGATAGAATTCAGAAGAAGTGTAGGGCTATAATGAACAATTATACACACCCACTATACGAGCTGTTCTTGAAGCAGAAGAGCACATTCATCAGCCGTCTAATCCTATTAAGGTGCAAGAAGGAGAAATTCATTTGTACCTACTGCTATGGGGATGTATAATAATTTCCTAAGGGTGGTAGAAAATTATGACTGATGGCTGGTGTACTAATGTCAATTAACATTGACTTATATACACCTGAACTTACTTTTATTTATTATGTAATTATGTAATGTTGGTATACCTGTGCAAGATTTGTGTCCTAATATTTTATGTACTGTTGTTTGTATTGCTGCTGTAATACTGTAATTTCCCCCCGGGATCAATAAAGTGTATCGTATCGTATAATGGCGATCGCAAAAGAAAAAAAAAAGACGCGATCCTGCCTGTAATTTCTCTCCCCTCTGATGTTATCGCACATCAGAGGGGAGAGAAATAGGGTCCCCGGGACCCCGATCCACCCCGGTACCTGAAGGTGTTCCCCATGTCCACTCCGTGCTCCTACAGCGCCCCCTGTCCTCCGATCCTCTGTCCTCTTCATCCTGTAAAAAAAAATGGCGGGCGCATGCGCAGTGCGCCCGCCGACTCTGCCTGGCGGCAGATTCAAAATATGAATTATTCCATTCATTCTCTGAAAGTACATTTTGATCACTGTGATAAACTATCACAGTGATCAAAATAAAAAAAACAGTACATACAGTCATGGCCAAAAGTTTTGAGAATGACACAAATATTAATTTTTACAAAGTCTACTGCTTCACTTTTTCTAATGGCAATTTGCATATAATCCAGAATGTTATAAAGAGTGATCAGCTTAACAGCAATTACTTGCAAAGTCAATATTTTTCTAGAAAATGAACTTTATCCCCTAAAACACATTTCAACATCTTTGCAGCCCTGCCTTAAAAGGAACAGCTAACCTCTTTTCAGTGATTGCTCCATTAACACAGGTGTGGGTGTTGATGAGGACATGGCTGGAGATCAATCTGTCATGATTAAGTAAGAATGACACCACTGGACACTTTAAAAGGAGGCTGGTGCTTGGCATCATTGTTTCTCTTCTGTTAACCATGGTTATCTCTAAAGAAACACGTGCAGTCATCATTGCAATGCACAAAAATGGCCTAACAGGGAAGAGTATCGCAGCTAGAAAGATTGTACCTCAGTCAACAATCTATCGCATCATCAAGCACTTCAAGGAGAGAGGTTCCATTGTTGCCAAAAAGGCTTCAGGGCGCCCAAGAAAGACCAGCAAGCGCCAGGACCGTCTCTTAAAAGTGTTTCAGCTGCGGGATCGGGCTACCAGCAGTGCAGAGCTTGCTCAGGAATGGCAGCAGGCAGGTGTGAGTGCATCTGCACGCACTGTGAGGCGGAGACTCTTGGAGCAAGGCCTGGTCTCAAGGAGGGCAGCAAAGAAGCAACTTCTCTCCAGAAAAAATATCATGGACAGACTGATATTCTGCAAAAGGTACAGGCAGTGGACTGCTGAGGACTGGGTAAAGTTATTTTCTCTGATGAATCCCCTTTTTCGATTGTTTGGGACATCAGTAAAACGCCTCATTCGGAGAAGACAAGGTGAGCGCTACCACCAGTCTTGTCTCATGCCAACTGTTAAGCATCCTGAAACCATTCATGTGTGGGGTTGCATCTCAGCCAAGGGAATCGGCACTCTCACAGTCTTGCCTAAAAACACAGCCATGAATAAAGAATGGTACCAGAATGTCCTCCGAGAGCAACTTCTCCCAACCCTCCAAGAGCAGTTTGGCAATCAACAATGCCTTTTCCAGCATGATGGAGCACCTTGCCATAAAGCAAAGGTGATAACTAAATGGCTCAGGGAACAAAACAGAGATTTTGGGTCCATGGCCTGGAAACTCCCCAGATCTTAATCCCATTGAGAACTTGTGGTCAATCATCAAGAGACGGGTGGACAAACAAAAACCAAAAAATTCTGACAAAATGAAAGCATTGATTGTGCAAGAATGGACTGCTATCAGTCAGGATTTGGTCCAGAAGTTGATTGAGAGCATGCCAGGGAGAATTGCAGAGGTCCTGAAGAAGAAGGGTCAACACTGCAAATATTGACTTGCTGCATTAACTTATTCTAACTGTCAATTTAAGCTTTTGTTACTCATATGTTTGCAATTATTATATTTCTGTCTGTGATAAAAACATCTGTCAAACACACACATAAAAACCAGAGGGCAGCAGATCATGTGAAAATATAATATTTGTGTCATTCTCAAAACTTTTGGTCATGACTGTAAACCCCCCTTTATCACCCCCTTTGTTAGGGACATAAAATAAAGAAATTTTACTTATTTTTATTCTTCCATTAGGGTTAGGGTTACAATTAGGGTTAGGGTTAGGCTGGGTTCATACTGCGTTATGGCAGTCCGTTAGACAGACTGCGTTACACCGCGGTGTAACGCAGTCCGTTAACGCTGCCATTCACCCCCATTTGAGGGCGTCATTCAGTGATAGAGCCTCGGACGCGGGCTGCAGTGTTATGCTATACCGTTACCAGCTGTCAACGCTATGTGTTGAACGGGCTGGTAAAACATAATATGAACCTAGCCTTAGGGTTAGGGTTATAATTAGGGTTAGGGTTGGAATTAGGGTTAGGATTACAATTAGGGTTAGGGTTACAATTAGGGTTGGGATTATTGTTAGGGTTGGGATTAGTGTTAGAGGTGTGTTAGGATTAGGGTTGGAGCTAGAATTGAGGTGTTTCCACTATTTAGACACATCAGGGGGGCTCCAAACACGACGTGGAGTTCAAAAAGTCAAATGGAGCTCCCTCCCTTCCGAGCCTGGCCGTGCGCCCAAACAGTGATTTACCCCAACATATGGGGTATCAGCGTACTCAGGACAAATTGCACACCAATTTTGGGGTTCTAATTTCTCCTGTTACTCTTGGAAAGATAAAAAATAGCTGGCTAAAAAATCATTTTTGAGGAAAAAAATGATTTTTTATTTTCACGGCTCTGCGTTTATAAATTTCTGTGAAGCACTTGGGGGTTCAAAGTGCTCACCACACATCTAGAAAAGCTCCTTGGGGGGTCTAGTTTCCAAAATGGTGTCACTTGCAGGGGGTTTCTACTGTTTAGGCACATCAAGGGCTCTGCAAACACAACATGACGCCCGCAGAACATTCCATCAAAGTCTGCATTACAAAATGGCGTTCCTTCCCTTCCAAGCTCTCCCATGCGCCCAAACAGTGGTTCCACCCCACCAGGGCCGGCTCCAGGTTTTTATGGGCCCCGGGCGAAAGAGCCTCAGTGGGCCCTTTAACACAGACCACAATTCATGATGCACAGATACGGCAGAGAAATATAGGTACAGTAGAATGCCAAATACTTCACTTCTTCCATTACATGAGTGATATCTATTGTAAATTGTACAATAGCTCAAAAACCGCCAAATCCTCACAGTGCACAGTACAGACTGGACAGTACAGTCCTCCATACAATATTATGGGCACCACATAGTCTCCCACTCATCACCCATATAATACCCCATGCAGGATGTCACCCCCATCCCCAAATAGTGCTCCATAGAGAATACTGGACCCAAAATAATGCTCCATACAGAATACTGGACCACATATAATGCTCCATACAGGATACTGGTCCCCATATAATGCTCCATACAGGATACTGGTCCCCATATAATGCTCCATACAAAATATGGAGCTCTCCTCTGCGCTGTGCTGCGTTCTGCACTGTTACGGCTCATGAAAGGGGGCGCTGTGTAAAGACTCCCCATTATCATCATCATTGCCTCCCCATCATCATCATGGCCTCCCCATTATCATCAATGCCTGCTCATCATCATCATCGCCTCCCCATCATCATCATTGCCTCCCCATTATCATCAATGCCTGCCCATCATCATCATTGCCTCCCCATCATCATCAATGTCTGCCCATTATCATCAATGCCTGCCCATCATCATCATTGACTCCCCATCATCATCAATGCCTGCCCATTATCATCAATGCCTGCCCATTATCATCATCGCCTCCCCATCATCATTAATGCCTGCCCATCATCATCAATGCCTGCCCATTATCAACATTGCCTCCCCATCATCATCAATGCCTGCCCATTATCATCAATGCCTGCCCATCATCACACACAGACAGCACCGCAGCACACAAGCACTCTCTCACATACATACATACATACACACACACAAAGCACCGCACTACATACAAACACACACTGATACACATACACACACACACAGACACATCACATCTCACCTGTCCGGCGTCCGCGCGCTCTCTGCCACAGCCGGCCGCTGAATGATGACGTCATTCAGCGGCGCTGCTGTGAGAGAGGAAGCGCCGGTGCCCCCTTGAGCCCGGAGCTGCAGCAGCGGAGGCATGGGGAGAGGTAAGTATTGTGCCAGCTGCTGCCGGGGCCCTGAGCAAGCGGGGGGGAGCCCAGTGGCGGCGCTGACACCGCTCTCCTCCGCCAACGGGCGCCGGGGTGCCCGACGGCGAGTGGGCCCCCCGCCTGCTCAGGGCCCCGGTACTTGCCCGGGTATGCCGAGTGCTGACGCCGGCCCTGCACCCCACATATGGGGTATCAGCGTACTCAGGAAAAATTGCACAACAAATTTTTTATTTTCACGGCTCTACGTTATAAACTTCTGAGAAGCACTTGGAGGTTCAAAGTGCTAACCACACATCTAAATAAGTTCCTTAAGGGGTCTAGTTTCCAAAATGGGGTCACTTGTTGGGGGTTTCCACTGTTTAGGCACATCAGGGCTCTCTAAACGCGACATGGCATCCAGCCAATTCTGCGTTGAAAAAGTCAAACGGCGCTCCTTCCCTTGCAACCTCTGCCGTGTGCCCAAAAAGTGGTTTAACCCCACATATGGGGTATCGGCGTATTCAAGAGAAATTGCACAACAAATTTTATGGTTCATTTTTTCTTTTAACACTTGTGAAAATAAAAAAAATTGGTTCCGAATAGTGTTGAGCGATACGATACTGCAAATATCGGATATCGGCCGATATTAGCTGTATCGGCCTTTCGATTCCGAATACCGATATTTTCGTCATATCGAATACCGGAATCGGATTTGTCACTGTCACTGTCTGTGTCCGTCGGTCGGGTCTGTCACTGTCAGTGTCCGTCGGTCGGGTCTGTCAGGAGTCAGCGGCACTTACCTGGCAGAAGATCTCCGGCGGTCACGTCCTGGACTGCTTCATGGCCGCCATCCTCTTCTCCCCGGCGGTCACATGCAGTTTCTCGCGATAACTGCAGTGACTGCTGGGTAATCCCGGCCATAAAGCAGTCAGTCCGATGACGTCACCGCCGGGGAAGCAGGTAATCAGCTGTGCTGCGTCGCGATGACAGGCTCTGCCTGTCATTGCAATGTAGCAGAGCTGGATCGTCGTGGGACTGTCGTTACTATGGACTGCGTCGGACAGGTGGTATACTGTTGGTTTGTTTTTTTTCTTTTTTTACAGGAGATCGATGGCGTCGCAGGAATGAGAGTACAATAAAAGAAATGAAAACTGTGTTGTCTCTTTTATTTCATTAAAATACTTTTTTCTTGCTTTGTCTTTTTTTTATGCATTTAATAACTTTGGGATTAATAATGGATCGGTGTCTTATTGACGCCTCTCCATTATTAACCGGGGTAATTGTCACCGTGCAATCAACGGTGACATTAACCCCTTATTACCCCGCTTGCCACCGCTACAGGGCAGTGGGAAGAGCCGGGTAAAGTGCCACAATTGGCACATCTTTTGATGCGCCAAATGTGGGGCTGCTGTAGCCTGGTATTATCAGGCTGTTGAGGGCCAAAATCCATGGGCCTTGACAGTCTTTTAATACCAGGCCGCAGCAGTCTGCATTTTACTTGGCTGGTTAACAAAAATAGGGGGACCCCTACGCCATTTTTTTTTTCGAGGGGATCCCCTATTTTTGTTAACCAGCCAAGCTAAGCAGACTGCTGTGGCCTGGTATTATCAGGCTTGCAAGGTCCATGGATATTGGATCCTTACCAGCCTGAAAAACCAGGCCTCAGCGGTCTGCTTCATCTGGCTGGTTAACAAAAATAGGGGGGACCCCACGCCAATTTTTTTCGAGGGGATCCCCTATTTTTGTTAATCAGCCAAGATATGCAGACTGCTGTGGCCTGGTATTATCAGGCTGGCAAGGTCCATGGATCTTGGCTCCTTAACAGCCTGAAAATCCAGGCCTCAGCGGTCTGCTTCATCTGGCTGGTTAACAAAAATAGGGGGGACCCCACGCCAATTTTTTTCGGGGGGATCCCCTATTTTTGTTAACCAGTTCCCTCTGACGTCACTGATTGTGTCCCTGGCTGACCTGAAGTGAAAGTGGAAAGCAATCAATTAAGCTTTCCACTTCCTCTCCTGTCAGCCAGGAGAGGAACTCATTCATTTGGGGGTTTACTGTGAGGCTGCAGCATTAGCTGCGGTCCCTGCAGTAAACATTAACCCTTTCTGATGGATTACACCGTGGGACCTGACTGTACATCGGATTGGTAAGAATAATTTTGCTTTATTATTTTATTTTTATTACAGGAAATGGTTTTAGCAGGTAAATAAAATATGGTCAAAAACTGTGTGATTATTTCATTAAACTTCTTTTTTATTAAAGTGTGTGTGTTTGATTTTTCTTTCATACAATAGGATTAATAATTGATAGTTGTCTGATTGACAGCTCTCAATTATTAACCTGGCTTAAAGTGACCTTTCAATTGCAAGGTCATTTTAACCCCTTATTAACCCATTCGCCACCGCTACAGGGCAATGGGAATAGACGGGCAAAGTGCCAGAAAGGGCAAATCTAATTAGAGATTTGCCCTTTCTGGGGTGTCTGGGGGCAGATGTTAGTAGCCGGAGGGGGCCAAAAATAATGGTCCCTCTCTGGGCTATTATTATCTGCCCCCACTCACTGGCTTTGTCTGTCTGGTTGCGAAAATAGGGCGGGAGCCCACGCATTTTTTTCAGCAATTTTACACCTCATATATATATATATACATGTCATTGAATTTGTGACACATATATATATATTTATATTTATAGTTCATACACTTCTACATAGTATAATAGCCGCTAATTCAATTGCCGGCTTTTGTGAAAATGCAGAACCCAACATGAAATGACACTTGGTTTACATAGAGTTAACCATGTCTTTTCATGTAGTTTGATATGTGATTTGCACAAACAATTACATGAGTGTAAGTGTGCAAAATTTCACACCTGTAGGGGTTAATTAAAGGTGTAAATTCGTAGCAAAAAAGTCCGTTTTTTTTAAAACGAATTTACACCTTTAATTAACCCCTACAGGTGTGAAATTTTGCACACATAGACTGATGTAATTGTTTGTGCAAATCAGATTGCAAACGACATGAAAAGACATGGTTAACCCTATGTACACCAAGTGTCATTTCATGTCGGGTGCTTCTGTCTTTTCACAGAAGCCGGCTTTACCCGGCAATTGAATCAGAGGATATTTTACTATGTAGAAGTGTATAAACTATACATATATGTATATATATATATGTCACAATGACATGTATATATATATATATATATATGTATTCTATGTGTGTATATTTAGTGTTTACAAGGAAATAAAGGTTTTTTTTAGTTGCGATATTTTGTTCCCATAGACTTACATTGGACTTCCGGTATCGGAATCGGATATCGATGATATTTAGTGATATCGGCGATACCATTTCGATACGATATTTTTAGATATCGAGCAGTATCGCTCAACACTAGTTCCGAAGTAAAGCTTTTGCAAAAAAACAAGACAATGTGAACGACACAGCAAAAAAGAAAAAGAGGACAAACTGGACCCCGCAACCTGGGCACAACCAAACTCTGGATCATTACATAGACTGTTTCCGCAAAAAAGTTAAATCTGAAATTTTGGACAGACACCATAAAGTGGCAAACAATATCAGTATGGAGGAAAGAAAAGCCATACAATCCTTAAAAGCCAACAACAATATCATCATCAAACCAGCGGACAAAGGAGGAGCTGTAGTCATCATGAACACAACAGATTACATCCAGGAAGCAAACAGACAACTCTTGGATACAAAATACTACACTCCACTTCAGGAAGATCCCACCAAAAAATACACAGAAGAACTAACACGTATCATCAATGGATTTGATTCTACTTCATCCTCACTGCTGGAACTAATACCAGGCAATCCCCAAACAGGTACCTGTTGCCTAAAATACATAAAGAAGGTAATCCTGGGAGACCTATCATCTCTGGCATTGGGACTTTAACAGAGAATATATATGGCTGGGTAGAGAACATTCTGAAACCCTTGGTGAGGAGCACACCCAGCTATATCCAGGACACCACGGACATTCTTTGCAAATTGTCAGCGCTGGGCCCACTTCCGGAGGACACGATACTAGCCACCATGGATGTAGAGTCTCTCTATTACAACATCCCTCATGAGGATGGAATTGCAGCATGCAAATATTTCCTTCAAAAGAACAATCTAGCCACAGAACCAACACTGCAATTCATCACGTTTGTGCTCCATCACAACTATTTTTCTTTTGGGAACAATTTATACCAACAGTGTATGGGCAGCGCCATGGGAAGCAAAATGTCCCTACAATATGCTAACCTATTTATGGTGAAACTGGAGAGGAGTTTTTGTCATCTTGCTCTATTAAACCTCTTGCATACTTCCGCTACATTGATGATCTGCTAATAATCTGGACAGGCTCAAAAGATGATCTGCTCAACTTCCACAATAACTTCAACAAACACCATCCAACCATCAAGCTCACCCTCAACTTTTCAAAGTCTCAAATACATTTTCTGGACTTGACCATATACATCAAGGACAACGCCATACAAACATCAATTTACCATAAGCCCACAGGACGTCCAGCATATCTTAGATGGAACAGCTTTCATCCAAGAAGCACAAAAAAATCCATCATTTACAGTCAAGCTCTGAGATATATTCGGATCTGTTCAGACAGCAAAGACAGGGAACTACAGCTGCTATCACTGAGGAATACGTTCCTACAACAAGGATACCATCCACTGGTAATAGATGAACAGATCCACAGGGCTACAAGAATCCCAAGAAGCAGCCTCCTGGATTACAAACTGAGAGAGGACAACAACAGGGTCACATACAACCCCCACATGAGCATCCTGAGGAAAATTGGTGCTGATCTCCAACCCATATTCCACAGAGACCACAAATTGAAAGACATATTCCCAGAACTACTACTTCTCTCCTACAAACAGCCCCCTAACTTAAGGAAGCTCCTTGTCAGAAGTGTCCTCTCATCACCATCAGTGACTGGCACATTCCCATGTAACAATAAAAAATGCAAAACATGTACCCACATATTAACAACAAACACAGTCCGTGTACCAAACACAAATCAGGTCATGGATTCCTTTTCATGGACATCCTCCAATGTGGTGTACATGATACAATGTACAAGGTGCCCTGGAGCTATCTATATTGGAGAAACCATGCAAAAACTACTGACAAGGATGAATTTACACAGACATACAATCAGGAATGAAATGGACACGCCTGTGGGAAAACATTTCTATGGAACTGGACATTGTATGACAGGCTTAATAGTCCTAATACTAAAAGGTAATTTCAAGGATGACAGAGAGAGAAAAATATGGGAATTCAAGCTTCTAAGGATGTTCAATACTTTGACACTAGGACTTAATTTAGCACCTGGATTTATGACTCACTACACTGACACAGTTCACACCTTCTCCAGAAGGACTCCAGATAACTAAAGGCACTGCCACACTTAGCGATCGCACTAGCGATCACGACAACGACTTAACCTGGCGAGATCGCTAGTGCGATCGCTATGTGATCGCTAGTTAGATTCCAAACACATCTCATCAGCGATCTGTGATTCCAAACACAACTCATCAGCGATCTGTATAACGACCTCTGCGGTCGTTGGGAAAACCTAGTGCCACCTGCGACGCTGGTGAAGTCGTTCATAAAGGGTGTCACACTCAGCGATTCAGGCTCACCAGCGGGACACCAACGACCAAAAAACGGTTCAGAACGTTCATAAGCGATCAGCGACATCTCAGCAGGGGCCACATCACTGCTACATGTCACACACAGTTAAGTCGCTAACGAGATCGCTACTGCATCATAAATGGTGACACAGTAGCGATCTCGTTAGCGATCTCGCTTGCGATCTCGCTTAGTGTGGCATACCCTTAAGAACACATTCCCACTGCCTCTCCATTTGTAAGAAAATGCTAATTCGATTTCCTTTGCTTATCTGTAGAAGGCATCACACCTCCCACCTCTTGAACAAATTTCCCACTGTAGTAAGCCTCAAATGTGTCTTTTTCTTATTAATCCAAATGTAATCTTGCCTGAAGAAGGAGCCTCTGCGCTCTGAAAGCTTGCGAACATATATAATTTTCTGGTTAGCAAATAAAGGTATCACTCTAAGAATACTCTTGTCATCTTTGGACGGAAAAGTATTCACATCGATTTTTCTGGCTAACACGGTACCACAATATATTTTATTATTGTACATCATAACAGCCGAAGGAAATTTTTTAGAAAAGAAGGCGCATGGAAGCCATTTACCAGGAGAAGGACCCTGAGACAACACAGCCCCAAACCCCACCTACGATGCATCAACCTCCACAACAAAGGGCTGGGAAATATCATATTGACTAAGTATATGAGCCATAGCAAAACAGCTCTAAAAGAAGGAAAAAGGCAGCAGGGCATTGTCCAACCATTTGGAAAATTCCGACCCCTTCCTTGTCATGTTAATAAGGGGTTTCACAATTACTGAATAATTCCAGATGAATTTCCGTTAAATATTATTAAAGACCAAAAAATGTTGTAGAGCCTTCAAGTTCTCGGGATGGTCCCAATCAAGGACAGCATGGATATTCTCCGGATCCATCCAAAAACCTGAAGATGACAATATGTTTCCCAAAAACTGCACTTCCTGGATGGCGAAAACACATTTTTCTAGTTTGACATATAATTTTTTATCTCCTAATATTGCAGCACCTGTTTAACATGCCCCCAATTAGTCTACAAATCAGGAGAGTAAACCAAATTATAATCTAGATAGACCACCACAATTCAATGAAAAATATCATTGATGAAATGCTGAAATATCTCAGGTGCATTGGTCAGACCGTAAAGCATGACCAGACTCTCAAAATGACCCTCAGTTGTATTGAATGCGGTTTTCCATTCATTCCCTTCTCTGATTCTAACCAGGTTGTAGGCCCCCCTTAAATCCAACTTGCAGAACACCTTAGCTCCCACAACCTGGCTGAACAGATCAGGAATCAGAGGAAGAGGGTATGGATCACGGATTGGACAGTAATTGATTTAAGTCCCAGAAATCTAAACAGGGAAGTAGACTGCCATCTTTTTTTCTTCACGAAGAAGAACCTTGCCGCCACGGGCGAAGATGATGGTCTGATGTGTCCCTTTTCCAGACTTTCCACAATTAAATCCTTCATGGCTTGTCTCTCAGGAAGATTATACAGTCTGGACTTAGGTAGTTTATCTCCGGGGGTCAGATTAATGTCGATGGCGAAGATGGTAATGGGCTTAGCTAAAGCACCACAAAACAGCCCATGAGTTCTGGCAAACTTAGCATTAACCATGATGACTCCAGCTCCACTGTCAACAAACACAGAAATCTCTGTTTTGCTCTCCATCACCACCTCTGCTTTCAGGACAAACCGGGAACTGCAGGTTGACAATAGATGCACCCCTTGCGTATACCATTCTAGACTACCAAGGGTTAAACAGGTCTCATTTTGTTTAGGCATCAAAGGACTGGCCCCAATAAAATGTCCCTTTTTTCCACAAAAAAAACACGCACTTATTTTGCGATCCTCCTGGGAAATGTACGATGCAGAGGCATTTCCTAACTGCATGGGTTCCTCCACCCTCTCCCAAGTGGGTTTACTGCTAGACTGCTCCCCTGGTGAAGGGGCAATATGCTGAAAAAGAGGCTCTGGAGAAGGTGGTCTTACCCACCTATCCCAAAGGCATCTGTCAACATGTATAACCAATGACATAGCGGCCTCCTAGGACTCCGGGGTTTCATATACTGACAAAGCATCTTTCAACCTTTCAGTGAGATCCTGAAGAAATTGTCTTCTGAGAATTGAGTCATTCCACTTAGTATCAGTTGCCCATCTGCAGAATTCGGAGCTATACATCTCCATTGACCGATTCCCCTGCTGAAGGCAACGCAACCTGGACTCAGCCAAGGCGACTCGGTCCTTTTCATCATAGATCAGAGCCAAAAAAAATCCCTCCACAGACTGGAGACAAATCGAATCCTGCGGCAAAGAGAAAGCCCAGGACTGCGGATCTCCCTGTAGTGGAGAGATCACAATACCAACTCATTGCTCTTCATTTCCGGAGGCGTGAGGACAAAGTTTAAAATAAAGTTTGATAGATTCCTTAAACACAAAAAGCTGATCTCTTCCTCCAGAAAACCTATCTGGGAGAGTGGGAGAGCAACCTTGGGTTCAGGTTGGACCGGCCTACCTGCAGAGACCCCAACATCAGCGACCTGCAGCCGCAGTCCTGCTGCTAAACCTCATATCGGAGGTCATTCACTTCCAGAGACAGACAGAGTAGCTGCTCTGTCAGCCCTGAAACCAGATCCATATCAAGGGAAAAAGGAAAAAAAAAACATTCCCAAAAAAAAAACACAAATAAAACCACGTGTCAGTTTTTTTTTTTGTTTAAATATGTAAGGCCGGTGATAATGTCACGCACAATGTGAGAAGACTAAATGCAACACGAAGGGATGAGAGGAAGGGAGCCCAACACTAGGGAAGGGAGGAGTGGGGACCCCTAGGCAGATCTAAAGTCACCCTATCTGCCCTAAACATCCCTATATAGGTTCTGCAATTATTTCCGAGCAGGAACCAAATCCCTGCCTGACCATGGCAATAAGCCATGCTTAGGAAAGGATGGGATAGGCACTAGTCAATCCCCACTACAGCTAAAGACAGCTGGGATAGACAAACAAGGGGAACACTTATCTTGAGTAGACTCAGAGAGATAACACAGATGTCCTCCAATAGCACTAAAGAGGACAATAGCCGACTGCTATAGCTCAAGCCTCAACAGGGGAGAATGGAAATATCACTGGTGATTCCGAGAAGCAGATAGGAAGTCTATAAACACCCAGTCCAGGTGTGTCAATTAGAGCAGGGGGGAGGTTGCCATTGGGTCCAAGAGTCAGAAGAACTAGGAAGGTGTCTGCAAACCCAACCGCACAGACCGTCTGCAGCCAGATGCTGTGAGAGTGTCTGCAGCCTAAGACATACCCCTGACAGTAACAGTGGATGTGCAGCAGTGAAAATGTGGGGAGGAAGTGGGATCCAAGGAGGGATCCATCCAGGTATGGTGTGTATCAAAGATATATAAAGACATATTACATCTGGAATGGAGGGTTGTTTAAAGGAATTGGCCAGGTTTAGGTATTTGATTTCCTATCTACAGTATAGGTCATCAATAGCAAATAAGTGGGGATTTGAAACCCCTGCTTATCAGCCGTCTTTTGCTCCAGCAACTCAATGTAAATATTTTGAGAGCATCTCTACTAAAGGTGTAGTAGCGGCTGCCAGCCGTTACCCGCCTCTGCTCTTTTGAATAGAAGCTGTACTACAGTAGCCGGCAGCAGCGGCTACAGTTTGAGTGGAGTTTCACTCTGCAGCTCCATTCAAAGTGTTACGTCCAAGCATAGCTGAAGCAAAAAGAGCTGATCAGTGAGGGCACCAGGTGTCAGTCTCCCACCGATCTAATATTGATGATCTAACCTGTTCATAGATCATCAAATACCTATTCTTGGACAGCCCATTTAAATAAGCACACCTTATTACAGTAGTATCTTGGAACTACACTGGGATAAATGACTATACATAAATGTGCCATATATGAATGGTTTTACTTTTGGGCTTAGAAACATATACCAAGCCTTTGTGTCTGGAGTGGCCAAACTCAGTCTATTTATATCTTTACTAAGGCCTACCCTCTCTTCTATGTAAGCTACTGGAAACCTAGTAATTGGATTAGTTATAGTCACTATGGACTAAATGTCACCGGAAACTTGAAGGCAACTGCGTATATAGCAAGTTATGTCAGGTATTGTTCTAAACATAAATAGTTTGAAGTAATCTGTCAAATATACTTTCTAAAAAAATTGTTGCGGGTTTTCCCAAAGTGAATATTTCTTCCATTAAGTAACAGTACAGCTACTGTAACATGTTCTTCTGGAAATATATTTCATTGTTTCCATTACAAACTTGTTCAAATAACATTTAAATGCAATTCCTTCTTTACTCAAGACAAAGGTTAGAAATTCTTTGATTTTTTGAGATGACTAAGATGACACAATAAAGATTTTGTCTGAAATGTAAAATAGCCAAAAGGTGTTGTGTCACTTGAAATTGATTACAAGAAGTTACATCCTGTATAATTTAGGATTCCAGTTTATTTACGATTGTGTATGGCCATTAGTGGCCTTTGGTTACTACACATTGACATGGGGACATGGTGCTCATAGGATTTCCTATTACTGAACAGATCTATGCTATCAAATAGTAAAAATCATCTGTCATTAAACATTATTTCTACTATGTGATTTCACAATTTAAGTGGCAATACATCAACGTTCTAGCCTTGTCTTCAGAAAAAATGTCAGAAAATACAGAATAAATGTATAATACATATATTTTTTATGATTATATTTACTAAAGGGGTTCTTTAGTTTGAGCAATCCATATTTGTTAGAATGGTCCCTTAAAAAAAACAGATAACAAATATGTTCCATGCTAGAACCAACAGCAATCAGCTGTTAACTTTGGGGAAACTTGCCAGTAAGTAATTCACTGGATAAGATATCAATTCTAAAAAATATCACAGAAAAAAGAGGGCCTACCTACTAATACATGGTAACAATACCAATATAGTCCAATATAGTCTAGAATGTAGACAGGATAAGTGATCATGGGTGGCCATATCATTGGCAAAAGCTGGGCTGTCTCACGAGGTCTCAAGAGGTTATAGCTACTATCAAAGACACATACAGTTAGGTCCATATATATTTGGACAGAGACAACATTTATCTAATTTTGGTTCTAGACATTACCACAATGAATTTTAAACAAAACAATTCAGATTCAATTGAAGTTCAGACTTTCAGCTTTCATTTGAGGGTATCCACATTAAAATTGGATGAAGGGTTTAGGAGTTTCAGCTCCTTAACATGTGCCACCCTGTTTTTAAAGGGACCAAAAGTAATTGGACAGATTAAATAATTGTAAATAAAATGTTCATTTCTAGTACTTGGTTGAAAACCCTTTATTGGCAATGACTGCCTGAAGTCTTGAACTCATGGACATCACCAGATAGATATCAAACTGATAGAGACATACCCAAACGACTTGCAGCGGTAGTCGCAGCAAAAAGTGGCGCAACAAAGTATTAAGTTAAAGTGGCCGAATAATTTTGCACTCCCCACTTTTCAGTTTTTGTATTTCCACAAAAATTTAAAAAAACCAATAAATTTCATTCAACTTCACAATTGTGTCCCACTTGTTGTTGATTCTTCACCAAAAATTAACATTTGGTATCTTTATGTTTGAAGCATGATATGTGGGAAAAGGTTGAAAAGTTCCAGGGAGCCGAATACTTTCGCAAGGCACTGTATCTATACAGTACAGACAAAAGTTTGGACACACCTTCTCATTCAAAGATTTTTCTGTATTTTCATGACTATGAAAATTGTACATTCACACTGAAGGCATCAAAGCTATATATTAACACATGTGGAATTATATACTTAGCAAAAAAGTGTGAAACAACTGAAAATATGTCTTATATTCTAGGTTCTTCAAAGTAGCCACCTTTTGCTTTGATGACTGCTTTGTAGAATCTTGGCATTCTCTTGATGAGCTTCAAAGGTAGTCACCGGGAATGGTTTTCACTTCACAGGAGTGCCGTGTCAGGTTTAATAAGTGTGATTTCTTGCCTTATAAATGGGGTTGGGACCATCAATTGTGTTGTGCAGAAGTCTGGTAGATACACAGCTGATAGTCCTACTGAATAGACTGTTAGAATGTGTATTATAGCAAGAAAAAAGCAGCTAAGTAAAGAAAAACGAGTGGCCATCATTACTTTAAGAAATGAAGGTCAGTCAGTCCGAAAAATTGGGAAAACTTTGAAAGTGTCCCCAAGTGCAGTTGCAAAAACCATGAAGCACTACAAAGAAACTGGCTCACATGAGGAACGCCCCAGGAAAGGAAGACCAAGAGTCACCTCTGCTTCTGAGGATAAGTTTATCCGAGTCACCAGCCTCAGAAATCACAGGTTTACAGCAGCTCAGATTAGAGACCAGTTCAATGCCATACAGAGTTCTAGCACATCTCTACAACAACTGTTAAGAGGAGACTTTGTGCAGCAGGCCTTCAAGGTAAAATAGCTGCTAAGAAACCACTGCTAAGGACAGGCAACAAGCAGACGAGACTTGTTTGGGCTAAAGAACACAGGGAATGGACATTAGACCAGTGGAAATCTGTGCTTTGGTCTGATGAGTCCAAATTTGAGATCTTTGGTTACAACCACCGTGTCTTTGTGCAACGCAGAAAAGATGAACGGATGGACTCTACATGCCTAGTTCCCGCCGTGAAGCATGGAGGAGGAGGGGTGATTGTGTGGGGGTGCTTTGCTGGTGACACTTTTGGGGAGTTATTCAAAATTGAAGGCATACTGAACTAGCATGGCTACCACAGCATCTTGCACAGGCATGCTATTCCATCCAGTTTGCGTTTAGTTGGACCATCATTTATTTTTCAACAGGACAATGACCCCAAACACACCTCCAGGCTGTGTAAGGGCTATTTGACCAAGAAGGAGAGTGATGGGGTGCTATGCCAGAAGACCTGGCCTCCACAGTCACCAGACTTGAACTCAATCGAGATGGTTTGGGGTGAGCTGGACCGCAGAGTGAAGGCAAAAGGGCCAACAAGTGCTAAGCATCTCTGGGAACTCCTTCAAGACTGTTGGAAGACCATTTCCGGTGACTACCTCTTGAAGCTCATCAAGAGAATGCCAAGAGTGTGCAAAGC
Organism: Oophaga sylvatica; assembly: GCA_033576555.1. Lineage (NCBI taxonomy): Eukaryota > Metazoa > Chordata > Amphibia > Anura > Dendrobatidae > Oophaga > Oophaga sylvatica. Next base: position 365,050,431 of record JARQOD010000004.1, on the reverse strand, counting down.
AGTAATCAAAGCAAAAGGTGGCTACTTTGAAGAACCTAGAATATAAGACATATTTTCAGTTGTTTCACACTTTTTTTGAAGTATATAATTCCACATGTTTTAATTTATAGTTCTGATGCCTTCAGTGTGAATGTACAATTTTCATAGTCATGAAAATACAGAAAAATCTTTGAATGAGAAGGTGTGTCTAAACTTTTGGTCTGTACTGTATAATATATATATATATATATATATATACAGTTAGGTCCATAAATATTTGGACAGAGACAACATTTATCTAATTTTGGTTCTAGACATTACCACAATGAATTTGAAACAAAACAAATCAGATGCAGTTGAAGTTCAGACTTTCAGCTTTCATTTGAGGGTATCCACATTAAAATTGGATGAAGGGTTTAGGAGTTTCAGCTCCTTAACATGTGCCACCCTGTTTTTAACCCCTTCACCCCCAAGGGTGGTTTGCACGTTAATGACCGGGCCAATTTTTACAATTCTGACCACTGTCTCTTTATGAGGTTATAACTCTGGAACGCTTCAACGGATCTTCGCGATTCTGAGATTGTTTTCTCGTGACATATTGTACTTCACGTTAGAAGTAAAATTTCTTCGATATAACTTGCGTTTATTTTTGAAAAAAACGCAAATATGGCGAAAATTTTTAAAATTTTGCAATTTTCAAACTTTGAATTTTTATTCCCTTAAAACAGAGAAATATGTTGCACAAAATAGTTAATAAATAACATTTCCCACATGTCTACTTTACATTAGCACAATTTTGGAACCAAAATTTTTTTTTGTTAGGAAGTTATAAGGGTTAAAAGTTGACCAGCGATTTCTCATTTTTACAACAAAATTTAGAAAGCCATTTTTTTAGGGACCACCTCTCATTTGAAGTCACTTTGAGGGGTCTATATGGCAGAAAATACCCAAAAGTGACACCATTCTAAAAACTGCACCCCTCAAGGTACTCAAAACCACATTCAAGAAGATTATTAACCCTTCAGGTGCTTCACAGGAACTAAAGCAACGTGGAAGGAAAAAATGAATATTTAACTTTTTAGCCACAAAAATGATCTTTTACAAACTTTTTTTTTATTTTCACAAGGGTAAAAGGAGAAAATGGGCAGATAAGGTTGTTATGCAATTTCTCATGAGTACGCCAATACCCAATATGTGGGGGAAAACCACTGTTTGGGCACACGGCAGAGCTCGTAAGGGAAGGAGCGCCGTTTGACTTTTTCAAACTAAAATTGGCTGGAATTGAGATTGGACGCCATGTCGTGTTTGGAGAGCCCCTGATGCGCCTAAACAGTGGAAACCCCCACAAGTGACACCATTTTGGAAACTAGACCCCCTAAGGTACTTATCTAGATCTGTTGTGAGCACTTTGAACTCCCAAGTGTTTCACAAAAGCTTATAATGCCTGGGTGTGAAAAAAAAAAAAAACAATTTTCCACAAAAATGATTTTTTAGTCCCAAATTTTTGAATTTTCCCAAGGAAATTGGACCCCAAAAGTTGTTGTCCAATTTGTCCTGAGTACGCTGATACCCCATATGTGGGGGGGGGGACTGTTTGGGTGCACGGCAGGGCTTGGAAAGGAAGTAGTAACGTTTTGGAATGCAGACGTTGATGGGGGTCATGTTCCGTTTGCAGTGCCCCAGATGAGCCTAAACAGTGGAAACCCCCCACAAGTGACCCCATTTTGGAAACTATACCCCCTAAGGAACTTATCTAGATCTTTGGTGAGCACTTTGAACCCCAAAGTGCTTCACACAAGTTTATAATGCCCGGGCATGAAAATAAAAAATCCTATTTTTTTCCCACAAAAATTATATTTTAGTCACTAATTTTTTATTTTCTCAAGGGTAACAGTAGAAATTGGACCACATAAGTTGTTGTCCAATTTGTCCTGAGTAAGCTGATACCCCATATGTGGGTGGGAACCACTGTTTGGGCGCACGGCAGAGCTCGGAATGGAAGGAGCACCATTTGACTTTTTCCAACCAAAATTGGCTGGAATTGAGATTGGATGCCATGTTGCATTTGGAGAGCCCCTGATGTGCCTAAACAGTGGAAACCCCCCACAAATGACCCCATTTTGGAAACTAGACCCCCTAAGGAACTTTTCTAGATCTTTGGTGAGCAATTTGAACCCCAAGTGCTTCACACAAGTTTATAACGTAGAGCCGTAAAATTTAAAAATCATATTTTTTCCACAAAAATTATCTTTTCACCCAATTTTTTTTTTCCAAGGGTAACAAGACTTCCAAAAGTTTTGTGCAATTTGTCCTGAGTGCGCTGATACCCCATATGTGGGGGTAACCACTGTTTGGGTGCATGGCAGAGTTTGGAAGGGAAGGAGCGCCGTTGACTTTTTCAACGCAGAATTGGCTGGAGCCATGTGTGTTTGAAGAGCTCCTGATTGCCTAAACAGTGGAAACCCCCATAAATGACCCATTTTGGAAACTAGACCCCCAAGGAACTTTCTAGATTTGTGGTGAGAACTTTTAACCCCCAGTGTTTCACTAAAGTTTATAACGTACAGCCGTAAAATAAAAATCTATTTTTTTTTTTACAAAAATGATTTTTTCGTCCCCAATTTTTATTTTCCAAGGGTAACAAAGAAATTGACCAAAAGTTTTGTCCAATTTGTCCTGAGTACGCTGATACCCATATGTGGGAGAAAACACTGTATGGGGCACGCAGGGTTGGAAGGGAAGTAGTGACGTTTTGGATTGCAGACTTGATGAATGGTTGGGGGCGTCATGTCAGTTTGGAGAGCCCTGATGCCTATACAGTGGAAACCCCCACAAGTGACCCATTTTGGCAAATAGACCCCACAAGGAACTTATCTAGATGTGTGGTGAGCACTTTGAACCCCGAAGTGCTTCACAGAAGTTTATAACGTACAGCCGTAAAATAAAAAATCTTTTTTTTTTTTACAAAAATGATTTTTTCGCCCCAATATTTTATTTTCACAAGGGTAACAGAAGAAATTGGAACCCAAAAGTTGTTGTCCAATTTGTCCTGAGTACGCTGATACCCAATATGTGGGAGAAAACTACTGTATGGGCGCACGTCAGGGCTCGGAAGGGAAGTAGTGACGTTTTGGATTGCAGACTTTGATGGAATGGTCTGGGGGCGTCATGTCGCATTTGGAGAGCCCCTGATGCGCCTAACAGTGGAAACCCCCCACAAGTGACCCCATTTTGGAAAATAGACCCCACAAGGAACTTGTCTAGATGTGTGGTGAGCACTTTGAACCCCGAAGTGCTTCACAGAAGTTTATAACGTACAGCCGTAAAAATAAAAAATCCTTTTTTTTTTTTCAAAAATGATTTTTTTGCCCCAATATTTTGTTTTACAAGGGTAACAGGAGAAATTGGACCCCAAAAGTTGTCCAATTTGTCCTGAGTACGCTGATACCAATATGTGGGAGAAAACTACTGTATGGGCACGTCGGGCTCGGAAGGGAAGTAGTGACGTTTTGGATTGCAGACTTTGATGGAATGGTCTGGGGGCGTCATGTCGCATTTGGAGAGCCCCTGATGCGCCTAAACAGTGGAAACCCCCCACAAGTGACCCCATTTTGGAAAATAGACCCCACAAGGAACTTGTCTAGATGTGTGGTGAGCACTTTGAACCCCGAAGTGCTTCACAGAAGTTTATAACGCACAGCCGTAAAAATAAAAAATCCTTTTTTTTTTGCAAAAATGATTTTTTTGCCCCAATATTTTGTTTTTACAAGGGTAACAGGAGAAATTGGACCCCAAAAGTTGTCCAATTTGTCCTGAGTACGCTGATATCCAATATGTGGGAGAAAACTACTGTATGGGTACACGTCGGGGCTCGGAAGGGAAGTAGTGACGTTTTGGATTGCAAACTTTGATGGAATGGTCTGGGGGCGTCATGTCGCATTTGGAGAGCCCCTGATGCGCCTAAACAGTGGAAATCCCCAACAAGTGACCCCATTTTGGAAAATAGACCCCACAAGGAACTTATCTAGATGTGTGGTGAGCGCTATGAAGCCCCAAGTGCTTCACAGAAGTTTATAATGTACAGCCGTAAAAACAAAAAAATATTTTTTTTTGTACAAAAATGATATTTTCGCCCCCAGTTTTTTATTTTCCCAAGGGTAGCAGAAGAAATAGGACAAATTGCACAATAACTCTTGGGGTCCAGAGTACGCTGATACCCCATATGTGGGGATAAACTACTGTTTGGACGCATGGCAGAGCTGAGAAGTGAAGGAGCACCGTTTGACTTTTTCAACGCAGAATTGGCTGGAATTGAGGTCAGACGCCATGTCACATTTGGAGAGCCCCTGATGTGCCTAAACAGCGGAAACCCCCCAATTCTAACTCCAACCCTAACCCCAACACACCCCTAACCCTAGTCCCAACCCTAACCACAAACCTAACCCTAACCCACCCCTAATCCCAACCCTAACCCTAATCCTAACTTTAGCGCCAACCCTAACCCTAACTTTAGCCGCAACCCTAACCCTAACCCTAATGGGAAAATGGAAATAAATACTTTTTTTTAATTTTATTATTTTTCCCTTACTAAGGGGGTGATAAAGGGGGGTTTTATTTACTATTTATAGCGGGTTTTTATGATTGGCAGCTGTCACGCTAAAAGACGCTTTTTATTGCAAAAATAGTTTTTGCATCATCACATTTTGAGAGCTATAATTTTTGCATATTTTGGCCCACAGAGTCATGTGAGGTCTTATTTTTTGCGGGACGAGTTGACGTTTTTATTGGTACCATTTTTGAGCACGTGACATTTTTTGATCGCTTTTTATTTCGATTTTTGGAAGGTTAGAATGAACAAAAATCAGCAATTCATGAATTTCTTTTGGGGGAGGCGTTTATACCGTTCCGCGTGTGGTAAAATTGATAAAGCAGTTTTATTCTTTGGGTCAGTACGATTATGGCGATACCTCATTTATATCATTTTTTCATGTTTTGGCGCTTTTATAGAATAAAAACAATTTTATATAAAAAATCATTATTTTTGCATCGCTTTATTCTGCGAGCTATAACTTTTTTATTTTTTCGCTGATGATGCTTTATGACGGCTCGTTTTTTGCAGGACAAGATGACGTTTTCAGCGGTACCATGTTTTTTATATCGGTCTTTTTGATCGCGCGTTATTCCACTTTTTGTTCGGCGGTATGATGATAAAGCATTGATTTTTTGCTTCGTTTTTTTTTTTTTTTTTAAGGGGTTCACTAAAGGGGTTAACTAGTGGGACAATTTTATAGGGGGGGTCGTTACGGACGCGGCGATACCAAATATGTGTACTTTTATTGTTTTTTTTTTATTATTTACAGGAAGAAGTGAATTTATTGGGGAATATTTTTTTTTTTTTTTTATCTATTTTGGATTTTTTTTTTACACATGTTTATTTTTACTTTTTTAACTTTTTTACTTTGTCCCAGGGTGGGACATCACAGTATTTTATCAGATCGCTGGTGTGACAGTGTGCACAGCACTCTGTCACACCAGCGATCGCACAGGCATAGATGCAGGCTTCTCAGTGCCTGCTCTCGGCAGGCTCTGAGGTAGCCGCCTCCCTCCAGGACCCCGGCGCCATCTTGGATCCGGGTCCTGGGAGGGAGGAAGCCCTCAGAACAGCGCGATCACATCGCGCTGCTCTGAGGGTCTCAGGGGGGCGCGCAGGGAGCCCCCACCCTGCGCGATCCTCCCCTGTGCCCCCAGTACACCGCGATCATGTTTGATCGCGGTGTGCAAGGGGTTAATGTGCCGGGAGCGGTCCGTGACCGCTCCTGACACACAGTCATGGGTGTCAGCTGTGATAATCAGCTGACACCCGGCGGCGATTAGCTGCGCTCCCCTCAGGAGCGCAGCTGATCGCCTATGACGTACTATCCCGTCCCCGGTCATACGGGCCCAGGTACCATGGACGGGATAGTACGTCCGATGGCAGTAAGGGGTTAAAGGGACCAAAAGTAATTGGACAGATTAAATAATTGTAAATAAAATGTTCATTTCTAGTACTTGGTTGAAAACCCTTTGTTAGCAATGACTGCCTGAAGTCTTGAACTCATGGACATCACCAGACACTGTGTTTCCTTCTTTTTGATGCTCTGCCAGGCCTTCACCGTGGTGGTTTTCAGTTGTTGTTTGTTTGTGGGCCTTTCTGTCTGAAGTTTAGTCTTTAACAAGTGAAATGCATGTTCAATTGGGTTGAGATCAGGTGACTGACTTGGCCATTCAAGAATATTCCACTTCTTTGCTTTAATAAACTCCTGGGTTGCTTTGGCTTTATGTTTTGGGTCATTGTCCATCTGTAGTATGAAATGACGACCAATCAGTTTGGCTGCATTTGGCTGGATCTGAGCACACAGTATGGCTCTGAATACCTCAGAATTCATTCGGCTGTTTCTGTCCTGTGTCACATCATCAATAAACACTAGTGACCCAGTGCCACTGGCAGCCATGCATGCCCAAGCCATCACACTGCTTCCGCCATGTTTTACAGATGATGTGGTATGCTTTGGATCATGAGCTGTACCACGCCTTCGCCATACTTTTCTCTTTCCATCATTCTAGTAGAGGTTGATCTTGGTTTCATCTGTCCAAAGAATGTTCTTCCAGAACTGTGCTGGTATTTTTAGATGTTTTTTAGCAAAGTCCAGCCTAGCCTTTTTATTCTTGATTCTTATGAGTGGCTTGCACCGTGCAGTGAACCCTCTGTATTTAATTTCATGCAGTCTTCTCTTTATGGTAGATTTGGATATTGATACGCCTACCTCCTGGAGAGTGTTGTTCACTTGGTTGGCTGTTGTGAAGGGGTTTCTCTTCACCATGGAGAGTATTCTGCGATCATCCACCACTGTTGTCTTCCGTGGGCGCCCAGGTCTTTTTGCATTGATGAGTTCACCAGTGCTTTCTTTCTATCTCAGAATGTACCAAACTGTAGATTTTGCCACTCCTAAAGTTGTAGCAATTTCTCGGATGGGTTTTTTCTGTTTTTTGCAGCTTAAGGATAGCTTGTTTGACCTGCATGGAGAGCTCCTTTGACCGCATGTTTCCTTCACAGCTAAACCTTCCAAATGCAAACACCACACCTCAAATCAACACCAGCCCTTTTATCTGCTTAATTGAGAATGATATAATGAAGGGATTGCCCAACCTGTCCATGAAATAGCCTTGGAGTCAATTGTCCAATTACTTTTGGTCCCTTTAAAAACAGGGTGGCACATGTTAAGGAGCTGAAACTCCTAAACCCTTCATCCAATTTTAATGTGGATACCCTCAAATGAAAGCTGAAAGTCTGAACTTCAACTGCATCTGATTTGTTTTGTTTCAAATTCATTGTGGTAATGTCTAGAACCAAAATTAGATAAATGTTGTCTCTGTCCAAATATTTATGGACCTAACTGTATATATATATACACCACAAAAAATAAATGGAACACTCAAATAACACATCCTAGAGCTCAATGAATGAAATATTCTCATTGAATACTGTTCTGTATAAAGTTGAATGTACTGACAACAAAATCACACAAAAATCATCAATGGAAATCAAATTTATTAACCAATGGATGCCTGGATTTGTAGTCACCCACAAAATTAAAGTGGAATGTAATGTCCTTAACACAAGTCAAAATGATGCTCAGTAGTGTGTGTAGTCTCCACGTGCCTGTATGACCTCCCTGTGCCTCCCTAGGCCTGTATGATCTGCCTACAATGCCTGGGCATGCTCCTGATGAGGCGGCCAATGGTCTCCAGAGGGATCTCCTCCCAGACCTCAACTAAAGCATCCGCCAACTCCTGGACAGTCTGTGCTGCAATGTGATGTTGGTGGATGAAGCGAGACATGATGTCCCAGATGTGCTCAATTGGATTCAGGTCTGGGGAATGGGCGGGCCAGTCCATAGCTTCAATGCCTTCATCTTGCAGGAACTGCTGACACACTCCAGCCACATGAGGTCTGGCATTGTCCTGCATTAGGAGGAACCCAGGGTCAACCGCATCAGCATATGGTCTCACAAGGGGCGAGCACATGGAGGGCTGTGTGGCCCTCCAAAGAAATGCCACCCCACACCATTACGGACCCACTGCCAAACCGGTCATGCTGAAGGATGTTGCAGGCAGCAGATCGCTCTCCATGGCATCTCCAGACTCTGTCACGTCTGTCACATGAACCTCAGTATGAACTTGCTTTTATCAGTGAAGAGCACAGGGTGCTAGTGGCGAATTTGCCAATCCTGGTGTTCTGTGGCAAATGCCAAGCGTCCTGCACGGTGTTGGGCTGTGAGCACATCCCCCATCTGTGGACGTCGGGCACTCAGACCATCCTCATGGAGTTGGTTTCTAACCGTTTATGCAGACACATGCACATTTGTGGCCTGCTGGAGGTCATTTTGCAGGGCTCTGGCAGTGCTCCTCCTATTCCTCCTTGCACAAAGGCGGAGGTAGCGGTCCTTATGCTAGGTTGTTGCCCTCCTACAGCCCCCTCCACATCTCCTGGTGTACTGGCCTGTCTCCTGGTAGCACCCCAGCCTCTGGACACTACACTGACAGGCACAGCAAACCTTCTTGCCACAGCTCGCATTGATGTGCTATCCTGGATGAGCTGCACTACCTGAGCCACTTGTGTGGGTTGTAGAGTCTGTCTCATGCTACCACGAGTGTGAAAGCACAACCAACATTCAAAAGTGACCAAAACATCAGCCAGAAAGCATTGGTACTGAGATGTGGTCTGTGGTCCCCACCTGAAGAACCACTCATTTGTTGTGTGTGCAACATGAGCAGCACCAGCAGGAACTGCAGTGTCAGCTACAGCAGCATTAACGTGAGCAACACCAGCAGCAGCTGCAGTGTAAGCGGGAGCAGCAGTATCAGCAACAGCAGCAAACAAATAATCTGTTGATGCAGCAGATTGCAGCTATGCAAGAGGCAGATCGACTAGCGTCCACATACCGGTCGGAAGCCCGGTACAAAGTCCGGTCAGCGCTGAGGAAGATGACGCCTGAGGACGACATGTAGGGTTTTCTCACCATCTTCAAACGCACTGCGGAGCGGGAGAGCTTGCCGGTGACACAGTGGGCTGAAGTGGTGTCCAACTTCCTGACGGGAGATGCCCAGAAGGCCTTCATAGACCTCAGTCAGGATGATACCCTGGACTATGGGAAGCTGAAATCCTGGTGAGATCTTTGCCAGACTGAGGGTTAATACATATGTGCGGGCCCAACGGGTATTCCAGAGGAGTTTTTCTGAGACTCGCCCTGCCCGGTCTCAGGCCTATGACTTGCTGCAACGGGTTAAAAAATGGCCCCAGCCTGAGACCTTAACCCCATTGCAAATGATAGAGAGGGTGGTTGTCAACCGGCTGGTGAGGGCTCTGCCAGCAGCCATACAGACTGGGGGGCAAGGGGACCTGGGCACTCTGGACCAAATAGTGGGTCTGATAGAGCGGTATATCACCACTCAAGATTTTATACAGGACACTGCTCTACTGTGCCTGTCACGTAAGGCTCCACCAGTCCAGGAGCCTGGGAAAAGTCCCCGACCCTCCACTGGGGCCAATACGGATCATACCCATACCGAGGGGATATCTCAGAAGGAGAGTGACAGCAGACCCGTGTCCCCTAAATTGGCCCCACGGTTTCCTCGTGGTGCAGCTATTAATTGATGGCGGTGCCAAGGGCCCAGACATGTGGCTGCCAATTTCCCCCTGACAGTTGAACTCATGGACCGCGGGTATACCCGCCGTGTGTCTATGTACACCCAGCCAGTCTGCACCACTACTACAAGCGCTGCCGGTACCAAACCCCAGCTGTGCAAGGTACTCGTTAATGGGTACCAGACGGACATTCTCCTGGACTCAGGGAGCTTAGTGACTCTGGTTCATGGGTCCCTGGTTGCTGGGGAAAATCCCAATGGACGGAAAGTCGAGTGGTATGCATACATGAGGAACTCCGAGAGTACCCGACTACGGAGGTTACGTTTTCCATCCCATGTGGAGAAATAAGACATGTCGTGGGAGTGGTAAAGACTCTTCCATATGGAACTGTATTGGGGAGAAACTTGCCCCTGTTTTGGTCCCTGTGGGAGACCAGGGTCAGCCTTTGCACGGTAAAGGTTGTTCCGGGCATAGAACCCAAAGATATTGCAATATCTGCCATAGGGGTTGCCAACCTAGGGACAGAGTGTAATCCCGATAGGTTCACCCTAGAGCAGGGGTCTCAAACTCGCGGCCCGCGGGCCAACTGCGGCCCTCGGGACACGAGTTTGCGGCCCCCACCTCATGGGCCCTCGGTATATACTTTGCGGCCCTCGGCTGGGATCTCACATGCGAGAAACACCGCATGTGAAATCCCAGTCACTCGTAGTACCGGTCATTAAGGTCATGAATATGGACGCCACTCCTCTCATAGGCGTGCCGCCCGTATTCATAAGCTTAATGAGCGGTACTACAGAAAGATGGCGGCGCCGGGCATACTCACCTCATCTCCTGCATGACGTCATCATTCAGTGGCCTGCTCTGTCAGAGCGAGGAAGCGCAGGCACCGGCGGTGATGCTGCAGACAGGTGAGAGGTGGTGTGTGTGTGTGTGTGTGTGTGTGTGTGAGGACAGGTGAGAGGTGGTGTGTGTGTGTGTGTGTGTGTGTGTGTGTGTGTGTGTGGACAGGTGAGAGGTGGTGTATGTGTGTGTGTGTGTGTGTGTGTAGGAGAGCGATGGGGAAAAGCAATGATGGCAGTAATGGGGAAAAGCAATGATGGCAGTAATGGGGAAAAGCAATGATGGAGTAATGGGGAAAAGCAATGATGGCAGTAATGGAGAAAAGCAATGATGGGAGTAATGGGGAAAAGCAATGATGGGAGTAATGGGGAAAAGCAATGATGGCAGTAATGGGGAAAAGCAATGATGGGAGTAATGGGGAAAAGCAATGATGGCAGTAATGGGGAAAAGCAATGGGAAAACAGTGATGGAAAAGCAATGATGGGAGTAATGGGGAAAAGCAATGATGGCAGTAATGGGGAAAAGCAATGATGGGAGTAATGGGGAAAAGCAATGATGGCAGTAATGGGGAAAAGCAATGATGGGAGTAATGGGGAAAAGCAATGATGGGAGTAATGGGGAAAAGCAATGATGGCAGTAATGGAGAAAAGCAATGATGGGAGTAATGGGAAAAGCAATGATGGCAGTAATGGGAAAAGCAATGGGGAAAACAGTGATGGGAAAAGCAATGATGGGAGTAATGGGGAAAAGCAATGATGACAGTAACGGGGAAAAGCAATGATGGGAGTAATGGGGAAAAGCAATGATGGCAGTAATGGGGAAAAGCAATGGGGAAAACAGTGATGGGAAAAGCAATGATGGGAGTAATGGGGAAAAGCAATGATGGCAGTAATGGGGAAAAGCAATGATGGCAGTAATGGGGAAAAGCAATGATGGGAGTAATGGGGAAAAGCAATGATGGCAGTAAAGGGGAAAAGCAATAGGGAAAAGCAATGATGTCAGTAATGGGGAAAAGCAATGATGTCAGTAATGGGGAAAAGCAATGATGGCAGTAATGGGGAAAAGCAATGGGGAATACAGTGATGGGAAAAGCAATGATGGGAGTAATGGGGAAAAGCAATGGGCAAAAGCAATGATGTGAGTGATGGGGGAAAAGCAATGATGTGAGTGATGAGGGAAAAGCAATGATGGGAGTGATGGGGAAAAAGCAATGGGGGGAATGAGCGCTGGGGGAGGATGAGCGCTGGGGAGGATGAGCGCTGTGGAGAATGAGCTCTGGGGGAGAATGAGCGCTGGGGAGAATGAGCGCTGGGGAGGATGAGAGCGGGGGAGGATGAGTGCTGGGGAGGATGAGCGCTGGGGAGGATGAGCGCTGGGGGAGGATGAGCACTGGGGGAGGATGAGCGCTGGGGGAGGATGAGCGCTGGGGGAGGATGAGCGCTGGGGAGGATGAGCGCTGGGGGAGAATGAGCGCTGGGGGGAATGACTTCTTGCTGTTAACCAGTTAATGTTTACTTGTCCACCACAATGCAGTGTCAAAAGAGGAAGACAGCGAGACAGGCAGCAACATCACATCAGAGAGCTCTTGACCTCGAAACAGAAAATCCTCAGATCCTGATATTGTAACATAATATTAAGGATAATATTTATTCATTGATATTGCGCTATTAACTCCACAGCACTATACATACATCATCAACACTGTCCCCATTGGGACATTTGATAATATTGGAATGTTTTTGTAAGAGCTTTTCTTGTGGAAAACCTGATGCGGCCCAGCCTCACCCAGATTCTACCTCCAGCGACCCCCGGGTAAATTGAGTTTGAGACCCCTGCCCTAGAGGTATTGGCAGTGAAGGATGAAAATGTGCCGGGTGCAGAACCCGAAGATGTTGAGATACCTGCCATAGGGGTCGCCAACCTAGGGACAGAGTGTAATCCTGATAGATTCCCCTTAGAGGTATTGGCAGGTGAGGCCGAGGAGACTCCACCGATCCCTGAGCTGGAGGTGTCCTCTGGTAAGTTCGGGACAGCTCAGCTCCAGGTTCCCACTTTGACCCGGGCACAGGAAAGAGTAATCGAGTTAAATGGGGTGGCTCAGCAACCAGGCGGGGAGACTGAGTTCCCACGAATGATGATCAACCAGGAGTTACTGTACAGGGTTGATAAAATCCAGGGTGAGGTGGTAGAACAATTGGTAGTGCCCCAGTCCTACGGCCGGGCGGTGATCGACATGGCTCACACTCACATGCTGAGAGGGCATTGGGGGCCAAAAAGACGCAGGAGAGCATATGGCAGCGGTTTTTCTGGCCAGATGTCTATGCTGAAATTGAAAGGTACTAAGATACATGTCCAGAGTGCCAACTGACCTCACCCACCACGAACTACCGGAGTCCATTGGTGTCTCTGCCCATTATAGAGGTACCTTTCTAGCGTATTGCGATAGATCTGGTAGTGTCAATTGTGAAATCCGCACGGGTCACCATCACATTTTGGTAGTTGTAGACTACCCCACCTGGTACCCAGAGGCGATACCACTCTGCTACACCTCGGCTAAACTAATAGCCCGTGAACTATTTGCCATGTTTTGTCGTCTTGGGCTACCCAAGGAGACCCTTACAGATCAGGGAACTCCTTTTATGTCTAAGGTGACCAGGGAGCTATGTAAGCTGCTCCAGATTAAACAGCTACGGACGTCGATGTACTATCCACAAACTGACGGGTTGGTTGAGCGTTTTAATAAGACCCTCAAAGCCATGCTCAAAAAGGTGGTCACCAAAGATGGGAGGGATTGGGACATGTTACTGCCTTATTTAATGTTTGCTATCCATGAGGTACTGCAGGAGTCCACAGGGTTCTCCCTGTTTGAGCTCTTGTATGGCAGGCACCCGAGGGGACTGCTGGATGTAGCCAATGAGACATGGGAACAGGAGCTCACTCCACATATGAGTGTCATCGAACATGTGGCAAGGATGGAGGATCGGATTGCGGCCGTGAGGCCCATAGTAAAAGAGCATCTGTTCGATGCTCAGGCCGCTCAGAGCCGCATGTATAATAAAAGGGCCACAGTCAGGACCTTTAAAGAAGGTGATCACGTGTTGGTCCTTGTGCCTAAAGCCCGGGTCTCACATAGCGATACACCAGCGATCCTGACAATGATCAGGATCGCTGGTGTATCACTACATGATCGCTGCTGAGCTGCCAAACAGGCAGCTCAGGCAGCGATCAGCACAACGACACTGCGGGTAAACATCGCTTAGTTACCCGCAGTGTACATTGGATACCAACGCCCTGATGCAGGGAGCTGGTAACCAAGGTACACGTCGGGTTTCCAGGCGCTGCGCGGTGCCTGGAAACCCGCTGTGTACCTTGGTTACCAGCTCCCTGCATCAGGGTGCTGGTATCCAAGGTACATAGCGGGTTTCCAGGCACAGCCTCGCGCCTGGAAACCCGCTGTGTACCTTGGTTACCAGCGGATCGCTGGTCTCCCGCCTGTCACACGCAGCGATGCGTGCTGGCCAGCGGGTGACTAGCGATCAAAAAAATGTCCAGGACATTCAGCGACGATCAGCGATACCCAGCAGGGGGGCTGATCGTCGCTGAATGTCACACACAGCGATATCGCTGGGGAGATCGTTGTTGCGTCACAAAACTAGTGACTCAGCAGCGATCTCGCTAGCGAGATCGCTATGTGAGACGGGGGCTTAAACCAGAGAGTAAGCTCATGGCCAAGTTGCAGGGGCCCTTTGAGATACGGGAGAAGGTAGGCGAAGTGAATTATAGGGTGTACCAACCTGGGAAAAGGAAACCTGAGAAATTGTATCATGTAAACCTTCTAAATGTCTGGAAGGACCGGGAATATTTGGTCATGGAGGTGACTCCGGTCGTACCAACAGGGGTCACTCTGGCACTGGCCAAGGACACAGCAGGGGTGCAGGTTAAAATAAATGATGCTCTCACCAAACAGCAGCGGCGGGTGGCTCGGTCCCTCCTGCAGAGGAATACGGACGTATTCTCAGAACTGCTGGGGCAAACCTCGGTGATACAGCATGACGTTGTCACCGAACCCCAGGTAAGGGTAAGGATGAAACCGTACCAAGTGCCAGAAGCCGAGGTGAAGCAAATGCTCCAGTTGGAAGTCATTGAGGAGTCTCAAAGTGAGTGGGCCAGCCCCATTGTACTAATCCTCAAACCAGACGGGTCATTACACTTCTGTAATGACTTCAGGAGGTTAAATGAAGTGTCAAAATTTGACCTCTACCCCGTGTCACAGGTGGACGAGCTAATTGAGATACTGGGGAAGGCCAGTCAGCGAAAGAAAAGACTACTTTTATAACATCCGAGGGTCTCTACCAATATGTCGTCTTGCCTTTTGGGTTACATGGGGATCCGGCCACTTTCCAGAGGTTGATGGACATTGTGTTAGCTCCTCATCGGGATTACGCATCGGCCTATTTGGATGACATAGTCATCTTTAGTACTGACTGGGATACCCATCTGTCCCAGGTAAAAGCAGTGCTGGAGTCTCTTAAGGTACTGCCACACTAAGCTATCCCGATAGCGATCTCGTTAGCGTTGCATACTAATGAGATCGCTAGCGGGATTGTTTCTATATCGCTAAATGCGACCACATTTAGCGATATAGTTAACGACGCTATCGCCGTTAGCGATCTTCTTAACGACTTTAGCGGTACAAAAGTACCGCTAAATCGCTAAGAAAAGGTGCCACACAGCGATTAGATACTTACCCAGCGGGAGCGCCAGCGATGAAATAGGGTCCGGAACGATTCCAGCGACGAGCGAGATCACAGCAGGAAGCTCGTCGCTGGAAGCTGCCGCACTGAACAATATCGCTAACGGGATCGCTAAATAGTGACGTTTTTTAGCGATCCCGTTAGCGATATTGTTTAGTGTGGCATACCCTTTAGAGTCGCGGGGTTAACAGCAAACCCAAAGAAATACACGATAGGTCTCACAGATGCCTGGTATTTAGATTACGTGATCGGCCACAGGGTTCTCATGCCCCAGGTAAATAAGGTTAAGGCCATTAAAAATTGGTCCAAGCCCTTAATTACTAAACAGGTAAGGGCATTCCTTGGTATCATTGAGCACTACCGCCGGTTTATACCCAATTGCTGGAAAATCAGCACCACTAATGGACCTGTTAAAATGTAAGAAGAGGGTGATGGTCCGGTGGAATCCTCAAGCGGAGGAAGCATTCCAGTCCCTGAAGTGGGCGTTGTGTGAACAGCTGGTCCTCATCAGCCCTGACTTCAAGAAAAATTTATTGTGCAAACCGATGCCTCAGAGGTAGGCCTAGGAGCGGTGCTGTCGCAAGAGGTGAATGGGGATGAGCATCCAGTTTCCTACTTGAGCAGGAAACTGATCCAGGCAGAGAAAAATTATAGGGTAGTAGAGGAGTGCTTGGCGATTAAATGGGCCTTGGAGTCCCTACGCTACTATTTGCTCTGGCGTCAGTTTTGTTTGATAACGGACCACTCACCCCTCATCTGGATGAGAAACGCAAAAGAGAGGAATGCCTGAGTCACCAGATGGTTCCTGTCCCTATAAAACTTCAGTTTCTCAGTGGAACATCGGGTGGGGAAATCACAGGGAAATGCGGATGCCCTGTCACGGACCCCCTGTATGGTGACGAATGTTCAACCCCACAAGTATGAACAGAGGGGGGGTATGTGAGGCAGTGACTGGTGTCATATGCGAGGGTCACTATGTATTCCCTAGAATGAGGACGGAGTCCTATTAGACCCCCTGGAGTGCATTGTGTTCACAGCAGGACGCCTGTGAGTCACAAGGCAGAGATAAAAGTGAGCATGGACCTGGTAAGGTTATGTGGCCAAGGCATTATTCAGTAAAAACCCTGAATGGGCTTTTATTTTTGGAGCGATCTACAGGATGGTAGTGGGGCAGGTCGCTCCACTCCAGGGCCGGGTCTTATAAATGGCCATGGCCAGATTCCTGTTAAAACCCTGTAGTATGGGGTTTTGGGTGTGTCAGTGTTGACTTGCAAGCAGACAGAGTTGATCTGCAGAGCATTCCCTGTGTGAGGTAAGGCCGGGATCACACATGCGAGGAATACAGCCGAGTCTTGCATGTTAATATCTGCCACTGCCGCTGGCCTCGGGAGTGGAGCGTGCGGCCGCATAGCAATTCATGGTGCCGCATGTTCCGCTCCCAAGGCCGGCTGCAGTGGCGGGAATTAACATGCGATACTCGGCAGTATTCCTCGCATGTGTAATCCCGGCCTAACACAGGCCAGCGGAGCCAAAAAGCATACAAATCCGTATGAAAAATCTGCATCAAAAACGCGCGGATTTTCAGCTGCGTTTTCTGCCAAGATTGATCCACTCATGATTTTGGCTTAAAAATACTGTTGTAAAATATTGAATGCATTACCGCAGCCTAATATGGCACTCACCTGCCCTCTGTATCGTATATGCTGCAGTACCAACGTAATTAGGGTATGGTATGTTACACAGGAAAAAAACAATAGTTCCTGGATTTTGGAGAAAAGACCATATATTGTGCCACAATATGTTTCATTTCTATTCATACAGATCCTAATATGAAATTTGCTTGTTTTAGCAGAACAGAAAGAGAACAACGCCTTGTCTGTGCTGTCAGGAAGACATGCTTTTTGTACAATAAATGTGTGAAGGAGCAAAAATCTTTGTGTACTGTACTATTTCATCAAGTTCTGTCCCTATCACAGATCTCTTGTCAAAAGAAAACTCCTCCTTTGCCTGGAGCCAGTTTCAGCCTTCTTATCTATTAATCTAGGTATCTGGGGTCACTGAGGTTCTTGTATGTGGAAGAGCAAGTAGATATAAACACTGGAATTTCCTGACCCTGACAACATACCAGTGATACCTGAGCACAACTAGAATAACAATGGTGTTATGGTGGATTCACAAATGGAGTATTTTTTCTGCCATGAATTTGTCAGCAGTGCAACCATACATTACATGTGGATTTTGATTCGTATTTCCGCAGATGTGGTATGGATTTCACCCCTTTGCACTGGATTTCTAGATTTGATGTGGATAAATCCATGTTAGTCAAACGTGCCACGCTCAGAGGTTATTGATTTTGTCCTAGTATTATTTCTTTCTTGTAGATCTTTTATGTGCTGCAGTATAAACCATTGCTAGTGAACAATTCAGATTTAAGTAATATTCTTTTGCATTTATTTATACGTTTACGTAAACTTTAAAAAAGGAAATGTGACTTATTGTAGTTGATGACATATGGGTAGAGTTTTTTTTAGGTTTCAGTATTTTCATTGTATAAGTATCTTAATTTTTCACTTTACGAGTGGGGGGAACTTGTCCTGGATCTCTAATAGACTCACAGCTGCAAGGCTCGCTATATTTATAGCATGGTAATGACTGCTCTGGTTAGTGAAGGTATACATAGGCCCTGATTCTTCAAGAGTGGTGATTTTCTGACTGGTCATGATGAGGGCGCATGATGGAGTCAGACCCTCCTGATTCTTGGAGAGCTACATGCCTTGTCAAGAATCTGGAATGTCTGAGGCTATGTGCACACGTTGAGGATTTTTCGTGGTTTTTTAGCGTTTTTGCGGTGGTTTTCCACTGCAAAAGCGCTGAAAAAACGCATGCATTAAGCATCCTAACATTAGAATGCATTCCGCATTTTTTGTGCACATGCTGTGGTTTTTCCCGAGAAAAAATGCATCGTGAAAAAAACCGCAGCATGTTCATTCTTTTTCCGGATTCCGCCGCCATAGGAATGCACTGAACCGCTTACTTTCCGCATGTGGCTGTGCCCACCATGCGCAAAGTAAGCGGTTCATGTGCGGATGGTACCCGGGGTCTGGAGGAGAGGAGACTCTCCTCCAGGCCCTGGGTACCATATCCCTGGTAAAACAATAATTAAAATAAAAAATCGTGATATTCCCACCTTCCGGCGGCCCCCGCAGCTTTCCCGCCTCTCAGCGACGCTCCCGGCCAATCCCATTCCCAGGGATGCATTGCGAGAATCACCCCAGATGACGTAGCGGTCTCGTGTGATGCTACGTCATCTGGGATCATTGTCGCTAAGCATCTTTGAGAACGGAACTTGCCGGGAGCGTCACGAGGCCCAGGAAGGCTGCGGGGGTCGCCGGAAGGTGAGAATATCACGATTTTTTATTTTTATTATTATTTATAACATTAGATCTTTTTACTATTGATGCGGTATGTATAGGCAGCATCAATAGTAAAAAGTTGGTCACACTTGTCAAACACTATGTGTGACTCGTGTGACCAACCTGTCAATCGTTTTACGCTTGCAAAACGCTAGTTTCTGCCGGGAATATGCATACCTATAACATGCGTATTTCCCGCGGCAGGGAGGTGTGGTATTGCCGTGGAAATTTCCGCTGCAATTCTCCTACGTGTGCACATAGCCTGAGGAGTGGCAAGCGGCACCCTAGAAATCTTACTCCATTCCCTGACTGCAGGAAGAATTCTAGTGTAAAGGACACCACAACGTGTGATGAATTAGATGAGCTGTAGTGTCATGCCCCCGTCCCCCCACATTTTAGAGACCCGGGAGAAACTGACTTGAAAACGCTAAAATTTACAAAAATTTGGGGCAAGTCAGAATTGTGTCAAAATTTTGCAATTCTTCAATGCAATTTAAGCTCAGGCAATATTGCCTTGGTGAATTGGGGCCATAGTACGATTTTCATACAGAAAAAAACATGATTGTTCATCCATATTGTCATTTGAACACAACTCATCCGTATTGCATCAGTGTTCATATCAGCAGTTAAAAAACCTTACAAGACCAAAAACAGTTTCCATGTTAATTGCAAAGTGTACATAAAAATCGCATGGTATAAAGTGGAACTGTAAGGGATGCAATTTTGTTCAATTCACTTCAATAGGTGAGCTGCATCTGAAATATGGAAATGACTAGAGCCTGCTGCAATCGTTTTTAGTGCAGATATTTGGTCTGCCTGAAAAAAAATCTGAACAGTCCAACCAAATAACATTGGTCCCAATGCTTTCTATGTGATGTTAGATTTTTTCTACAGACAGTACCCAAACTAAAAATACAGATGCAAGAATGTATCCCAAGTGTAAGACCAAATGCGTGGTTGACCGTATGGCCAAAACTCCACTCACCGTGATGGTTAATGGTTGTGTAATTTATAATGTGCACATACCCTCAGGTTATATTCAGACAGGCGCTGAACTATACTGTCCAACCTGATTTTGAGAGAAGCTTTGTGTGCTTGTCCACATATCAGACAAATGCCTTAGATGTCTTCTATTTACATGCACTAGTCTTGTAAATTGGCCCAAACTGTGATTTTTTATTTTTTACCTAGGCTCCGATTACTCCATGTGTTGCATGTGCTGACATCTGTTGCACACTCGGAAGGAAAAAAGTGGTCATGTGAAGTTGGGTAAAAGGCAGGAGTCACACAGTCGTATAAAAAAATCGCTCCGATGTTGATCCAGAAAAGTAGGATGTGTCATGCAAGTACAATGTGACTTTTCTCACCTAGCATCCATATGTGTCATGTGTGCATCGCCACGAAGATCGTCGCGGTTGCACATTCTGACTTCTCACAGCTGAGTTGCTGTTTCTTTGTGTTTGGCAGTTATGGAGTTAATTCTGTCTGTGCTCAGTTCTGGGACTGGGTGCAGTTTCTCCCGGCTGCAATTAATTATTTGTTGATTGGTTTCCTTTAAATCTCTGGTTGTCTGTGTTGGGAGTTGCCAGTGAAATTCTTCATGCAGACCACAGATAGGATTGTATCTGTATAGACTTAAGTTAAAGAGCTCCTTAGTTGTTTTAAGCTCACCTTGCTTAGAGTTTAATATCCCAGATCATTTATGTTCCTTCTGTGTTTGAGTGTGTATGCAAGTCTGTGTTTTCTCCAGTCTGTCTTATATGTCTAATCTGTGTATTTAGCAGATATCAGCCCATATCCCTTTGGTGGTAATCAGTATCCTTCTTAGGACTGATTACAGGGTTCAGGGACTGATAGGAGACAGGGTTAGGCTGGAGACTTGGACCTCTGAACCATTATCAGTACCTCCAAGGTGAGGGATTAGTTAGGACCCCAGTTTAGGGTCAGGTTAGACCCCCGGTCCTCCTCTTTCCTGTGACAGTGTATCAAGTCCTCAAGATTAACCCTGAGTTCAACGGATATCGTGTCAGGTAAATCTATTCTATATTTACATGCTGATGTTGCTAATCTATATGTTGTATAGAGTGTTGTTCTTTTAAGAATAGTTTACTGACATCGTACACATATCGTAAGACCGCGTGACATTTTCACTGGCCTATAAAATTATTCCCAGTTGCCATGGATCCAGTAGCCCAGCTGGCTCTGCAGTTGCAGGGATTATCCATGGAGCTGACGGACATTAAGTCCAAAGTTTTGTCTCCCTCGGAGCAAACCAGATTTGAACCTAAAGTAGCTCTCCCGGACAGGTTCACTGGTGGGCGAGACAAATTTTTTACCTTCAGGGAAGCATGTAAATTGTATTTTCGGCTTCGGCCTCGATCATCAGGGAGTGAAGAGCAGAGAGTGGGAATTGTTATCTCGCTCCTACAAGGGGACCCTCAATCCTGGGCCTTCTCCCTTCCTCCGGGATCCCCGGCTCTACAGTCAGTAGATCGATTTTTTACTGCCCTGGGTTTGGTATATGATGACCCAGATCGGGTCTCTCTTGCTGAGACAAAATTACGTAAGATACAGCAGGGAGATCGTCCGGCGGAGGAATTTGCTTCTGAGTTCCGTAGATGGGCCACAGATACTCAGTGGAATGACCCAGCTCTTAGGAGCCAGTTTTGTCATGGGCTTTCTGACAAATTAAAGGACGTTTTGGCTCAGTATGATTCTCCTCCATCACTGGAGGCTGCTATGGCCCTAGCTATCCGTACTGATAGACGGCTCCGGGAGAGGTGTGAGGTAACTCCGCCCCCTGTTGTTACTCCACCTACTACTAAAGTCCCTTATGTTGAGGTTCCCCTTGTCTGTTCGGAGGAGCCTATGCAGTTGGGAGGGACATCATTTCGTAGGAGGGGATTGGCGGTACGCCGCAGGACTAGAAGGTGTTTCTTCTGCGGGAAAGAGGGACATTTTGTTGGGGGATGTCCATCCCGTGCCTTGTTGAGCAAAAAGTCGCCGGAAAACTGTTAATCCCAGGTTGTGTGGTGGACGACAACCTGGGAGTATGTATTTCGTCCGCTAGTTCTTCTCAGTTCCTTGTACCAGTGGAGGTGGTGGTTGGTACGAGAGTGGAGAGATTTTCTGTTCTTCTTGATAGTGGGTCCGGGGCTAATCTGGTTGACGCTCAGTTTGCTCAGGCTCAAGGTATGCATCTGAGTGTATTGGTCAAACCGATCCCTATATTCTCCATTGACGCCAGGCCTCTCGGCCAAGGTAGCTTTGTTCATGAGGTTCATAACATTGACCTTCGGGTAGGGGCAATACATAGGGAACTATTATCTTGTTATGTGTTGGAGGGTCTACCTACTCCTATTGTGTTGGGACTTCCTTGGTTGGTTAAACATAACCCTGTGATTAATTGGCAGTCCAGAGATATAAGCCAATGGGGGGAGTTTTGCAAAAGTAACTGCATGAACACAGTCATCAGTGCGGTCGTGCCTAGTACTTTGCCTCCTTTTTTGGAGGACTTTGGGGATGTGTTCTCTGAGGAGGGGTGTCAGGAGTTGCCTCCTCATCGCGTGTATGACTGCTCTATTAATTTACTTCCTGATGCTAAGTTACCTAAAGCTAGGTTATATAACCTTTCTGGTCCTGAGAGGCAGGCTATGAAAGATTATATTTCGGAAAGTCTGGCCAAAGGGCATATTAGACCTTCATCTTCCCCAGTGGCCGCGGGGTTCTTCTTTGTGAAGAAAAAAGATGGAGGCCTACGCCCTTGCTTGGATTTCCGCGAACTTAATCGGATTACTGTTCGAGATCCGTATCCACTCCCTCTGATTCCTGATCTCTTCAATCAAATTGTTGGCGCCAAATGGTTCTCTAAATTGGATCTCAGGGGGGCGTATAATCTGATTAGGATAAAAGAGGGGGATGAGTGGAAAATGGCGTTTAACACGCCGGAGGGACATTATGAGAACCTTGTCATGCCTTTTGGTCTGACTACTGCACCAGCAGTATTCCAACATTTTGTTAATGACATTTTTCGTCATCTGGTGGGGCTGTTTGTGGTCGTATATTTGGATGACATTTTAATTTACTCACCAGATCTTGTGTCTCACCAGGAGCATGTGAGACAGGTGTTGCAGATCTTGCGAGACAATAAACTATACGCCAAACTGGAAAAGTGTGTATTCGCCGTACAGGAACTTCAGTTTTTGGGTTTCTTGGTGTCAGCCTCCGGTTTCCGTATGGACCCTGAAAAGGTGAGAGCAGTGCTTGAATGGGATCAGCCAGAGGATCTTAAGGCTCTGCAGCGTTTTCTGGGGTTTGCTAACTACTACCGGAAATTTATTTGTAATTTCTCATCTGTTGTCAAACCTCTCACTGACAAGACAAGAAAAGGGACGGATTTTTCTAAATGGTCAGACAAAGCTTGCCAAGCTTTTTCCTCTTTGAAAAAATGTTTTGCTTCGGCACCCGTTCTCATCCAACCAGATGCATCACAGCCGTTCGTTGTGGAGGTGGACGCGTCTGACGTAGGGGTGGGTGCAATATTGTCCCAGGGTCCGTCCCCTGGTAAATGGCATCCGTGCGCTTTCTTTTCTAAAAAATTGTCATCCGCCGAAAGGAATTATGATATCGGCAATAGGGAACTTTTGGCCATTAAGTTGGCTTTTGAAGAATGGCGTCACTTTTTGGAGGGGGCAGTCCACCCGGTCACCGTCATTACTGATCACAAGAACCTGCTGTATTTGGAATCTGCTAAGCGTCTGAATTCCAGACAAGCTCGATGGTCGTTGTTTTTTACCAGGTTTAATTTTGTTGTCACTTATCGCCCTGGATCTAAGAATGTTAAGGCGGATGCCTTGTCTCGCAGTTTCCCAGGGGCCGGGAAAATGGATGACCCGATTCCTATCCTTCAGGAGGGGGTGGTAGTGTCGGCTGTATGTTCTGAGCTTGAGGAGGAGGTGTTAGAGGCTCAGGGGATGCCCCTGCAGGACCTCCAGGGAGACTGTTTGTCCCAAATCAGTTGAGACAAAAGGTTATTGAGGCACATCATAATTCTGCTTTAGCAGGACATCCAGGGAGTAAGGCTACTTTAGATCTCCTTTCTCGCCAGTTTTGGTGGCCTAACGTTAATAAAGATGTTTTAACTTTTGTCGCGTCCTGTGGGGTTTGTGCTCGCTCTAAGACCCCTCATACCCGTCCGTCTGGGACCCTCTTACCCTTGAAACTTCCGGAGCGTCCATGGACTCATTTGTCTATGGACTTCATCACGGACCTTCCTCAGTCGTCAGGGAAGACTGTCATACTGGTGGTTGTTGACAGGTTCAGTAAGATGGCACATTTCATTGCTCTTCCTGCCCTCCCTAATGCTAAAACTCTGGCGCAGGTGTTCATTGGGGAGATTGTGAGACTTCATGGGTTGCCTTCTGATGTGGTGTCAGATAGGGGGTCTCAGTTTGTGTCCAAGTTTTGGAAGGCATTTTGTTTACGTCGGGGGATGCAATTGTCATTTTCCTCGGCTTTTCATCCGCAGACCAATGGTCAGACAGAGCGTCTGAATCAAAGCCTAGAGACTTATCTTCGGTGTTTTGTCTCAGAGAACCAGGAGGACTGGTCTTCTTTCTTGCCTCTGGCAGAGTTCGCTCTTAACAACAGGCGGAGCGAGTCCACTGGTAAGTCCCCGTTTTTTGGGGCATATGGTTTTCATCCCCAGTTTTGTACATTCAATGGGGGGGGCCCTTCTGGGGTTCCTGAGGAGGAGCGTTTCTCGTCGTCACTTGCTTCAGTGTGGAGAGGTGTATTGAATAATCTGAGTGCTATGGGGAACCGTTATAAACGTATGGCTGATAGGAGGAGAGTTTCTGGTCCAGATCTTAATGTGAACGATCTGGTATGGTTGTCTACCAGGAATATAAAACTTAAAGTTCCCTCCTGGAAGCTGGGCCCCAGATTCATCGGGCCGTACAGGATCAGTTCCATAATTAATCCTGTGGCATTTCGTCTGGACCTCCCTCCTACGTTTAAAATCCACAATGTGTTCCACAAGTCATTACTTAAGAGGTACGTGGCACCAGTCATACCATCACCTCTACCTCCTCCTCCAGTGGTGGTCAATGGTAACTTGGAGTTTCAAGTGTCAAAGATCATTCACTCACGTCTGAATCGCCGGTCCCTTCAGTACTTGGTGCATTGGAAGGGGTATGGTCCAGAGGAGAGGAGGTGGGTTCCTGCGTCTGACATTAACGCAGATCGTTTGGTGCGGACCTTCCACAGAACTCACCCGGGCAAACCTGGCCCTGAGGGTCCGGAGGCCCCTCGTAGAAGGGGGGGTACTGTCATGTGTGCATCGCCACGAAGATCGTCGCGGTTGCACATTCTGACTTCTCACAGCTGAGTTGCTGTTTCTTTGTGTTTGGCAGTTAGGGAGTTAATTCTGTCTGTGTCAGTTCTGGGACTGGGTGCAGTTTCTCCCGGCTGCAATTAATTATTTGTTGATTGGTTTCCTTTAAATCTCTGGTTGTCTGTGTTGGGAGTTGCCAGTGAAATTCTTCATGCAGACCACAGATAGGATTGTATCTGTATAGACTTAAGTTAAAGAGCTCCTTAGTTGTTTTAAGCTCACCTTGCTTAGAGTTTAATATCCCAGATCATTTATGTTCCTTCTGTGTTTGAGTGTGTATGCAAGTCTGTGTTTTCTCCAGTCTGTCTTATATGTCTAATCTGTGTATTTAGCAGATATCAGCCCATATCCCTTTGGTGGTAATCAGTATCCTTCTTAGGACTGATTACAGGGTTCAGGGACTGATAGGAGACAGGGTTAGGCTGGAGACTTGGACCTCTGAACCATTATCAGTACCTCCAAGGTGAGGGATTAGTTAGGACCCCAGTTTAGGGTCAGGTAAGACCCCCGGTCCTCCTCTTTCCTGTGACAGTGTATCAAGTCCTCAAGATTAACCCTGAGTTCAACGGATATCGTGTCAGGTAAATCTATTCTATATTTACATGCTGATGTTGCTAATCTATATGTTGTATAGAGTGTTGTTCTTTTAAGAATAGTTTACTGACATCGTACACATATCATAAGACCGCGTGACATATGACATCCACATGCAATCCATATGTAATGCGTTTTTAGCATCTTTTACATACTGTAATTCTCTATGTAATTTCTAGCTAGTTTACAAAACTAATAAAGCAATCTTAGATAGATATAGATAGACAGATAAGGTACTGCCACACTTAGTGATCTCGTTAGCGATCTCAATAACGACGCAAGCTAATGCGATCGTTTTTGTGATCGTTTTAATGTCGCCAGTAGCTGCCACACTTAGCGATCTCGTTAACGACGCATAAGCGGTTAGCGATCTCATTAACGACTTTAACGGTCATTGCGATGTAAAAAACAGCGCACATCGCTCACAAAAGGTGCCAGACACAGCGATATAGGCTCACCAGCGGGACGCCAACGATCTAAATACGGTCCAGAACTCTAGTGAACGATCAGCGAGATCACAGCAGGGGCCACGTCGTTGCTACATGCCACACACGTTAGCGTCACAAACGAGATCGCTAAATAGTGACGTATTTTAGCGATCTCGTTAGCGACGCTGTTTAGTGTGGCATACCCTATAGAATAGCTAGATGTCCTGTAGATATATAATGTCACAAGCCCCCTACATATAATAAACTTGCACCATTTAGTGCCTTTCATTTGGCACTAAATGGTTTTTCGCCTTAATTAACCTATTAGATTAAATAATTTAAAAAAGGATGTGAGTTACACCTCTATTTTTGATAACCAGAAAGGGAAAGCAGACTGCTGTGAGCTTATATTATCGGGCTGGGAAGGTCTCTGGTTATTGGGTCATTCCCAGTTTAAAAATACAAGCTTGCAGCTGTCCCAGAATTGGCATATCACATGAGATGCACCAATTCTAGAGCTATGCTCTCTAGACTCTTCCCGATTTCCTTGGTGCGTTGGCAATCGGGGTAATGGCAGTTGGGGTTGATGACAGTTGTGATTTGTCAAAAATCACAGTTGCCATAAAGTCCTGGGGTTAATAATGGAGAGGAGTCTATCAGACACCCTCATTACTAACCCAGTAACCAAAATTAAAAACACACACACAGAAAAAAAAAGCTTTATTTGAATAAAGAATCCCCCATACTATCCCTAGTTCACCAATTTATTTTAAAAAAATCCCATGCAGGTCAGAAGTATTCCAGCAAATCCGATCTGGTTCACAAATGGATATCTGAAAAACATAAAAAGACAGAAATAAAAAGAAAGTACAGTCTCTCGTTCACCAAATTATTAGCAGAAATGTTTCCATGAAGCTCCGACATAGTCCACACTCCCTGAATCTGGCTCTGGCAACTGTGAATAGCATATAACAAAATAATGGAGGACAGCATCACAAATACCAACAATAAATTAAAGTAAACAAGATGTTAAATATGGGTGGTTATAAGGACTATGGGAAACTGCAAAC
Organism: Oophaga sylvatica; assembly: GCA_033576555.1. Classification (NCBI taxonomy): domain Eukaryota; kingdom Metazoa; phylum Chordata; class Amphibia; order Anura; family Dendrobatidae; genus Oophaga; species Oophaga sylvatica. The sequence continues at coordinate 365,023,274 of JARQOD010000004.1, read as the reverse complement.
AGCTAAGCCAAACAAAAGAAAAGAACAGGAGTAGCAGCCAAAATATCCCAAAAAAATCATCTTTATTAAACATTGATAAAATCACAAGGAACAATGAATGGTGCAATTGGGGGAGCAAAACTCAGACTACTGATATGATATACCAAGATCAGGTCATGTTCACACATACGATCTCATACATATATATATAAGTGCCTCCAATGGTAAACTGCAGATATCTTTAATAGTAGCATAGTGCAAACAATATGTATATTTATTTATGTTATCCCCAGAAGCATAACATAACAAAAACAGTTATATTAATGCATAGTGAGGAAGGAGCTGCGCTCCGAAACGCGCGTCGGGGTGGATTGGGGTCGCGTTCAGCATACCTGCATGTATATCTGTTAAGGTAATTATACACTCTTGCCATCTACCACTTGGGATGAGAGATATATATATGTATTAGTTTGTACTATGCATGTCAGTACAATTATGGAGATACCATACATGTGTAGGTCATTTTTAAGTGGAGAAAATAAATTGCAAAATTGTGCAAAAAAAAAATTGCTTGTGCTGTAATTTTCCCAGACTCATTATGTTTTCACTTTTTCATCAATGGAACTGTGTGAGTTTATTTTTTGTGCCATAAGCTGACATTTTCATTAATATCATTTTGAGATAGCTGTGATGTTTTGATAGCGTCTTATTGCAATTTTTGAATGTTCTGGCATTCGAAAAAACAATTCTGTTGTTTACATTTTTTTGGTTATTACTCTATTTACTGATCAGGTTAGTTAATTATTTATTTTTAGAGATCAGACTTTTATGGACATAGCAAATTCAGAATATCAGATATTTGTATTTTTTTTAAACGTATTTATTTTAAATGGGGAAAAGTGAGGTGATTGAAGCTTTTATTTAAAAAAAAAACTTTCTATCTCTACCTCTCTCTATCTCTCTCTCCACAGTATTTCTGTAACATGTGCCCTACAGCCAGATGTCACATAGTGAAGAAGCTACATAAAGATGAGAAAGTTCTGGCTGCTATGACTGTGAATTAATGAACAAAAAATAAATCCATAAGTACCAACAAGAGATGAGCAGGATGCTCAGAAGATGTCTTGCAAGCTCTGACTAATCAAAAGTCACTCCATGGACGCCAGAAGGTTAGAGATTTGCGACTTCCCATCCAGCTGCCAGCTACTACTGACCTGGATGCTGGACTGGAATACTGTGAATCGATCCACTCATCTCTAGTCCCAACTGTCCTGGATACAGCGGACAGACCCGGATTTGGGTCTTCACCCTGCAGTCTCGGGCGTCTCCTGAATTTCCCTCACTACCACCACCCCTCTGACATCTCCGCCACCTGGGTAGAAAGAAATGGTAAATAGATGTGGGGGAGGGCCAGGGCTGCAGTGGTGGCTGATAATATCTCCTCTTGCATGCCCTGGTCTCCCCTCACATACAAAGAATGTCCCATTGTCAGTGTACTTGCCTCTCTGGTCTCTGCACCTTCAGGGTCTTCTCCATGTTGCTTAAGACCCCCTCCAGTCATTTGCATACAAACATAGACACAGTCCAGTTGCAACTTAAAACATAGAACTTTACTTCTTTCTTTTCGCAGCACATCCTTTCCAGATACAATATCAGCATAGGGTTCCATACAGTTCTCATTCTTCACTTTCCCTGCACTCGTTCCTAGGTCCTCCAGTAAGTGCCCGGATCGTACCGTCTCATATGGTACCGCAGCGTCCTCCCTTTTCAAACTCACTATGCTTAGGAGTTCCTTCGTCGGTTTCGACCCAGACATGAGGGCATCTGCCCATGAAGTAAGCTGTCACATTTTAGAGCGACCTGCGTCTTTGTACTGTTGTGACCTCTGCTGTAGCTTCTTTTCGACCACTGCTGTCACCACTGCTGCCTCGGCTGCACTTCTGGCCCACTGGGCCCTGGACAGCTGGGTTCTTTGCTTCTAATGTTACAGAGCTGTCTGCCCTATACGGGTTCTATGGCCCTATTAACTAGGATCAGAAAAACTCGCTATCTTATCCACGACTGGCTCTATATACATTATTGTGCCCCATCTAGTGTCTAATTCAGGGTACTACACTTTCCCTATACATAACAATATACACACATCAATATATGTACAGTCATAGCCAAAAGTTTTGAGAATGACACAAATATTATATTTTTCACATGATCTGCTGCCCTCTGGTTTTTATGTGTGTTTGACAGATGTTTTTATCACAAACAGAAATATAATTGCAAACAGTATTGAGATACAAAAGCTTATAATTGACAGTTAGAATGAGTTAATGCAGCAGTCAATATTTGCAGTGTTGACTAGTGTTGAGCGATACTGCTCGATATCTAAAAATATCGGATCGGAATGGTATCGCCGATATCACTAAATATCGTCGATATCCGATTCCGATACCGGAAGTCCCATGTAAGTCTATGGGAACCAAATATCGACATTAAAAAAAAACATTCTTGCCTTGTTGGTAGTGTTGAGTGATACTGCTCGATATCTAAAAATATCGGATCGGAATGGTACCGCCGATATCACTAAATATCGGCGATATCCGATTCCGATACCGGAAGTCCCATGTAAGTCTATGGGAACAAAATATCGCAACTAAAAAAAACCTTTATTTCCTTGTAAACACTAAATATACACACATAGAATACATATATATATATATATATATATATATATATATATATATACATGTCATTGTGACATATATATATATACATATATGTATAGTTTATACACTTCTACATAGTAAAATATCCTCTGATTCAATTGCCGGGTAAAGCCGGCTTCTGTGAAAAGACAGAAGCACCCGACATGAAATGACACTTGGTGTACATAGGGTTAACCATGTCTTTTCATGTCCTTTGCTATCTGATTTGCACAAACAATTACATCAGTCTATGTGTGCAAAATTTCACACCTGTAGGGGTTAATTAAAGGTGTAAATTCGTTGTAAAAAAACCGGACTTTTTTGCTACGAATTTACACCTTTAATTAACCCCTACAGGTGTGAAATTTTGCACACATAGACTGATGTAATTGTTTGTGCAAATCAGATAGCAAAGGACATGAAAAGACATGGTTAACCCTATGTACACCAAGTGTCATTTCATGTCGGGTTCTGCATTTTCACAAAAGCCTGCAATTGAATTAGCGGCTATTATACCATGTAGAAGTGTATGGACTATAAATATAAATATATATATATATATGTGTCACAAACTCAATGACATGTATATATATATATGAGGTGTAAAATTGCTGAAAAAAAATGCGTCGGCTCCCGCCCTATTTTCGCAACCAGACAGACAAAGCCAGTGAGTGGGGGCAGATAATAAAAGCCCAGAGAGGGACCATTATTTTTGGCCCCCCCCGGCTACTAACATCTGCCCCCAGACACCCCAGAAAGGGCAAATCTCTAATTAGATTTGCCCTTTCTGGCACTTTGCCCGTCTATTCCCATTGCCCTGTAGCGGTGGCGAATGGGTTAATAAGGGGTTAAAATGACCTTGCAATTGAAAGGTCACTTTAAGCCAGGTTAATAATTGAGAGCTGTCAATTAGACAACTATCAATTATTAATCCTATTGTATGAAAGAAAAATCAAACACACACACTTTAATAAAAAAGAAGTTTAATGAAATAATCACACAGTTTTTGACCATATTTTATTTACCTGCTAAAACCATTTCCTGTAATAAAAATAAAATAATAAAGCAAAATTATTCTTACCAATCCGATGCACAGTCAGGTCCCACGGTGTAATCCTTCAGAAAGGGTTAATGTTTACTGCAGGGACCGCAGCTAATGCTGCAGCCTCACAGTAAACCCCCAAATGAATGAGCTCCTCTCCTGGCTGACAGGAGAGGAAGTGAAAAGCTTAATTGATTGCTTTCCACTTTCACTTCAGGTCAGCCAGGGACACCATCAGTGACGTCAGAGGGAACTGATTAACAAAAATAGGGGTTCCCTTCGAAAAAAAAATGGCGTGGGGTCCCCCCTATTTTTGTTAACCAGCCAGATGAAGCAGACCGCTGAGGCCTGGATTTTCAGGCTGTTAAGGAGCCAAGATCCATGGACCTTGCCAGCCTGATAATACCAGGCCACAGCAGTCTGCATATCTTGGCTGATTAACAAAAATAGGGGATCCCCTCGAAAAAAATTGGCGTGGGGTCCCCCCTATTTTTGTTAACCAGCCAGATGAAGCAGACTGCTGAGGCCTGGTTTTTCAGGCTGGTAAGGATCCAATATCCATGGACCTTGCAAGCCTGATAATACCAGGCCACAGCAGTCTGCTTAGCTTGGCTGGTTAACAAAAATAGGGGATCCCCTCGAAAAAAAAACGGCGTAGGGGTCCCCCTATTTTTGTTAACCAGCCAAGTAAAATGCAGACTGCTGTGGCCTGGTATTAAAAGACTGTCAAGGCCCATGGATTTTGGCCCTCAACAGCCTGATAATACCAGGCTACAGCAGCCCCACATTTGGCGCATCAAAAGATGTGCCAATTGTGGCACTTTACCCGGCTCTTCCCACTGCCCTGTAGCGGTGGCAAGTGGGGTAATAAGGGGTTAATGTCACCGTTGATTGCACGGTGACAATAAGCCCGGTTAATAATGGAGAGGCGTCAATAAGACACCGATCCATTATTAATCCCAAAGTTATTAAATGCATAAAAAAAAGACAAAGCAAGAAAAAAGTATTTTAATGAAATAAAAGAGACAACACAGTTTTCATTTCTTTTATTGTACTCTCATTCCTGCGACGCCATCGATCTCCTGTAAAAAAAGAAAAAAAACAAACCAACAGTATACCACCTGTCCGACGCAGTCCATAGTAACGACTGTCCCACGACGATCCAGCTCTGCTACATCGCAATGACAGGCAGAGCCTGTCATCGCGACGCAGCACAGCTGATTACCTGCTTCCCCGGCGGTGACGTCATCGGACTGACTGCTTTACGGCCGGGATTACCCAGCAGTCACTGCAGTTATCGCGAGAAACTGCATGTGACCGCCGGGGAAAGATGATGGCGGCCATGAAGCAGTCCAGGCCGTGACCGCCGGAGATCTTCTGCCAGGTAAGTGCCGCTGACTCCTGACAGACCCGACCGACGGACACTGACAGTGACAGACCCGACCGACGGACACAGACAGTGACAGTGACAGTGACAATCCCGATTCCGGTATCCGATATGACGAAAATATCGGTATTCGGAATCGAAAGCCCGATACAGCTAATATCGGCCGATACCCGATATTTGCAGTATCGTATCGCTCAACACTACTTGTTGGTTAATTGTACATGAAGGAAAACAACAAAGAGTAATGTAGAATGTATTGGGGGAGGTTGAGGAGACAATAAAGGCATACATGTTTAACCCAATGCATTGGAATAGCATTAATATATTTTTTTTTGGAAATACGTTTGGATTGACGAACAAATTGACAATGTTGTTAACCTTTTTTCTATTTTGGCAAATATGTATGTTTCACAACTTCCATGCTCTTCACCTTTTTAACTTTTGCCAGTGCCACACTTTCTCCTTCATAATCTTCAGCAGCATCATCTTTCTCATCAAATTATTCTTCATCTTCACCTTCTTAATCTTCTTCTTAAACTTCTTGCTATTCATGTTTTTGTTTACATTACTCATATTGTTATTATTAAACTATTAATCTTCTTCATATTCAAATTCTTCATCTTCTTCCTCTTCATCTTCTTCATCATATTCTTATTTGTGACAGAGATTCCTGTACTTGTAATCTGTAAAAGTATGAATTGTTCATCCTTCCGTTCTTGCTGTCACAAAAGATTTAAATTACAACAGTATTTGTCCGTATTCAGTTTAGCCTGCAGCAGCAGGCATTTTCCAGGGGCACCACGAGGAGGAACGGACTCACCCCCATACACTGCTTAGTCTTCTTCTGCTTAGAATTTAGAACATATATTTTGCTCTTCATTTTGGTCTTATACTTCATGTTCTTCTGCTTTTTGATCTTCTGCTTATTGTTCTTCTGTCTCTTGTTCTGTATCTTGTAGTTTGTCTTAACCTTCTTTGTATTGTTGGTGATCTTCTTCTGGGTAATCTTTTATTTTTTCTTTGTGATGGTGTTCAGGCTGGTTGGCTTCATGCTCGTCGTCCTTGTTGTCATCATCTTCTTCTGGGTGGTCTTTAAGGTCGTCTAATTTCCGAGAACCAGCTGACGTTACTGGAACCCGGACGGGTATCAGATGGAGCAAGAGACAATGGAAGTAACGAGGACCAGCTGACTGTGCTGGAACCCGGAGGGGCAGCAGAAGGAAAAGAGGCAATGTCACAACCGAGTACCAGCTGACGTTACTGTGACACGGTTACTAAGCAGGAGGTACCTGTGCTCCAAAGCACTACCAAGGACCAGCAGACGTTGGTGGAACTCGGATACGGAGATGGAGGCACCTAGGCCAAAGGCACTGGGGAGAACCAGTTGACGGTACTGGACCCCGGACGGGTAGCAGAAGGAAAAGAGGCAATGTCACAACCGAGTACCAGCTGACGTTACTGTGACACGGTTACTAAGCAGGAGGTACCTGTGCTCCAAAGCACTACCAAGGACCAGCAGACGTTGGTGGAACTCGGATACCGAGATGGAGGCACCTAGGCCAAAGGCACTGGGGAGAACCAGTTGACGGTACTGGACCCCGGACGGGTAGCAGAACGCACCCATGAAAATGTAAGTTGACAGGACTCAAGCCGTCCGCAGTTACCGAATCACACAGTCCAACAGTGGGTGCTTGTCCTATTGTCACAATGGAAACAGCCTTTATTTACATATCCCACAGCACACATAGGAATCACCTAAACTGCAGGCACCATAGAGTCGGCTAACCCGAATGCAACACGACAGCACAACTTATTGGAGGATAATTGACGTTCACACTGCCAGGAAACAGCTGTCGTGCTGTAACCAGGCTGGCCAGGAGTCAGTACCCCTGCCAATTACTTACGAGCAACAAATGGCGGTGTTGTAGCCCAGGGAGTAGAGTTCAGGTGGTAGAAAGATGAACATAACAGGAGACATGGAAAACGTTGCCAAACAGTTATTTAATCTGAAAACGGACAGGCAAATTCAGGTGAGATCCATGCCTTGTTCATTTTCAGAAAAGTAAGCCGGTCTACATTCTCTGAGGATAGTCGCATGCGACGGTCTGTTACTACACCACCTGCAGCACTAAAGACGCGCTCAGATAATACACTGGCAGCAGGGCAAGCCAGCACCTCCAATGCATACTGGCTAAGCTCTGGCCATGTATCCAACTTAGAGACCCAAAATTTGAAAGGGGAAGAGGCATCTGGGAGTACACTTAGAGGGAAAGCCAAGTAGTCTGTCACCATCTTACGGAAACGTTTCTTCCTGGTGACTGGAGCCGTCTCGGATGGTGTAGACCTTGCTGGCGCTGTCACAAAACTTCGCCACATTTGTAACATACAGCTCTTGCCCTGTGCAGAGGCGCTGCTTGTGCTCCCTCTTGTTGTAGAGGTGTCTACACTGCCTCGACGCACAGAGCTGCTTTGTAAAGCAGTAGCAGCAGCAGCTCTCTCGGCTGGAATGTACAACAGTATGGATTGCACCAGTGTGTCTTGGTACTCCTGCATTTTACGGTCCCGGTTCACCAGTGTGATGAGGGTTTGTAAGTTGTCCCGGTAGCTAGGGTCTAGGAGGGTGTACACCCAATAATCTGACGTGGTGAGAATGTGGGCGATGCGGCGGTCGTTTCTCAGGCACTGAAGCATGAAATCAACCATGTGCTGCAGACTCCCAACTGGCCAACAAAGGCTGTCCTCTGGAAGAGGCGTCATCTCTGCCTCCTCTGCATCACCCCACCCTCGCTCTACATACTGACTAGAGCGTTGTGTACCTCCCTCTGTAGGGATTTCTTCCTCCTCCATTGACTCCTCCTCCTCCTCCTCATCCTCCTCACAAAGTGAGCCCTGCCCAGCCCTTTGTGAGGAACCACGTTGCGATGACTGTCTTGAAGGTAATTGAATTTGTGACTCCTCATCCTCCACCTCTTCCAAAACCTCTTCCTTTAGTGCTTTCAGTGCTTTCTGAAGCAGGCAGATAAGGGGTACAGTCATGCTGACTAGTGCATCATCTGCACTCGCCATCCGCGTTGAGACATCAAACGCACGCAAAACATCGCAGATGTCCTTCATAGAGGCCCACTCAGTAGTGGTGAAGTGTGAACGGCGCAAATTGCGAGTTGATTGCGCCTGTTGCAGCTGATACTCCATTACTGCTGGCTGCTGCTCACACAACCGCTCCAACATATGTAACGTGGAATTCCACCTGGTGGGTACGTCACATATGATGCGATGTTCAGGAAGGCGAAATCTGACTTGCAGAGCTGCAATGCGCGATCTGGCCATGCTGGAACGTCGCAAGTGAGCGCACTCTAGGCGGACCTTGTGCAGCAGTGCATCAAGATCCGGATAGTCCCTCAAAAAACTCTGCACGACCAAGTTGAGCACATGTGCCAGACATGGTATGTGAGTGAGGTTGCCAAGGCCCAGAGCTGCCACCAGATTTTGGCCATTGTCACACACTACCAAGCCTGGCTGGAGATTAGCTGACAAAAACCACACGTCGCTCTCCTGCTTGATGGCATCCCAGAGCTCCTGCGCTGTGTGGCTTCGATTCCCCATGGAAATTAATTTCAGGACGGCCTGTTGACGTTTGGCCACGGCTGTGCTCATATCGGTCGCAATAGGTAAGCGTTCACGGGTCCATGTGGAGGTATACCGTGACGGCTCGTGCAGCGATGATTCTGAGGAACTGGAGTAGGAGGAGGAATCAATGTGTACAGACTGGATTCATGCAATCCTTGGAGTTGGCAGAACACGTACAGCGCCACTGGCAAGATCTGTACCCGGCTCCACAACATTGACCCAATGGGCAGTGAGGGAAAGGTATCGTCCCTGGCCATGGGTACTGGTCCACGCATCGGTGGTCAGGTGGACCCTGCTACTGACGGCGTTTAGTAGCACATGTTTAATGTTTCCCTCGACATGTTTTTGCAGAGCAGGGACGGCTTGCCTGCTGAAATAAAATCGGCTTGGCACATTATATTGTGGGACTGCCAATGCCATAAAGTTCCTGAAACTGTCAGTCTCCACCAGCCTGAATGACAGCATTTCAAGGGACAGGAGTTTTGCAATGCCAGCATTCAGAGCCTGTGCTCGTGGATGGTTTGCCGAGTATGGCCGTCTTTTATCCCATGCCTGTGGTACCGATGGCTGTTTTGTGGTCTGGGAGTGTGACGATGACTGTGAACTTGCTGCTGTGGGTGGAATAACAGTTTGTCTATGGACAACAGTGATCGAGGTTCTTCCATGGAGATCCTGTGAGGAAGCCGAACCAGGTGTGTGTGAGCTGGAGGTAGAGGCTCCAACACGACCTGAAGATGTAGGTGCTGCTGTAGGTTGGCCTACATCTCCAGTGTGTCTTTGTAACTCAGCTACGTCCTTTGTCCGTACATGTTTCCACATATTTGTGGTATTCAGGTTACTGATATTTTTATATAAGAACGCTAACCAGCTCACCGGTTTGTAGAAGCACGGATCCTCCGCTTGATCAAACGTGAGGGTTTCAGCCTTGGCATTTTAACCAAAAAACAAATTGATTATCTCACAGTGTCTCATCCTATTATCCCTATCATGCATGGTCTCCCAAAAATTCACAAGGATATGAAAATCCCCCCCATGAGACCTATTGTCTCAGGGATTGGATCTTTAAATGAACATCTGGGTGAATGGGTTGACTCACTACTTCAACCACTAGTACAAATCACTCCTGGTTATATTAAAGATTCTAAAGAAGTGCTGAGAATGTTTTCCAAGAAAATCTGGTCTAAAGAAAATACTTGGTTATGTTGTGATGTGACTTCTTTATATACCTGTATACCTTACAATGTTGCCATGACAGCGCTGCAGTTTGTCTTAACGAAATTCAGTAATTATTCTCAGGATCTCATTAATTATATTTTACAAGTTATTCAATTTTTATTAACCCACAATTTTTTCTCATTTGACAATAAATTTTTTTTACAAAAATCTGGCGTGGCGATGGGTGCGACATTCGCGCCATCCCTAGCTAATCTTGTTATGTCATATTGGGAATATTTTTTATTTTTTCAGCTACTAATCCATTTATTGACTCGATTGCTTGGTATGGTAGATATATTGATGATTTACTCATCATTTGGAGTGGTGATGTACCTGCCATATCCGGATTTATTGATTATATCAATTCTAATTCATTCAACATACATTTTACTCATAAATTTCATCATAACAAAATTTATTTTTTGGATCTTGATTTATATGGGGTACATGACTCTGTTATTATTACTAAAACGTTCAGCAAACCTTGTGCTGGTAATTCTATCTTGCATGCAGCAAGCAGTCACCCCAAACATACTATTAAATCGATTCCTTTGGGTGAATATACCAGAATTTTGAGAAACTGCAGCGATCCTACAGCTTTGGAAACGGAATTTAATTGTGTGGATACAAAATTAAAAAACAGAAATTATCCTAAATGGCCATTAAAAAGAGCACGAACAATTGTAAGTAATAAAAACAGAGAGGATCTCATTAGTGGAGGGCGACAACAAAAAAATGATCTTGCAGTGAAACCATATTTTTGTGCTCAATATAGTCCTCAATTTGGGGACATCAAAAAAATCATTTTGAGATCGCTGCCTATTTTATATGAAGATCCCTCTCTTGCTGACATTCTTTCATCAGGTATTAATGTTGTTTCAAGGAAAGCGCCATCCATTGGTAACAAAGTTTCTCCAAGCATGTTCAGTAATAATTTCTCTTCTCATAAAACATCGTGGTTAGAACATAAAGGTTTTTATAAATGTGGCCACAATAGATGTGCACTTTGCAAATATGTTTGTGTAACGAAAACCTTTGAAAATAATGACAGCACTGCGATTTATACCATTAACAAATATATCAATTGTAATTCATGCTATGTGGTATATAAAATTATGTGCACTACTTGCAATTTATCCTATATAGGCTGCACTACTAGGAAACTAAAAATCAGGATCACTGAACATTTGCAGGATGTAAAGAATGTTTCTTCGAATCGCAATATTTCTGCTGCTGCTAAACATTTTATTTTTCAGCATGCTCGCAATGTTTCTTCCTTCCAAGTCACAGGTATTGAAAGTGTTAACCTGTCTGCCCGAGGTGGAGATGCACGTCAGCGACTCCTCACACGTGAAGCTTTCTGGATCTTTAATCTACATACCAGACATCCATTTGGTCTCAACAAAAGAAACGAATTGATGTTCCATTATTAATTTTATTTCTTTGCATTGATTTTATTTGTGCAAATATTGTTTTTTTTTTTTTTTTCTTTATTCGTTATGTGAAAATTGTTAAAGGACTTGTCAAAAATCACATGACATTTTTTCTGATCGTGATTGGTCTTCCTTTGTCTTAAATATGTGCCTTTGTCTGAATATGTCAGCTGTGATAAAGATCCCTGTGATCGAAACGCGTAGCCTTGTCCTGAGCTTGTCCAGGAGCATGTCATTATTCATGTTTTTATGAATCAATAAAGATGAAGATTTTATTGAAGCTGGATCCCTTTTTCCTTCATTTTCTACTGATATTTTTACCTCTTTTAACTTTTTGCTTACACAGCTTGCATTGAACATAGCAAATATCATCTACAAGTCTGTCAAAAAAGGACCACGCAGTGCAAGTCATGGGAGCGCCAATTTTGACATTTCTAAGAGAACTGCTCCCAACAGGTGCCAAACTGGAGGCTACAGGCAAGCGAGTCTGCAGCCTACCTCTCCCTCCTCTTTGTACCGTTGGGCCAATCTCTTCCTCAGAGCTGCTCCCACCACCTTCCTGTTGCTCACGCCATGTTGGGTCTCGGACTTCATCATCTCCACTACCCTCTTCCAACACCTGCTGCTGTTGGATGGTCTGGGCAGCACCATGCTCCACAAAACCTGGCACCTGAGTCTCATCATCATCATAAGATGCGTTCTGCGGTGTGCTGTGCATCGGCACTGGCTCACCCGCCTCTTCAGATTGAGAGAGACACAGCTGTTGCGCATCACTGCATACTCCCTCTTCTTCAAATTGCAGAATGCTGCTTGCCTGTGCCTGTGTTTGCGAGCCAACAGATTCTGTGAACAGAAGCAGAGACTCAGCTGGCTCCTGTACAGAACTCTCTGACTGCCTGGGCAATTTGACAGGCGGTGAACAGACAGATGGTTGCTCAACAGTGTTGTGTTCCTGAGAGGAGGTGGAAGGAATTGAAGTCGATGCATTGGCTGCCATCCAACCAACAACGGCTTCAATTTGTTCTTCCCGCAGCAGGGGGGCACGCCGAGCTCCTACCAAAGTGCGCATAAAGGAACGCTCATGGGTAAAACTGGTGGATGCTGTGTCACTGAGGGCGGCAGCAGCCACAGAATCCCCACGTCCTCTCCCTGCTGAAACTCCACGGCCACGACCACGTGCCTTACTCCCTGCCTTCTTCATCTTGGTAGATTGATAAAGAAAGTCAGAAAAATTATAAGGCCTAAGTGTGGTTATTACGCAGAGACTGAAGTGAACACTGAAACACAACTGTTCACAATCTGTGAAAGGCTACTCCTTTGTCTACTTCTATAGTGTTTGCAACCAATGTATTGGATACGGATGGAAGCGCGTCACACTAATAGATTATATTTATTTTAAATGGAATGGAGCAGAACCAATTGGAGAGAAATGAAAAGGATGAGGCACTGAGACACGCTCAGCAGAGTACAAGCAGCAGTGCTTGAACAAGTAACTGGAGCGTGATGTGCACTCAAAAAATAAAAAACACAGACTGAAGTGAACACTGAAACACAACTGTTCACAATCTGTGAAAGGCTACTCCTTTGTCTACTTCTATAGTGTTTGCAACCAATGTATTGGATACGGATGGAAGCGCGTCACACTAATAGATTATATTTATTTTAAATGGAATGGAGCAGAACCAATTGGAGAGAAATGAAAAGGATGAGGCACTGAGACACGCTCAGCAGAGTACAAGCAGCAGTGCTTGAACAAGTAACTGGAGCGTGATGTGCACTCAAAAAATAAAAAACACAAACTGAAGTGAACACTGAAACACAACTGTTCACAATCTGTGAAAGGCTACTCCTTTGTCTACTTCTATAGTGCTTGCAACCAATGTATTGGATACGGATGGAAGCGCGTCACACTAATAGATTATATTTATTTTAAATGGAATGGAGCAGAACCAATTGGAGAGAAATGAAAAGGATGAGGCACTGAGACACGCTCAGCAGAGTACAAGCAGCAGTGCTTGAACAAGTAACTGGAGCGTGATGTGCACTCAAAAAATAAAAAACACAGACTGAAGTGAACACTGAAACACAACTGTTCACAATCTGTGAAAGGCTACTCCTTTGTCTACTTCTATAGTGTTTGCAACCAATGTATTGGATACGGATGGAAGCGCGTCACACTAATATTTAAATTGCATGGAGCAGCAAGAATTACACTGAAGAAAAAAAAAAGAGTCTGTGAGTGACACGTGCAGATGCCTACAGACAGCGTTGCATGCAGAGCAAACTGCAGCGTCACCTGCACTCACACACACCTTGCAGAGCTGTTAAAACAACACTGCAGGCAAAAGGAAGCTTTACACAGCGGTTGGTGCTAGCCTACCTACAGCACAGTACACTAAATCGCAATCTCTAACTGTCCCTCAGAGTCAGCACAGCAGCGTTCTGTCCCTTACTGAATTCACAGCACAGTGACGATAAAATGGCGGCGGCGCCTTTTATAGTGCATTCTGACATCATTTCAGCATCCAATCACAGCCATGCCATTAGTTAACATGACTGCAGCAGTACAGGATGTGCCCACACTTCTTAGGATTCCTCATTGGCTGACTAAAATGACATTGGCTCTCAAAGAATTATGGGAACTTCCGATTCCGGTATACGATATATGGAAAATATCGGAACTAAGTATCGAAAGGCCGAAACAGCTAATATCGGCTGATACCCGATACTTGCGGTATCGTATCGCTCAACACTAGTGTTGACCCTTCTTCTTCAGGACCTCTGCAATTCTCCCTGGTATGCTCTCAATCAACTTCTGGACCAAATCCTGACTGATAGGAGTCCAATCTTGCACAATCAATGCTTTCATTTTGTCAGAATTTTTAGGTTTTTGTTTGTCCACCCTTTAGAATCATGGACACTTTTGAGGACTTCAAGGCGAGAAGATTCAGGTACATATATTTTGTGTTTCTGCATCCAAAACCCCTCTTTGAATGAAAGATCGACGTCTTCCGAAGGATGGTTAAGGAAAGATTCCTCTTGATATCATCTTTAATTCTATTACATAGTCCTCTAGAGTGCAATATTCCCAAAAAATTTTTAGGGCCTAGAATTGTATCGTCATTACTAGACCTCTCCTGAGGTTCCGAACACATCCTGGACAGGGCGTCAGCCTTGCCATTTCTTGAACCAGGCCGGTAAGAAATTATAAAATTGAATCTTGAGAAAATAAGGCCCATCGTGCTTGTCTTGCAGACAATCTTTTTGCTGTACGGAGGAATTCAAGATTCTTGTGGTCCGTGAGGACAGTCACAGGGTGATTGGCACCTTCCAAAAGATGTCTCCATTCGGAGAAGGCAACTTTAATGGCTAACAGTTCTTTATTACCGATGTCGTAGTTCTTTTCTGCAGGTGACATGGTGTGGGAAAGAAACGCACATGGGTGAAGTTGCATTTTGTCCCCAACTCGCTGAGACAGAATGGCTCCCACTGCAGAGTCCGAGGCGTCCACTTCGACAGTAAATGGCAATTCAGGATTTGGGTGTACTAACAATGGAGCAGACGTAAAAAGAGTTTTCAATTTGTCAAAAGCCTCCTGTGCTTCCGGAGACCAGAAAAATGCTTTGGTCTTTTTTGTTAGTGTAGTAATTGGTAGTATGATCCGTGAAAAGTTCTTTATAAATTTTCGGTAAAAATTTGCAAATCCTATGAAACGCTGGACGTCTTTTAAATTTCTTGGAACAGGCCAGTCCACTACAGCATTGATTTTGCCGGGATCCATGCTCAGACCTTCTGGGAAGATGATATATCCCAGAAATTGGATACTGGTTTGTTCAAACTCACATTTTTCAAGTTTAATGTAAAGATGGTTCTCCTGTAGTCGTTCCAAGACTAACTGGACGTGCCTGCGATGCTCTTCCAAGGTGTCTGAAAATATAAGAATGTCATCGAGATAAGCCACAACGAATTGGTCCAAGAAATCTCAAAATACATCATTAATAAAATGTTGAAAGGTGGCTGGGGCATTGCTAAGACCAAAGGTCATAACCAGAGATTCAAAATGTCCATATCTCGTTCTGAAGGCGGTCTTCCACGCATCTCCTGGGCGAATCCGTATGAGGTTGTAAGCCCCTCTAAGATCCAGCTTCGTAAAGATTTTCGCAGAACGGAGTTTCTCAAATAGTTCAGGAATCAAGGGTAGCGGGTAGCGATTCTTGACAGTGATATTATTCATCTCTCTGTAGTCAATACATGGCGCAGAGTGGAGTCTTTCTTTTCAACAAAGAACAGGGGTGCCCCAGCTGGAGATGTGGAAGGTCGAATAAAGCCTTTCTCTAAATTTTCATCCAGGAACTTTCTTAATACCTTCAATTCAGGTTCGGAAAGATTGTAAATCCGTCCAAATGGAATGGTTGCTCCTGGCAGCAATTCAATGGGACAGTCGTAAGGACGGTGAGGAGGTAATTGATCTGCTTTCTTCTTACTGCAGACATCAGAGAACTGCTGATATTGAGGTGGTAGTTTCTCTTCCTTCTCATGCGAAATCTCAGAGATTTGGACTTGTTGGAGAACAGGGGGTTCCTTATGACAATTATTCTTACAGTAGTCAGATGGAAAGGTGATGGTCCTTGATGCCCAGTTGATAGAAGGGCTATGGACTGAAAACCAGGGGATCCCTAGAATAACCGGAAATTTCGGAGATGAAATAAGGTGGAAACTGACAGCTTCATGATGATCCGGTTCGATACAAATCTCCAGTTCGATTGTCTCATGCGTGACAGGTCCAGAAGACAAGGGTGATCCATCCACAGTTTCCATTTCAATTGGTGTGGATTTGGTCCTACTGGAAATATTATTATCACGTGTAAATTTTAAGTCCATAAAATTTCCTCCTGCTCCCGAATCCAACAGGGCAGAGCATTGTATTTTTTGGGTGCCCATTACAACCTGAATGGGGATTACAAAATGAGATGATGTAGTATGTATTTTGTCTATTTCTGGCGTTACTGATGAGATAGTCTGCAAGATGGAATCCGACTGCTGAGAAAGGTCCATATTGCTGGCAGACCTGTTGTTGGTAAATGCTATAGTCCTTTTGTTAGGACAGTTGATGGCATAGTGTCCAGGGTCCCCACAATAGAGGTAGAGATGTTCTGCACGTCGCCTCTCCTTCTCCTGTGCAGAGAGTGGTATTCGGATGACGTCGATCTGCATCGGTTCAGACACGCCTTGCGTCTTTTCTTGGTGGTCCGATGCTGAAAATGAGAAGCCAGGGCTATTCCCAAGTGATCGCAGTCTCTCCTTTCTCCTTTCAGTAAGTCTTTGGTCAATCCGGATACATAGTTGAATAAAGTCCTCCAACTGGTCAGGGGTCTCAACCCTGGCAAGATCGTCTTTCACTGGTTCTGATAACCCTCGTCGAAATTGACTTCTCTGGGCCGCTGGATTCCAGGTGGTGTCGGCCACCCAGCGACGGAACTCCGATGTATATTCCGCAACAGAGCGACGTCCTTGGCGCAAATTATGTAATTTGGTTTCTGCTGTGGCACAGCGGTTTGGGTCATCAAAAACTTGATTCATAGCTGCGATGAAAGCTTCCAGGTCATTAAGGAAGCCCAAGCAAGAGCTTCATCCGTCAGGAGATTTATCATGAAAAAAACTTTCTTCCTCTCACTGGTAAAGGGAGCAGGTTGCATCTGGAAGTATATGCGGCATTGATTGAGGAATCCTCGGTACTGCTTGCGATCCCCACTGAACTTTGCAGGCAGCGGCAGCCGCGCGTTTGATTCGGACCCTGAATTGCGCACGTCCAGAAGTTGTTTTTGTAGCTCAATTACTTCCTGTTGTATCGCCGTGAAATCAGTTTGTAACTTGGCATATTTTCCTTGAGAGTCAGTACAAAAACTTTGAAGCTCCGTAACTTGCCGCCTCAGGGTGTTTACAGCGGACTCCATTTTGGCGCGAGATTATTCTGTCAAGATCCCGTCTGGGTTGGAGCCGATGTTACTGCAAACACTAGGGGAAGCAGAGGCAGGTAGCGTAGTCAGGTGGCAGCCGGAGGTCGGTACACAGGAAAGCAGTGTTTGTAGCAGAGGAGCAGGCAGATAACGTAGTCAGGTGGCAGCCGGAGGTCGGTACACAGGAAAGGCAGTTCGGTAACAGAGGAGCAGGCAGATAACGTAGTCAGGTGGCAGCCGGAGGTCGGTACACAGGAGAGCAGTGTTTGTAGCAATGGATCAGGTGGAGAGCGTAGTCAGAAGGCAGGCCGAGGTTGGTTCACAGGAGAGCAGTGTTTGTAGCAATGGATCAGGCGGAGAGCGTAGTCAGAAGGCAGGCCGAGGTCGGTTCACAGGAGAGCAGTGTTTGTAGCAATGGATCAGCAGGAAACGCTTGACTAAAGGCTTGGAGCTCAATAATCTCGCAATGACACACCCACAGGGCCAGGTTTATATAGGGTGTGTAATTGGCAATCAGAGGCCCAATCAAGAGAGCACTAGGTGTAGCCAATCAGGAAGAACAGTCAATGGTATCTGGGTTCAGCAAGGAACTTTGCAGCCAGAAGAATAGCTCAGATGGTAGAGCTGCTGGCCAGTGGACAAGAGGTACTGGGTTCGACTCCTGACAAGAAAATGACCCAGAGCATACCGCTGAACCAACGCTCAAGTGGTTTACTGTAAGGGGCAACGTGTAAATATTTCAGATGGGCCTACTCAAAACCCAGACTTTAATCCTATTGAGAATATGTGGTCAGAGTTGAAGATTGCTGTTCACCAGAGGAAACCATCTAACTTGATGGAGCTAGAGCAGTTTTGCCTTGAGGAATAGGGAAAAATCCCAGTGGCAAAATATTGAAAGCTTATAGAGACTTATGCAAAGCAAATTGCTACAAAAGGAGGCTTTGCAAAGTACTGACTTTAGGGAGGTTAATTGTTATGCACGCTGAAGTTTTCAGTATTTTGCCTTATTTGTTGTTTTCTTTTGCAGTAACAAGAAAGCCAATGTTTATTTATTTGTTTTACTCATTTATATAGTGCCATTAATTCCACAGCGATTTACAGACATTATTGGCACTGTTCCCGATTGGGCTCACAATCTAAATTCCCTATCAGTATGTGGGAGGAAACCCACGCAAACACTGGGAGAACATACAAACTCAATGCAGATGTTGTCCTTGGTGGGATTTGAACCCAGGACCCCAGGCTGCAGTTCTAACCACTGAGCTACCATGCCACCCATGTTCAAAGTTTTAGGCATATTCTTTATATGAACTGATGCAAAGCCTCAAAAAAAACAGTGAAATTCCAGGTTGTGAGGTAACAAAACGAAAAAATGCCAAGGGGATTGATACTTTTGCAAACCTCTGTATTTTACTCACATGTATAGAGCTATTAATTACACAGCACTTTACAGTATGCATTGTATATGAAAGCACTTTTAAAACAAAATCTAGAGCAGCAACATATTTTCTATTGATGGTTGTGGGGGAAATTTTGCAACTTTAAGATGCTTACATAAAGTAAATTTTATACATATTGCATGTATTTAAAATCTAATTTTGTAGGTAGTTATTCAGTAGCCTCACACCAGTCATTTACAGAGAAGAGCAAAAGGGTAACAAAGTTCTGAACTTTTGATTTTCAGTCTCCATATCTCATTATCCACTTCTGCTTTTAACTTGAGACTGCCATTATTTTATAGGCAATCACCTTGGAGATCTCAAACTTGAATATGACTTGCAACTATTTAGTATATGATTAGTTATGTAGATTCTTGTCATTTCACTGCATTGTTACTGTTTTGCTCCTAAAGATCTAAATTTTAATTTCTAATTATTTTGTTAATATTTTGTAAATCCACCTTTGGCTTTCAACATAGCCTGAATTCTTCTGGGCATGCTCTCGATCAGATTGAAACGTGTTGAATGAAATTTGATCTCAGGTCGCTTCTACACGTTCCCAAAGTTGGTGCATACAGGTGGACTCACTTCGTTATGTATACAGTTTTTTCTTCAATTCTACCCACAAGTGATTGATTGGGTTGAGGTCTGTGGACTGTGGGGCCAATCCAGCACCTCTATTTCATTGTCATTGAACCATTTCTTCCCCAATCTCAAAATATGCTTTGCATTGTTGTCCTGTTGGAACACTATGTCGTCATTTTTATATCCATAGTACTTGAGTGTATGAAGTAACTCATCTCGTAGGATACTCACATATAGCCCCCGTCTCACATAGCGATATCGCTAGCGAGATCGGTGCTGAGTCACTAGTTTTGTGTCGCAGCAGCGAGCTCACCAGCGATATCGCTGTGTGTGACATTCAGCGACGATCAGCCCCCCTGCCGGGTATTGCTGATCGTCGCTGAAATGTCAGGACATTTTTTTGATCGCTGGTCTCCCGCTGACAGGCACGCATCGCTGCGTGTGACAGGCGGGAGACCAGCGATCCGCTGGTAACCAAGGTACATGTCGGGATTCCAGGCACCGCGCAGCGCCTGGAAATCCGCTGTGTACCTTGGATACCAGCTCCCTGCATCAGGGCGCTGGTATCCAAGGTACACTGCGGGTAACTAAGCGATGTTACCCGCAGTGTCGCTGTGCTTATCGCTGCCTGTTTGGCAGCTCAGCAGCGATCATGTAGCGATACACCAGCGATCCTGACAAGTGCATATCGTTGTCGGGATTGCTGGTGTATCGCTATGTGAGACCCAGCCTTAAAGCTCAGTAAAGAGACCACCATCAATCCTGGTTAAGCATCCAATGCTTTTGGCTGTGAAACAACCCCATATTATCAGGCTTCCTCCACCAAACTTGACATTTCCTTCAATTTCCCAATACGCTAGGCCTTTTTCCTTTGCTTCTTTCACCCATTTGCACCTATCAGAGCCTAGTCTACTGACTTTCATGTTATCTCTCCAAATCTCTCATTTCAAATCTTTAAATGTCCACTTTTCATACTTGTTTTCAAACTCAAACTGACGCTTCTTATGACAATATTGAAGTTGAGGCTTCCTCACTAGTGATGAGCGAGTATACTCGTTGCTCAGGTTTTCCCGAGCACGCACGGGTGATCGCCGAGTATTTGGAAGTGCTTGAAGATTTAGTATGTGTTGCCGCAGCTGCATGATTTGCGGCTATTTGACAGCCTGAATACATGTGGGGATTCCTTAACAAACAGGCAATCCTCACATGTATTCAAGCTGTCCAGCAGCCATAAATCATGCAGCTGCGGCAACAGAAACTAAATCTCCGAGCACTTCCAAATACTCGGAGACCACCCGAGCAACGAGTATACTCGCTCAACACTATTCCTCACCTTTTTCAGGCCACCATTCCAGACTGGTGCAATGTGTGTCGCACTGTGCTTGCATCAATGTCTGTGATCTCACTATTATGAAGCATACAAGTCGTCTTCACTTCTGTTTTTGTTGTGCAAGACCTGAAAGATTTTGGGATGAGTCGACTTATTGACTTCGATATTTTGCCTGGATGCTCACCTTTTGGCCTCTGAATGGATGTGGCATTCATATAATGCAGTTTGGCAATTTTCTTGGCCAAGAGACTGCTATCAATGAGCTGGATGATGCTGTTTTTCCTTTCTTGGAAAATCTTCTTCATTGCTGCTGCTCAATTCGAAACAATGACCTTTCACTTGGGAATCAACCTAATAACACACTTAGCTATTAGGGAATGTGAGAACTGGTTGTATTTTGTAGTATTCATGAAAGAAAATATTTTTCCACCGCCAAAAGCAAAACAGTAACAATGCAATGACATGCAAGAATTTGTATAACTAATCACATGCTAAATAGATGCAAATAAAATTTATGTATGAGCTGGCCAAGATGATTGTCTATAAAATAACGGTAGTGTGCGATCAAAGCAAAGCAATACTGTAGTGGATGGTGAGATATGGAGCCTGAAAGTCAAAAGTTCAAAACATTGTTACCCTTTTGCTCTTCACTGTATGTGTTAGTCTTAATTTGAAATTAGCTGGAGCCAAGGCTGCAAGACCACTTAGGCCTGTGAATCGGAAAAACAGTCAGTGATGCGCTATTCTATTGAATTCACCTGACTGTTGCAGGTGCAATTAGTTATTAATGTGCTAGAATATATTTTGGCAGTGGGATCAAACTTTTCAAATGGAGCAGCACTATGGGTTTCCCTGGTATACCTCTTATTTTGTATCAAAACTATTGCAGTTATCATGTTGGATATTATTTTTCACTAGATTGTATGGTTTCTTAACCCGAGAAATTGTGACATATTAAAGAAATGATTATACTTTTACAAATTGCAAACCAGAAAACATATTAGAGGAACACGTGCTTTGTAGTTTCACATTCCCATAAATGTCTCCAGTTTGGGTTCCCATAAATGCCTCCAGTTTGGGTTCCCATAAATGCCTCCAGTTTGGGTTCCCATAAATGCATCCAGTTTGGGTGTGGAGTTTACAAAAAAAATGCAGATTTAAAACAACAATGAAGAATAAACAATTAATTATTGTTTTCCAAATATTTGAACATGTACCAGAAACCTGAGTTTCAAGTTTTCAGTAGTAAAATGGAGATACTGGTTGTGTTGTTTGTAAAACAAAGAGGTAGACTTGGCAAAGAGAACATGTGAAAGAAAAAAATGTTTCAGAATGACAGGTTACTCAAGTATTCTAAGAATAACAGCTACAATGGTGCAGGGAACGACTACTCCCTTACATTGTGCTTAAACACATTTATCAAATATTAAAAATTACATATTTTTCTTTAGGCTAGTGAAATAAGAAAATGACAGCTAAGATGTAAAAACGGGAAAAATAGAACTGGTACCTATAATAACCATTAAATAAAAGTGCCCATAGGCGCAAACTTTACCCATCGTTTTACCACACTGCAACTTCTATTGTTGGGTATTTTTGAACATGTCGTAATAAGAACAATGTAACAAATGGGCATAACTATAGTAGGTGCAGTGGCTGCAGATGCACCTGGTGCTCAGAGCCCCGTAAGACAAAAAAGTCAGCTTGGGCCATAAAAGAAGACCAGTATTATTAATGATTTGTGATAATTTGGGGCCCTTTTGGAGATTTTGTATTGAGGCCCACAAGCTTCAAGTTACGTCATTGATAAACGCCCTGTTGTATACCGTTGCTGGAAGGTTCTTTACTCCACATTTATTGCTGTACATTACTGCTTTGTTTTATGGGCAGCTGAATTTAGAAACATATAAAACTGCACAAATTTGCAACTGTACAAATCTAGAGGAAAAACTATGTCATTCACCAGTTAATAAAAAATAAACTTTATTTCTCCATGGTATAAAAGACCATAATAGAGATACTGTACTTCACATATTAACAATTGCAGTTTCATATCTATATTCCCTTCTTCATGACCCTAAAGAAGTTAGCGTAGATACAAGACGCATACCTCACTGATTCACAAATTAGAGTCCATGGCAGATACAGAGTTGGACATAAAATGTTCCTGTATTTAAAAGACTGGATTTCTCAATCATTAAAAACATAAACAGCAATAAGATTTTTTGCATCTTAGCAATCATAATGTAATGGCTATATTCATTGAGCTGCAAGTGAATAAATCAACTTATTGTAAAATAAGCTAAATTAATCAGTGGTCCGGAATACAACTTCATTTTCATCCTAAATCCCTAAATATTTATTGCCATAATAAAAAAAAATTTTCTATAATACTTGGATGAAATATCTCTTATCCTTCCCTAACTACACTATCTGTTTTTTTCTTTTTAATTTCCAACTTCCTTTTTGATGACGTTTTGTTTGGGAATCCCAGTGCATGCTGGATATTCTGACAACTTGCACTGATTTTGCGCCCTGTTGCCAGCTTGCCACTGCTGATCTTTGCTGTCAAAAGTGTGGACTGTCATTGTGCACAGGGCCGGCTCCAGGTTTTTATGGGCCCCGGGCGAAAGAGTCTCAGTGGGCCCCTTTAACAGACTACGATTCATGATGCACAGATACTGCAGAGAAATATAGGTACAGTACAATGCCAAACACTTCACTTCTTCCATTGCATGAGTGATATCTATTGTAAATTGTACAATAGCTCAAAAACCGCCAAATCCTCACAGCGCACAGTACAGACTGGACAGTATAGTCCTCCATACAATATTATGGGCACCACATAGTCCTCCATACAGTATTTTGGGCCAAATATAATGCTCCATAAAGAATATTGGACCCCAAATAATGCTCCATACAGGATACTGGTCCCCATATAATGCTCCATACAAGATATGGAGCTCTCCTCTGCACTGTGCTGCGTTCTGCACTGTTACTGCTCAAAAAAGGGCACTGTGGAAAAACTCCCTATCATCATCATCATTGACTCCCCATCATCATCATTGTCTCCCCATCATCATCACCTCCCCATCATCATTGCCTCCCCATCATCATTGCCTCCCCATCATCATTGCTTCCCCATCATCTTCGCCTCCCCATCATCATCGCCTCCCATCATCATCGCCTCCCCATCATCATTGCCTCCCCATCATCATCACCTCCCCATCATCATTGCCTCCCCATCATCATCGCCTCCCCATCATCATTGCCTTCCCATCATCATCGCCTCCCCATCATCATCACATCCCCATCATCATTGCCTCCGGGCCCCAGCTCACCACCATCACTGCCTCCCCCTACCACCATCACACATACAGCACTACATAATCATTGCCTCCGGGCCCCGGCTCACCACCATCACTGCCTCCCCCCACCACCATCACACATACAGCACCGCATCATCATTGCCTCCGGGCCCCGGCTCACCACCATCACTGCCTCCCCCCACCACCATCACACATACAGCACCGCATCATCATTGCCTCCGGGCCCCGGCTCACCACCATCACTGCCTCCCCCCACCACCATCACACATACAGCACCGCAGCACACATACACAAACATCTCACCTGTCCGGCGTCCGCGCACTCTCTGCCACACAGAAGGCCGCTGAATGATGACGTCATTCAGCGGTGCTGGTGTGAGAGGAAGCACCGACGCCTGCAGGCGCCCCCTGGAGCCCGGAGCTGCGGCAGTGGAGGCACGGGGAGAGGTGAGTATTGCACCGGCTGCTACCGGGGCCCTGAGCAAGCGGGTGCCAGGGTGCCCGATGGCGAGTGGGCCCCCCCACCTGCTCAGGGCCCCGGCACTTAACCGGGTATGCCGGGTGCTGACGCCGGCCCTGATTGTGCACACCGCACAGTTCACATCGTGAAGGGATTAGCCAAGCCCCTGAAATGGGTGTCACTGATGATGCTTTGTTTCGGACAGTAAGATGGACCCCCATTTGACACATTAATTTTTTTTTCCCTATTTTCCTTCTGAAAATTTGGTGTTTGTCTTATTGTCCTGTGCATCTTATAGTCTGAAAAATACGGTAATGTGTGTACATTTCAGCAGCCAGTCAGGGCACAGAAACCATACACAACATCATGACACAAGGTCCTCTGTGATTGGCTGCTAAAGTCACATATCACTGTCCATATAAAAAACAGATATCTTCTTTTCTTAACACCATTTACTAATGCACAGTGCAGAGAGGCCAGATCCTGTTAGTGCTGCTGCTCCTGAAAGTGAACTTGTCAGTTAGCTAGGTAGGATCCTGTCCTATGTGAAATTGATCTTCAAGCAATTAACTAAATTGTTCTAAAACTGTGTTTCAGTCTCAGGTGTCTCAATTTGCTAATCTAAATCGCTTGTGATAAAACCGTGTTTCAGTAAAGAATCAGGAATCCACATTTGTTCATCAAAATCGTTAGGTATAAGAGTGTTGAATCTAATCTAAGAAAATAAATAGTAATTGTTCATTCAGTGACAGGTGACTGAGAGGTGTGGGCCTAGGGTTGTGAAACAGCAGGTTACAAGAGGGGAAGGCTAGAATCATAGAATCATAGAATGGTAGCGTTGGAAGGGACCTCCTGGGCCTTCTGGTCCAACCCCCTGCTCAAAGCAAAATCACTAAATCATCCCAGAAAGATGTCTGTCCAGCCTCTGTTTGAAGACTTCAATTGAAGGAGAACTCACCACCTCTCGTGGCAGCCTGTTCCACTCATTGATCACCCTGTCAAAAAGTTTTTTTTTCTAATATCTAATCTGTCTCCCCCATTCAGTTTCATCCCATTGCTTCTAGTCTTTCCTTGTGCAAATGGGAATAAAGATAATCCTTCTACAATGTGACAGCCCTTGAGATATGTGTATACAGTTATTAAGTCTCCTCTCAGTCTTCTCTTTTGCAAGCTAAACATTCCTAAATCCTGTAACCGTTCCTCATAGGACATGGTTTGCAGACCTGTCACCATTGTGGTCGCTCTTCTCTGAACTTGCTCCAGTTTGTTGATGTCTTTTTTAAAATGTGGTGCCCAAAACTGGACACAGTATTCCAGATGAGGTCTGACCAAAGAGGAGTAGAGGGCAATAATGACTTCACGTGATCTAGACTGTATGCTTCTGTTAATACATCCTAGAATTGTATTTGCCTTTTTTGCTGCTGCATCACACTGTTGACTCATGTTCAGTCTGTGATCTATTAGTATACCCAAGTCTTTTTCACATGTGCTGTTACTTAGCCCTATTCCTCCCATTTTGTATATGCTTTTTTCATTTTTATTGCCCAGATGTAGTACTTTGCATTTTCCCTGTTAAAAAACATTCTGTTAGTTGCTGCCCACTGCTCCAGTTTATTTATATTTTTTTGAATCCTCTCTCTTCTCCAGTATTAGCTATCCCTCCTAGCTTTGGGTCATCAGCAAATTTAATCAGTTTACCCTCAATTCCTTCATCTAAATCATTTATACGGATGTTGAACAATACAGGACCCAGGACAGAGCCCTGTGGTACCCCACTTGAGACATTCTTCCAACTGATTGTGCAGCCATTTACGACATGGGAATCAGGCTGTGGTAAAGCAGGTGGAGGCAGTCCCCACAGCCTCCTGAGGAAGGAGAAGAGGAAGCATACACCTGAAAAGGATTAATGTATTACCTTCGTTATCATTTTTTCTGGCTTTGTACTTTGTGAAAAGCCTTTATGAGTGTAGCAGTACGTCAGCTACAAAAGCTACCTAGCTTAAATGTTTTATTATTAAAATGAAACTACCAAGTTTCTGTTCCCCACGATCTAGAACAAATGTTTATTGTTTTTAAGAAAATGTTGACAGTCTTTGTCACACCTTCTTTATAGTTAAAAAAAAATTATTTGCTGTGCTAGTGTTCTTTTTATTGCTCTTGTAATGACGATTAATAACTACAGCCCCAAGTACAATGTTATTTATATAAGACATGTTAGACAGGTTATTTCTTAGAACTTCTGCTGAATCAGTCTCACATTTCCTCCTTGAAATGACATAGCACTACAGATACTACAGTGCTTTGAAAAAGTATTCATAACCCATGAATTTTTGCACAGTTTTTCATGTTACACTCACAAACTTAAATGTATTTTATTGGGATTTTATGTGGTATACCAATACAACGTTGCAAGTATCCATAACTTGTGAAGGAAATCAATCACTCCCTCCTAGACCCTTCACAGTCCGGCTTCCGCCCCCTACATTCGACCGAAACTGCACTCATCAAAGTGACCAATGACCTTCTTACAGCAAAACGTAACGGTGACCACTCTCTGCTTATTCTTCTCGACCTTTCTGCAGCTTTCGACACGGTTGACCACCGTCTCCTACTGTCTAGGCTCCACTCACTAGGTATTAAGGACACTGTTCTCTCCTG
The DNA here is from genome assembly GCA_033576555.1 of Oophaga sylvatica. Lineage (NCBI taxonomy): Eukaryota > Metazoa > Chordata > Amphibia > Anura > Dendrobatidae > Oophaga > Oophaga sylvatica. The sequence goes on along the minus strand of JARQOD010000004.1, from coordinate 364,996,135 downwards.
GTTCTCCTCCTATCTTTCTGACCGCTCCTTCAGTGTTTCGTTCTCTGGCTCCACGTCATCTTCTCTTCCTCTCACTGTCGGTGTACCCCAGGGCTCAGTCCTTGGCCCCCTTCTCTTCTCTCTTTACACGGCCCCAATTGGACAGACCATCAGCAGATTTGGCTTTCAGTACCATCTTTATGCTGATGACACACAACTATACACATCATCCCCCAACCTTACCCCCGTTGTACTACAGAACGCCACCGACTGTCTGTCCGCAGTCTCCAACATCATGTCCGCTCTCTATCTGAAACTCAACCTCTCCAAAACTGAACTTCTTCTGCTCCCGCCGTCTACTAACCTCCCTAAATTTGACATATCCCTCTCCGTGGGCGGCACCATAATAACACCCCGGCAGCAGGCTCGCTGTCTGGGTGTTATGTTTGACACCAATCTCTCCTTCACCTCCCATATACAATCTCTTGCCCGCTCTTGCCGCCTACACCTAAGGAACATCTCTAGAATCCGCCCTTTTCTCACCATGGAAACAACAAAAACCCTCACTGTAGCATTGATCCACTCCCGCCTGGACTACTGCAACGCTCTATTACTTGGCCTCCCCATTACTCGACTATCCCCTCTCCAGTCCATCCTTAATGCAGCAGCCAGGGTAATCCATCTGGCTAATCAGGACTCGGATGCGTCTGCTCTTCGCCAGTCCTTACACTGGCTGCCCATTCATTATAGGATCCAATTCAAAGTACTTGTTCTCACCCACAAAGCTCTCCACAGTGCAGCACCCCCCTACATCTCCTCCCTCATTTCTATCTATCGGCCTAACCGACTGCTGCTCTCTGCAAACGACTTTCGACTAACCTCTGCACTAATCCGTACCTCCCACTCCCGACTCCAAGACTTCTCCCGCGCTGCGCCAATCCTCTGGAATGCTCTACCCCAAGAAATTAGGACTATCCACAATTTGCATGGTTTCAGGCGCTCCCTCAAAACACATTTGTTCAGAGCGGCCTATCACATTCACTAATCAAAGTCATTCTATGTATTCTGTGTAAGTGTGTGTGTGTGTAGCCCATTCACTATCTCCATTTATCCCTCACTCCCTCAAGATGGCTGGACCATCATTGTAAATACACCATTGTATATAAACACCTGTACTTTGTATCTCCCCCACCTCATTGTAGATTGTAAGCTCTCACGAGCAGGGGCGGCTTATTTTGCTTTAATTATTGTATTGTTAACGTTGTTACTTATGACTTGTGTTCTGAAACTGTTAAACTGTAAAGCGCTGCGGAATATGATGGCGCTATATAAATAAATATTATTATTATTAAGGAAATGATATATGGTTTTATAAATATCACAAAAAAATAAATATGTGAAAAAGTACACTGAACTACTGGCCATACAAAATAATGATCTTGCATTAATGATATCTTTTAATGTCTAATAACAATAAAATAAGTGATGTTACAAAGGAATGTTTCGAGCGATACTACATGAGTCTCCTCATCAGGCATGGTATAACAAAGTCTCTGAAGAAACACAAATATATACACATAAAGAGAGGCAGAGATTACATAATAAATGGACATATTAATAAAACAAACAAACTGAGCTCTGAGAGTGAATCCTTAATTATCTTAGATTAGTGGTGTGAAAGTTTTATTGTCCCAATATCCATGTAAGATCAGTAATCTGATGTCCTCACTGTTTCAGATTTTGCAGTAAGTCATAAATCTTTGTGACAGATTAAGTCCTGTATAGAATTTATCAAAGACTGTCATAATTTTATATTCTCAGACCCTTCAGTGTTTTTGTGATTTGAAGTTGTTTTTTAATATGACAATTTTCTTATTAAATGTTATGTCCTGGACCACAGAACTGTTTGGCCATAGGTAGATGGGTTTTTTTGTCTGTAATTGTGTGACTATGAAATGTTTGTTTTTAACATCCATCTTTATATAGAAATATTTTAAAAACATTATACCAGGCTAAATACAGTTCCGTATGTTAAAAAATGCATTGGATCAGATATAAATAGATGCCATATGTATGATATAAGTATAGCATCCGTTTATTTTGAATATTCATTGACGTACTTTACCAATCGAAAGTTTGGACAAGCCTTTTTATGGAATGATTTTACTTGTTCTTATTGGAATCTGCACATTGTAAATTCAGACTGAGGGCAACAAAAGCACAAATGTAAACAATGAGTTACAAAACACTTGTGAAGCAAACCAGAATATGTGTTAAACCTTAGATTCCACAAAGTACCCCCTTTTTACTCTGATAACAGCTTTTCACATGCTTGGTATTCTCTCTTTGGTAAAGTACATCAATGAATATTCAAAATAAATGGATACTATACGGATATCATACATATGGCATCTATTTATAACTGATCCAATGCATTTTTTAACATACGGAACTGTATTTAGCCTGGTATAATGTTTTTAAAATATTTCTAGATAAAGATGGATGTTAAAAACAAACATTTTATAGCCACACAATTACAGACAAAAAAAACCATCTAGTTAGTCACCTGGAATGGCTTTCAATGAACAAGTAAGCCTTGTCAAAATTTCATTTATAGAGTCACCAACTATCAGAAAATGTTTGGGATCATCAGGTGAGTTACACAGTTCCATACAGTGCTGAGCCCTATTCAACAATATGGCAAGAACCAACCAACTGAGTAAAAAGAAATGACAGTCCACCATAACTTTAAAACATGAAGGTCATATAGTCTGGAAATTTGCTAGAACCTTGAAAGTATTCTCAAGTGTAATCATTAGTGATGAGCGAACTTGGTCAGATAATGTCTTATCTGAGCATATGAGAGCACTCACATATTATGTTCGAGTCCCTGCGGCTGCATAATTTGTGGCTGCTACACATCCTGAACACATGGGGATTCTCTAACAAACAAGCAATCCCCACATGTATGCAGGATGTCCAATAGCTGCAAATTATGCAGCCACAGTGACTCCGAACATAATATACGAGCACTCCCAGATAACACCTGAGCATGATTGGATAAGATGTTATCCGAGCACGTTCTCTCATCACTAGTACTCATAAAAACCATCAATCACAATGATGAAACTGGCTCTTATGAAGACTGTCTTAGGAAAGGAAGCCCAAGAATCACCTTTGCTGCAAAGGATAAGTTCATCAGAGTTATTAGCCCCAGAAAATGCAAATTGACAGCACTTCTCATAAATTATGTACAAACATCAATTAGCAGACACATCTCAACATCAACTGCGCAGAGGAGACTGTAAAAAGCAGTCCTTTATCACCAAATCGATACAGAGAAAACATCACTTAATCGAACAGAGAAATTGGTCCCCATTTTGAATCAATCCAAATTGTTGCTTCCTACCTCTAATGACCGACTATATATCCTGAGCAATTAGTCTATAGCCCAGAACAGTTTATTCCAACTTCTTTATACTGTATGTGTTACTAGCCATTATTAGTGCAAGGTATGGCACCATGACAAGTTATGGCACCATGACAAGGTATGGCACCATGACACTATAAGGGTATATTGAAATATAGTAATCCTTGCTCCTAAGCAACCTTACCTTTAATAAGATTGGTAAAGATAATAACCATAAATAATTCATTGGTAAAGATAATCAGCATGAATCCACACCCACTTATTGCAAGTCATTGCTAATACTTTTTGATGTAATACAAGATTAAGATAATAGAAAGAATAGTAATTTATATGTAAAGACATTTCTCTCCAGCGACATTTACAACTTTACACAAAGTTTACTTAGGATTGATTTCAATAAACAATTCTCCCTACAGAACTAGCACAAAGAGCATCAGTGACACCAAGAAACTTTTCTCAGCAGACAGTTATGTAGACGTTGGGAGTGGGATTAGTTATCACTGAGCCACGCCTGTTTGAGCCTTTTCAGGATACTTGATACACCTGTTTAGTATACATTTGGAAACTTGCGGTCTTACAGTACAAGAGCCTTCTACACACAGTAACATACTTCAGTGGACTACAAGAAGGACAAGATAGACAGAGAAGCTAGTGGCCAAAATCAAAGGTAAGAAATTGATTAACAGTATTTTATGAATCTGTAATGTGTAAACTATTAAAATATAAAAAAAATAATACAATGATGTGGAATGCGGAATTTAAAACATAAGTTTGTAAAAAAATAACTTAATATAATATAATAATGTACTCTATTATTATTAACCATTTTGTGTTTTAGAATTTTTGTTTTTTCTTCTTTTTTACATTTATGACTGTAGGTATGTTTATGTCCATAATAAGTACAATATTTACTTTGTGATATAACTTTTTTTGTTAATACCACAGTCTTTCAATTAGCAAACCACATTACAGTGTGACAAGAGTGTAAAACTATATTAACACTGCTCTGTAAAAGGCCATTATATGTCATCTATATTTAAATGTTCAAGACATGCTTCATTATAGATTAGACCATGACGGCTTCTGTTTGAATTATTAGTTCTCTTGTTATAAGTTGAGATTTCAGATTAGTTTATGTTTTTGGGATGAACACTACAAATGCTTTTAAGCGACTGATAGTTCTGTAAAGTAACTTGTGCTATCTCACACAATTTCATAAGAATAACTGCAAAAATAAGAGTTAGGATTCATTCTGAAGTCCGTTTTTTCACATTTGAGAAAAACGGTACTCGTTCTAGTGAATTTGTTCAGAGTTTCATCCTATTTTCATACAGGTAAGATAGATATCTTTGCACCGTGTTAGTCAGTAGATAGAAAAAATATTAAGATTTGAGAGTCCTCAGTGGTTGATACCTTTTAATGGCTAACTGAAAAGATGGTAACAATCTGCTTCACGTCGCTTGTATTATCTATTTCATTATTCCTGTGCTTTCTTGTGTATAAATATGTGATTCTTCAGATTTTGTATTAGTCTAGCCTGATGAAGAGACCTGAGTAGTCTCGAAAGCTTGCAATTTGTTACCATCTTTTCAGTTAGCCATTAAAAGGTATCAACCACTGAGGACTCGCAAATCTTAATATTTTTCTATCATATTTTCACTTGAGTTTCAACTGAGTGTAAGCCAACGAGTTTTATTAAATGAGAAAAAAAAGTTTATCTATTTTCTCCTATTTAGCAGTCCATGAAAAATGAACAGCCCACGGATGGCATTAGCGTACTGTCTAATTTTCTTCATGTACCCTTAGTATTGTGTTGGGGAATTTGACCCGACACTGGGATCAATATCAGGCATGTCTCCAAAATTTTGCACAAACTTCTCAGTCCACATAAAAATTAGAAATGTGGTTAGCCCCACAGACTATACTAGGTACGAGTTCTATCTGTGAAGAGCATGAATATAATTTGTACACAAAATGGACAACTGAATGTGTCATAAGAAATATTTTTGCATTGAGTTATCTATATGTTTAGTGCTCTCTTTTCATAACTAAGGGTCTGGGTTACACATGAATCATTGTATTTCCCTGTAATGGAAGGTTTTTAGTCACTTTGCTTCCAATTTGTACATTAAAGATGCTGGTTGCATTTTATTTTATATACACAGCAGATGAAAATCTACATCATGTAGTAATTCTAATTCAATTTTTTTTTTAAATTAAGTAAATTGTAAGATATCTAATGACTTGCTGGTATGAACAAATGAGGGAGCAGAAATGATATGGTCTGTAGTCAGATTTTAATTAATTTCTAATTCTATGTCCATGGATGAAGATTCCTAAACTGAGACGTGGTATTACCGGTAGTTCCACGATGTCAGAGCTATAAATTTGGTTGGATTCTGGCTATAATATAGTTGTTGAAAGGTACAAAAAGAATCTGTAATATGTTGGTATTAACCAGTGTCTATTACTAGTTGCTTTCCAGCGTGCCATGAAAACTCAAGAGTGTTATTGTCATGTGTGCATCGCCACGAAGATCGTCGCGGTTGCACATTCTGACTTCTCACAGCTGAGTTGCTGTTTCTTTGTGTTTGGCAGTTAGGGAGTTAATTCTGTCTGTGCTCAGTTCTGGGACTGGGTGCAGTTTCTTCCGGCTGCAATTAATTATTTGTTGATTGGTTTCCTTTAAATCTCTGGTTGTCTGTGTTGGGAGTTGCCAGTGAAATTCTTCATGCAGACCACAGATAGGATTGTATCTGTATAGACTTAAGTTAAAGAGCTCCTTAGTTGTTTTAAGCTCACCTTGCTTAGAGTTTAATATCCCAGATCATTTATGTTCCTTCTGTGTTTGAGTGTGTATGCAAGTCTGTGTTTTCTCCAGTCTGTCTTATATGTCTAATCTGTGTATTTAGCAGAGATCAGCCCATATCCCTTTGGTGGTAGTCAGGATCCTTCTTAGGACTGATTACAGGGTTCAGGGACTGATAGGAGACAGGGTTAGGCTGGAGACTTGGACCTCTGAACCATTATCAGTACCTCCAAGGTGAGGGATTAGTTAGGACCCCAGTTTAGGGTCAGGTTAGACCCCCGGTCCTCCTCTTTCCTGTGACAGTGTATCAAGTCCTCAAGATTAACCCTGAGTTCAACGGATATCGTGTCAGGTAAATCTATTCTATATTTACATGCTGATGTTGCTAATCTATATGTTGTATAGAGTGTTGTTCTTTTAAGAATAGTTTACTGACATCGTACACATATCATAAGACCGCGTGACATTTTCACTGGCCCATAAAATTATTCCCAGTTGCCATGGATCCAGTAGCCCAGCTGGCTCTGCAGTTGCAGGGATTATCCATGGAGCTGACGGACATTAAGTCCAAAGTTTTGTCTCCCTCGGAGCAAACCAGATTTGAACCTAAAGTAGCTCTCCCGGACAGGTTCACTGGTGGGCGAGACAAATTTTTTACCTTCAGGGAAGCATGTAAATTGTATTTTCGGCTTCGGCCTCGATCATCAGGGAGTGAAGAGCAGAGAGTGGGAATTGTTATCTCGCTCCTACAAGGGGACCCTCAATCCTGGGCCTTCTCCCTTCCTCCGGGATCCCCGGCTCTACAGTCAGTAGATCGATTTTTTACTGCCCTGGGTTTGGTATATGATGACCCAGATCGGGTCTCTCTTGCTGAGACAAAATTACGTAAGATACAGCAGGGAGATCGTCCGGCGGAGGAATTTGCTTCTGAGTTCCGTAGATGGGCCACAGATACTCAGTGGAATGACCCAGCTCTTAGGAGCCAGTTTTGTCATGGGCTTTCTGACAAATTAAAGGACGTTTTGGCTCAGTATGATTCTCCTCCATCACTGGAGGCTGCTATGGCCCTAGCTATCCGTACTGATAGACGGCTCCGGGTGAGGTGCGAGGTAACTCCGCCCCCTGTTGTTACTCCACCTACTACTAAAGTCCCTTATGTTGAGGTTCCCCTTGTCTGTTCGGAGGAGCCTATGCAGTTGGGAGGGACATCATTTCGTAGGAGGGGATTGGCGGTACGCCGCAGGACTAGAAGGTGTTTCTTCTGCGGGAAAGAGGGACATTTTGTTGGGGGATGTCCATCCCGTGCCTTGTTGAGCAAAAAGTCGCCGGAAAACTGTTAATCCCAGGTTGTGTGGTGGACGACAACCTGGGAGTATGTATTTCGTCTGCTAGTTCTTCTCAGTTCCTTGTACCAGTGGAGGTGGTGGTTGGTACGAGAGTGGAGAGATTTTCTGTTCTTCTTGATAGTGGGTCCGGGGCTAATCTGGTTGACGCTCAGTTTGCTCAGGCTCAAGGTATGCATCTGAGTGTATTGGTCAAACCGATCCCTATATTCTCCATTGACGCCAGGCCTCTCGGCCAAGGTAGCTTTGTTCATGAGGTTCATAACATTGACCTTCGGGTAGGGGCAATACATAGGGAACTATTATCTTGTTATGTGTTGGAGGGTCTACCTACTCCTATTGTGTTGGGACTTCCTTGGTTGGTTAAACATAACCCTGTGATTAATTGGCAGTCCAGAGATATAAGCCAATGGGGGGAGTTTTGCAAAAGTAACTGCATGAACACAGTCATCAGTGCGGTCGTGCCTAGTACTTTGCCTCCTTTTTTGGAGGACTTTGGGGATGTGTTCTCTGAGGAGGGGTGTCAGGAGTTGCCTCCTCATCGCGTGTATGACTGCTCTATTAATTTACTTCCTGATGCTAAGTTACCTAAAGCTAGGTTATATAACCTTTCTGGTCCTGAGAGGCAGGCTATGAAAGATTATATTTCGGAAAGTCTGGCCAAAGGGCATATTAGACCTTCATCTTCCCCAGTGGCCGCGGGGTTCTTCTTTGTGAAGAAAAAAGATGGAGGCCTACGCCCTTGCTTGGATTTCCGCGAACTTAATCGGATTACTGTTCGAGATCCGTATCCACTCCCTCTGATTCCTGATCTCTTCAATCAAATTGTTGGCGCCAAATGGTTCTCTAAATTGGATCTCAGGGGGGCGTATAATCTGATTAGGATAAAAGAGGGGGATGAGTGGAAAATGGCGTTTAACACGCCGGAGGGACATTATGAGAACCTTGTCATGCCTTTTGGTCTGACTACTGCACCAGCAGTATTCCAACATTTTGTTAATGACATTTTTCGTCATCTGGTGGGGCTGTTTGTGGTCGTATATTTGGATGACATTTTAATTTACTCACCAGATCTTGTGTCTCACCAGGAGCATGTGAGACAGGTGTTGCAGATCTTGCGAGACAATAAACTATACGCCAAACTGGAAAAGTGTGTATTCGCCGTACAGGAACTTCAGTTTTTGGGTTTCTTGGTGTCAGCCTCCGGTTTCCGTATGGACCCTGAAAAGGTGAGAGCAGTGCTTGAATGGGATCAGCCAGAGGATCTTAAGGCTCTGCAGCGTTTTCTGGGGTTTGCTAACTACTACCGGAAATTTATTTGTAATTTCTCATCTGTTGTCAAACCTCTCACTGACATGACAAGAAAAGGGACGGATTTTTCTAAATGGTCGGACAAAGCTTGCCAAGCTTTTTCCTCTTTGAAAAAATGTTTTGCTTCGGCACCCGTTCTCATCCAACCAGATGCATCACAGCCGTTCGTTGTGGAGGTGGACGCGTCTGACGTAGGGGTGGGTGCAATATTGTCCCAGGGTCCGTCCCCTGGTAAATGGCATCCGTGCGCTTTCTTTTCTAAAAAATTGTCGTCCGCCGAAAGGAATTATGATATCGGCAATAGGGAACTTTTGGCCATTAAGTTGGCTTTTGAAGAATGGCGTCACTTTTTGGAGGGGGCAGTCCACCCGGTCACCGTCATTACTGATCACAAGAACCTGCTGTATTTGGAATCTGCTAAGCGTCTGAATTCCAGACAAGCTCGATGGTCGTTGTTTTTTACCAGGTTTAATTTTGTTGTCACTTATCGCCCTGGATCTAAGAATGTTAAGGCGGATGCCTTGTCTCGCAGTTTCCCAGGGGCCGGGAAAATGGATGACCCGATTCCTATCCTTCAGGAGGGGGTGGTAGTGTCGGCTGTATGTTCTGAGCTTGAGGAGGAGGTGTTAGAGGCTCAGGGGGACGCCCCTGCAGGACCTCCAGGGAGACTGTTTGTCCCAAATCAGTTGAGACAAAAGGTTATTGAGGCACATCATAATTCTGCTTTAGCAGGACATCCAGGGAGTAAGGCTACTTTAGATCTCCTTTCTCGCCGGTTTTGGTGGCCTAACGTTAATAAAGATGTTTTAACTTTTGTCGCGTCCTGTGGGGTTTGTGCTCGCTCTAAGACCCCTCATACCCGTCCGTCTGGGACCCTCTTACCCTTGAAACTTCCGGAGCGTCCATGGACTCATTTGTCTATGGACTTCATCACGGACCTTCCTCAGTCGTCAGGGAAGACTGTCATACTGGTGGTTGTTGACAGGTTCAGTAAGATGGCACATTTCATTGCTCTTCCTGCCCTCCCTAATGCTAAAACTCTGGCGCAGGTGTTCATTGGGGAGATTGTGAGACTTCATGGGTTGCCTTCTGATGTGGTGTCAGATAGGGGGTCTCAGTTTGTGTCCAAGTTTTGGAGGGCATTTTGTTTACGTCGGGGGATGCAATTGTCATTTTCCTCGGCTTTTCATCCGCAGACCAATGGTCAGACAGAGCGTCTGAATCAAAGCCTAGAGACTTATCTTCGGTGTTTTGTCTCAGAGAACCAGGAGGACTGGTCTTCTTTCTTGCCTCTGGCAGAGTTCGCTCTTAACAACAGGCGGAGCGAGTCCACTGGTAAGTCCCCGTTTTTTGGGGCATATGGTTTTCATCCCCAGTTTTGTACATTCAATGGGGGGGGCCCTTCTGGGGTTCCTGAGGAGGAGCGTTTCTCGTCGTCACTTGCTTCAGTGTGGAGAGGTGTATTGAATAATCTGAGTGCTATGGGGAGCCGTTATAAACGTATGGCTGATAGGAGGAGAGTTTCTGGTCCAGATCTTAATGTGAACGATCTGGTATGGTTGTCTACCAGGAATATAAAACTTAAAGTTCCCTCCTGGAAGCTGGGCCCCAGATTCATCGGGCCGTACAGGATCAGTTCCATAATTAATCCTGTGGCATTTCGTCTGGACCTCCCTCCTACGTTTAAAATTCATAATGTGTTCCACAAGTCATTACTTAAGAGGTACGTGGCACCAGTCATACCATCACCTCTTCCTCCTCCTCCAGTGGTGGTCAATGGTAACTTGGAGTTTCAAGTGTCAAAGATCATTGACTCACGTCTGAATCGCCGGTCCCTTCAGTACTTGGTGCATTGGAAGGGGTATGGTCCAGAGGAGAGGACGTGGGTTCCTGCGTCTGACATTAACGCAGATCGTTTGGTGCGGACCTTCCACAGAACTCACCCGGGCAAACCTGGCCCTGAGGGTCCGGAGGCCCCTCGTAGAAGGGGGGGTACTGTCATGTGTGCATCGCCACGAAGATCGTCGCGGTTGCACATTCTGACTTCTCACAGCTGAGTTGCTGTTTCTTTGTGTTTGGCAGTTAGGGAGTTAATTCTGTCTGTGCTCAGTTCTGGGACTGGGTGCAGTTTCTTCCGGCTGCAATTAATTATTTGTTGATTGGTTTCCTTTAAATCTCTGGTTGTCTGTGTTGGGAGTTGCCAGTGAAATTCTTCATGCAGACCACAGATAGGATTGTATCTGTATAGACTTAAGTTAAAGAGCTCCTTAGTTGTTTTAAGCTCACCTTGCTTAGAGTTTAATATCCCAGATCATTTATGTTCCTTCTGTGTTTGAGTGTGTATGCAAGTCTGTGTTTTCTCCAGTCTGTCTTATATGTCTAATCTGTGTATTTAGCAGAGATCAGCCCATATCCCTTTGGTGGTAGTCAGGATCCTTCTTAGGACTGATTACAGGGTTCAGGGACTGATAGGAGACAGGGTTAGGCTGGAGACTTGGACCTCTGAACCATTATCAGTACCTCCAAGGTGAGGGATTAGTTAGGACCCCAGTTTAGGGTCAGGTTAGACCCCCGGTCCTCCTCTTTCCTGTGACAGTGTATCAAGTCCTCAAGATTAACCCTGAGTTCAACGGATATCGTGTCAGGTAAATCTATTCTATATTTACATGCTGATGTTGCTAATCTATATGTTGTATAGAGTGTTGTTCTTTTAAGAATAGTTTACTGACATCGTACACATATCATAAGACCGCGTGACAGTTATGTTGCTTAACTCAGCTAAAAGAATACAGCATTTAAGAAAATGATAAATGGCGTTTTAACATGTGGCATCAGTGTGTGAATGTAAAGGTCTGATTGCTGGGAGCCAATCTCAGCTTGGAATGAAGGATCCTTTTTACTGCTCCCAAACTAGCCAAGTAAATGAGGTTTCATGACTCAGGGCTGGGTCGAGAGTGACACCATTTCAGGCATCAGTGTACTTCCAAGAGGCCAGAAACTTGCAAAACATACTAAATGTGAAGAATTGAGATGATGTCTAGCCTTAAAAAAAGTTTCTTCTGTGGTTGTTTTGGAATAAAATACAAATTACATTGTCTCACAAGAAAGGGGAGACATGTTGGAGCATGCTCAAGTTTTCAGAAATACCACGCACATCGCTTTGAATTACTACTTAAATATTTAGAGGAACGTATCTCACATGAGAGTTCGGTCCAGGTGAAGATCGGACAGTGGTCCCACTGAATAATGACACGTTAAAGTCAATGAGCTAATACACATGTGAAAAATATGAAAATTGGACCATGCACCACTTTGGTCTCAGACAAGTCTATTCCAGGGCCTAGTGTCTGGAAAAAAAATAGAACTTAAACACAAAACTATTTACACTCAAATGTAAAACTTGTCCGTTTTTCAGTAGTGAAACAGAGTATTTATTGTTCATCTGAACAAAGCCTTAATCTGGGTAAATGCTCCCCCCATGTGTAACAATTAAAATAGGATGAAATATGCAGCATTTGATTATACAGCTTCTTTACATAAAGTTAGCAATATTCTCCACTTCATTGAATATTGATGGCGATCCCAAGACCCTACTGGAAGATAAACCTCATTATATCTATAACCTAGGCAGGTAATCATCATTGCTTATAAGCTCTTCACGTAAGAAGGTTCAATTGCCATACAAGAGAAAAATGCCTTCCTTTTAGAACCGATCCTAGAATTTCTGCTTATAGAAGTTCTTCATCACAGAAAGTCTCTTGCTAATGGTGCATGAAAGCAGGAAAGCCTTAAACAAATACAGAAAATGAGACAGGATTAGATAGACGAGATTTTTGTGTTGCGATTATTGCTGTCATTTGTGCTTGGTCATTATACAGGAATCTTCTGCTTATTGCGAGCCTCTTCCTCTAATACACTACTAGTCAGAGGACATCATTTAAGGAAACACGTTGGACCCAATTCGTTAAGACTGGCATTTTGTTTGTCAGTCTCAAAGTAGGCACTTCTGCAGTAAGAGGAGCCTAATCATTGGGAAGCGCATGCCTCTTAATAAGTTAGGCGCATCTTTCATCTGGCGTTGTGCACCTCTGGCAGAAATGCTGCTCCAGTCAGGGGCGCATGTACATTTCTTGTGTAATTGACAAATTAATTTGTTCAATTATTGGCGTACATTTGGATCAATTTTTGGGCTGGATTTTGCCGAATCTAAGCTTTTACTTTGCTGGTTGGGAATGGGGCCAAAAGTTGCAAAATGTTTGGGAACATTTCTGGAAACTTCCAATTCCCAACAAATGTTTGCATAAATTCAAGGTGTTTTACACCAGAAAACTGTTGAAAAAAAAGAAATCCATGTTCTCCCAGAGTTTGTGTGGGTTTCCTCCAGGTTCTCCGGTTTCCTCCCACACTCCAAAGACAACCTGATAGAAAATTTAGATTGTGAACCCCAATGTGGAAAGTGCCGATAATGTCTGTAAAGCGCTGTGGAATTTATGGCGCTATATAAGTGAGTAAAATACATAAATAAATCTTGATGAATCATCTTTGTTTTCTGCATGTACTGTACAGACCAAAAGTTTGGACACACCTTCTCATTCAAAGATTTTTCTGTATTTTCATGACTATGAAAATTGTAGAATCACACTGAAGGCATCAAAACTATGAATTAACACATGTAGAATTGTACATTACACTTTACAAAAAAGTGTGAAACAACTGAAAATATGTCTTATATTCTAGGTTCTTCAAAGTAGCCACCTTTTGCTTTGATTACTGCTTTGCACGCCGAGAAGGTGAACGGATGGACTCTACATGCCTGGTTCCCTCCATGAAGCATGGAGGAGGTGGTGTGGGTGGTGTGGGGGTGCTTTGCTGGTGACACTGTTGGGGATTTATTCAAAATTGAAGCGGTGAGCGGTCCAGCTCACCCCAAACCATCTCGATTGGGTTCAGGTCTGGTGACTGTGGAGGCCAGGTCATCTGGCGTAGCACCCCATCACTCTCCTTCTTGGTCAAATAGCCCTTACACAGTCTGGAGGTGAGTTTGGGGTCATTGTCCTGTTGAAAAATAAATGATGGTCCAACTAAACGCAAACTTGATGGAATAGCATGCTGCTGCAAGATGCTGTGGTAGCCATGCTGCTTCAGTATGCCTTCAATTTTGAATAAATCCCCAACAGTGTCACCAGCAGAGCATCCCCACACCATCACACCACCTCCTCCATGCTTCACGGTGGGAACCAGGCATGTAGAGTCCATCCGTTCACCTTTTCTGCATGCAAAGCAGTAATCAAAGCAAAAGGTGGCTACTTTGAAGAACCTAGAATATAAGACATATTTTCAGTTGTTTCACACTTTTTTGTAGTGTTATGTATAATTCCACATGTGTTAATTCATAGTTTTGATGCCTTCAGTGTGATTGTACAATTTTTATAGTCGTGAAAATACAGAAAAATAGTTGAATGAGAAGGTGTGTCCAAACTTTTGGTCTGTACTGTATGTTAAAGGTTTTGCACTTTCAGTGGTTGCCACCAAACATACCCAATAGTTTTTCACTCTCCCTTAATAAGACCTACTGATTGTGAAAAATCTCTGTTATAAAAGGAGTTTGTCAGTAGCTCTTTGACAACATACGACTATCAGCTACCAAACCCTGTTCCAGATATGTGTCCAAGATTTAGCCATATAGTTCTGTAATGAAACATGACATGAATGATTTCTAGTGCTCTCCTTGTCTTCTCTATTGCTGACTATATATAGAGAAATATATAGATTGCAGCAGGGTTTTTTATACCACGAAGTACAACATTCACCAGCTTCCATACAGTGGCTGTAAAGATCCTTGGCACGGAAAGTGAAAGCCCCTGCTTGGCTTGAGATACGGACAAAGCAAATGAAGGTGTTCAACTGTTTGGATAGAAAACTTGACCAATTTATCAGTACAGCTTAAAATGTTCCAAGTACCGTATATACTCATGCATAAGTCGACCCGAGTATATGCCGAGGCACCTAATTTGCCACGAAAAAACTGGGAAAACCTATTGACTCGAGTATAAGCCAGGTATGCATTGTCCCCATATCCCCATCCTGGTATGCATGGTTTCTTCATCCCTATCCTTGAAATGATGGCTCCTTATCTCTATCCTTGTATGCATGGCTCCTCATCCCCGTCCTTGTCTGCATGGTTCATCTTCCCTGTCCTGTATGCATGGCTCCTCATCCCTTTCCTTGTATGCATGACTTTGCTGGGTTCCTCCTCCCTGTCCTGGTATGCATGGCTCCTCATCGCTGTCCTTGTATGCATGGCTTCTTATCCCGCTCCTTGTCTGCATGGCTCCTCATCCCTGTTCTGGTATACATGGCTCCTCATCTCTATTCTTGTATGCATGGTTCCTCATCCTTATCCTTGTATGCATGGCCCTCATGAGAATAGCATAAAAAAAATTCTACTTACTGTCCCTGCGTGCCATCGCAGCATGTTGTTCTGGCTTCCAGAAGCTCCTGATGCCGAGCGATCACGTGTCCATGCTCATTAAGGTAATGAATATTCACCTTTCTCCACTCAGCGGGACACGTGATCTCTCGGCCGCAGGAGCTGCTGGAAGCCAGAACAACATGCTGTGATGGCGTGCAGGGAATTTAAGTAGGAGGTTGTTTTTTTTTACAGCTGCTGGAAGCCGGTGGCTCTGGCTGTGACTGTGCTCGCTATAAGAGAAATGAATATTCATTGCCAGAGCAGTGAATATTCATTTCTCTTTATCAGCGGGCACAGGTACAGCCTCAGCCGCCGACTCCTGCCTCCTGTGACCTGCTAGTCCGCCGCTCCCCCACCCCCGCCGGCTTCTGGGACAATGACTTGTGTATAAGCCAAGGGTGGCGTTTTCAGCACAAAAAAAGTGCTGAAAAACTCTGCTTATACACAAGTATATACGGTGCATTAAAATATTGCATCAAGGCAGCAAAAACATGTTTCAGCCACAGAGCTGTCCTTAATCATAGTTATGTCCGAAATGCCATTTTGACATTATTTATCAGTACAGGCACAGAATAAGTGATGCAGTTGGCATAGATTCATTAAAAAAAATGGCTTTTGTTTTGCAAGAGTGTAAAGCAATGCAGCCCCAGAAAGAAAATATTCATTGTATAAGCAGAGACAGAAAAGATCCAGGTGTCTCATTGAGTGGAAACATTTGTGGAAGCTGGAAATGGAGCTGTGCAATTCCAAACCCAATGCTTTGCACAAGTTTTCTGTTCTGGGTAGCACATTGATGTGGACATTGCCATTCTTGGACACTTGTATGTTCATTGCCCTGACCAGAACATTTGTAATGCAAATTTTGCAACAGTATCAACTTTGTGAGCACAACTATTTCAATGTAATTATTTTATAGATGTTACCAGACTTGGACTGGCCCACAGGAGAACAGGAGAATCTTCCGGTGGGCCCATGTGCAAGAGTTCTCATTTGAGCAGTACTTAGCACAATATACTTGAATCACTATGTACAAGCAAAGGCAGCATCTTATTCATTTAACAATCTACCCAGTTTATTGTTATATACAGGAAGTTGGATTATGTCAAGCGAAGTTGGTAACTGGTTGGCAATTTGCACCCCAGTCCGATACTGAAAATCACTATGTAGCTGGAAGAATATTGCGGGTAATTCTATCTGGCATACATAATAGTTTGGTTAGTGATATGGTGGGCTTCCAGAAACAGCTAACCGTGCTTATTATTTATGGACAGTGCACACAGAAAGCAGCCAATCAGTGGTGTGAGTGGGGTTATACAGAGCTCAGCATTCAGAGAACTGGTAGGTCTGCAACACATAAAGCAAAACTGCCTAGTAAGTGACACATCACTGGAATCAGGGTCTCTTCCCCTACATTATGCTGCTGTCAGACGAAGTAGCAAAAACCTGATGACAGATTTCCTTTAAGGCAATATTACCGTGTGTGACATGTCCAACATGCTGCATTAGATTCAGCACAGTATTGTAATAGTGGAGTCCATGTACACACAAGTTTAGGCCCCTTTCACATGTCCGTGTCTCCGGTACGTGTGGTGACAGTTTTCACACGTACTGGAGACACGTACTCACGTAGACCCATTCAAATGAATGGGTCTATGCACATGTAAGTGTTTTTCCATGGACCGTGTGTCCGTGGGCAAAACACGCTGTTCATGTCCGTTTTTTGCCATCACCATGGATGGCAAAACATCCTGCACACATGCACATAGAGAACACACATTGATGTCCTCCATGTGCATGGACGGCTGCCGGGGAAGCAGCACCACTGTAAGCGATTTTCCCCGGCGGCAGATGCTGAACGTGGCTTTCATCCATTCTTCTCTGCTCTGCCAGCGATCAGCACAAGCAGGGGAGTATGAATGAATGAAAAACCCGACGTGGGTTCCCCCGTGTTTTTGAATCAACCCAGCAAAACTCACAGGTGTGGGCTGCTATTCTCAGGCTGATAAGGGGCCATGGATATGGGCCCCCCAGCCTAAAAACAGCAGCTCGCAGCTGCCTAGAAAAGGCGCATCTATTAGATGTACCAATTCTGGATCTTTTCCCGGCTCTTCCCACTTGCCCTGTAGTGGTGGCAAGTGGGGTTAATGTTTGTGGGGTTACTGTTACCTTTCTATTGTAAGGTGACATCAAGCCCATGGGTTAGTAATGGAGAGGTGTCAATAATACACCTATCCATTACTATTCCTATAGTTGGTAAGGGGTTAAATAAACACACAGCCAGAATGAAGTATTTTTGCCATCTTTATTGTTCTGCTAATCCAAGTGACACCATTGATCTTCTGTAATAAAAATAAAATAATAAAGCAACAATATACCATACCTGTCCAGTGTTCTGTGCCACGCCGTAATCCATATCTGGGAAATATTCAGTCTACAACTGGAGCAGTGCTAAATGCGACCGCCCCGGCTGTAAACTACTGCTGAATGAATGAGACGCTGCAGACGCAGGCTCAGTGACTAGCGGTGACGTCACTGAGTCTGTGCTCGCTGCCAGCATTAACTCCTGTGACCTCAGGACCATGGAAAAATGCAAGTGATGAGGTCACTGTGACAGAGCTTGAACTGCCGTGACCTCATCACTTGCATTTTCCCATGGTCCTGAGGTCACAGGAGTTCATGCCGGCAGTGAGCACAGACTCAGTGACGTCACTGAGCCTGCGGCTGCAGCGTCTCATTCATTCATTCTCACCTGCTTGCGCTGATCGCCGGCAGAGCAAGGGAGAATGGATGAAAGTTGCATTCTGCACCTGCCACCGGGGAACAGTGCTTACTGTAGCGCTTCTTCCTCGACGGCCGTCCTTGTGGTACTGATGCGGCACACGGTTGCTACACGTGTATCGCATGTAGTACACACATGGATACACAGACATGAATATCTCCGGTACCGGTTTTTCCGGTACCGGAAATATACAGACTTGTGAAATTGGCCTTACTTGCAGAAAAAAAGATTATTATTTTGTTTCTGTTTCTGAGAGAAATCAATCTTTATTCAACTGGTAAAATAGTACCAAAGCCTGTTTTTCTTTCAAGGTTCTGTGCACACTGTGTCTTTTAGATGGCAGCGTACCTACATTGTTTTTGAAGAAGATGGTCAGGAAAATGTGGAGTCCTCTTTGACGTTGCTTTTTGTGTTTTTTTTTTTTAGCTACTTATTTCATACAAGACAGCTTGAATAGTAATTATTATTATTATTATTTATTATTATAGCGCCATTTAATCCATGGCGCTTTACATGTGAGGTGGGGTATACATAATAAATACAAGTACAGTAATCTTAGACAATACAAGTTACGACTGGTACAAGAGGAGAGGACTCTGCCCGCGAGGGCTCAAAATCTACAAGGGATGGGTGAGGATACAGTAGGTGAGGGTAGAGCTGGTAGTGCAGCGGTTTGGTGGATCTGTGGTTACTGCAGGTTGTAGGCTTGTCGGAAGAGGTAGGTCTTCAGGTTCTTTTTGAAGGTTTCCATGGTAGGCGAGAGTCTGATATGTTGTGGTAGAGAGTTCCAGAGTAGGGGGGATGCGCGGGAGAAATCTTGTATGCGATTGTGGGAAGAGGAGATAAGAGGGGAGTAGAGAAGGCGATCCTGTGAGGATCGGAGGTTGCGTGCAGGTAGGTAGCGGGAGACGAGGTCACAGATGTATGAAGGACACAGGTTGTGGATGTCTTTGTATGTCATGATTAGGGTTTTGAACTGGAGTCTTTGTGTAATGGGGAGCCAGTGCAGGGATTGGCAGAGAGGAGAGGCCGGGGAATAGTGTGGGGACAGGTGGATTAGTCGGGCAGCATAGTTTAGAATAGATTGGAGGGGTGCGAGAGTTTTAGAGGGGAGGCCACAGAGCAGGAGGTTGCAGTAGTCGAGGCGGGAGATGATGAGGGCATGCACTAGGGTTTTTGCAGATTCTTGGTTGAGGAATGTACGGATACGTGAGATATTTTTGAGTTGAAGTCGGCAGGAGGTGGAGAGGGTTTGGATATGTGGTTTAAAAGAGAGATCAGTGTCAAGGATAACCCCGAGGCAGCGAGCTTGTGGGACTGGATAGAGTGGGCAGTCGTTTACATTAATTGATAGGTCCATTGGAGGGGTTGTGTGAGATGGGGGAAAGATGATGTCACTTCTTTTAGCTGCTGAACGGCTTTTGAGGTCTGAAGCAATTAAAAAGTTATAAAAGCCAGAACATATGCAAAGTAAGTCAGTTTGACATAGCAATGAGTATGTCCATTCTTTTTGGTGTTTTTTTAGCTGTCTTTCAGTTGTCTTCCTGGCGAAGTCTGCTTGAAAAAGATGTGTGCGCATATCCTTATCCACAGAAGCATATGACTGTTTTGCTGCTCAATTTACAGTCCTTCTCATTACAGCAAACTCATTGTACATGTTTTGATGCACAAGTGGTGTAACACAGGAACTGTGGCCTCCTTCCAAAAATATATAAAATAAATTGGGGAGAGATGCTATGCTTAGTTCGCCCAAAAGCTGTCCCACATGCCTTGCACATTTATTATGGATTTTAGAAACTTTTTGTGGCTTATCAACTAGGTTTCTTTGTTGCAAATAGGCATGACCTAATATGTTTCACTGTGTGCCAAAGTCAACATGTCAAAATTTTGGCACAATTTTCTAGCACAGCTAATAGGTGTTTGAAACTTAGATTAGACAGTCAAAATGTTTGCCACGTTTACCTTATAGCATAAACTGCTGTGATAAATTCGGCGCACTTCTAGACTGTCTAGTCTGATATAACAATATCTAGACATGAGGGAAGTTTAATACATCTGCCCCAATGTTTGGATTATCGAAGCTATGGTATTCTAGAAAGTGTTACTGAACATAGTATGGGCGTAACTCTACATAGCCTCTGATGGAAAACTCTTCCAGGGTCTTTTGTGACATTTAAGTCTTTCTTCAATTATCCAGTACAAACCACACAAGGAAAAGAGGGTGCCCAACAAAGTGGAAAAGCAATCCTCTCATAGCACTCTGTACTGGATAGAGTTACACTATTTTTAGATGTAGCAGATTCATTGCACAAATGTTGCAACAAAGTAAAAAAGCCTGTTTATGTGTAACTAGAGTTATTTCTGAAAGGTATTTTGATACAAGACTAGAGCACTGATCCGAACTCTTGCCCCAGGTAAAGAACTGTCAAGCAAATGCAGAATTTGAGTACATATATATTTTAGAAAAACTAATTTGGAAAAATGTATGATGCCTACAGCTAAACATGGTGATGGATGTATCCTTATATGAGGCTGCATGAGCGCTGTTGGTGTAGGGGAGCTACATTTTATTGAGAGTATCATGAATTCACAGATGTACTGCTCTATTTTCAAAAAGAAGATGCTCCATGCCACACTAATCAGTTCTCTTCAGGTCAGCCGGGGACTCTGCACATCATCAGTGATGTCAGAGGGAATCCCCAGCTGACCTGAAGTGAACTGATTAGTCTGGGAAACAATCAATTAAGCTTCCCAGCTAATCACTTCATCTCCTGTGAGTCAGGAGATGAGCTCATTCATTAGGGGGTTTACAGCCCGGCTGCCAGCATTAGCTGCGGTCCACGCTGTAAACCTGTTAACCCTTTCAGATGGATTGCAGCGTGGGACCTGACTGAGCATCGGAGAGGTAAGAATATGGTTGCTTTATTATTTTTTTTACAGGAGAACAAGGGATTCAGAAGGATTACCAGTACATTAAAATATGATCAAAAACTGTGTATCTATTTCATTAAAATGATTTTTACTTAATGTGTGGGTGTCTTTTTAACCATTTAATACAATAGGATTAATAATGGAGAGTTGTCTAATTGACAACTCTCCATTATTAACCTGGCTTAAGGTCATCTTCCAATAGCAAGGTGGCCTTAACCCATTATTAACCCATTTTGCACACATACATTCATGTAATTGTTAATCAAAACCATATATCAAACTACATGAAATGAAATGGTTTACTGTATGTAAACCATGTGTCATTTCATGTCGGGTTCTGTAATGATTTGACAGAAGCCGGCAATTGAATTAGCAGCTATTATACTATGTAGAAGTGAATGAACTATAAATATATATATATATATCACAATCACATGTATATATATATATGTATATATATATATATATATTCTATGTGTAGATATCTATTCTTTCTTTTGTGATGTAAAAACTGTCATTGGGATCCATTATATGTCGGTTTTGCAAGCCGGCGTACGGATGCCATACGGATGACATACGGATGCTTACATGCGCAAAATACGCAGCCACACCTTGACAGGGGACTTTTCTGCATATTACGGCCGTACAATACGGTCCGTATTTTATACGTTGGGTCTGACCCCGGCCTTAGAACTTCTACTCTATATACTGTTTGTTTGAAGGATTGTGGAATCAGTGGTACCTGATGATCTCTCTGGAGATGTCCCGGCAGGATTAACTCTGTTAACCATGATTGGAGAACTTGTAACAACAAACATGTGTGCCCAGCATTCAGTTTAATGACTATTATCATTCTCCACCTCAAAATTTCTCACTCCCCATGCCCTGACTTGTACATTGCACCCTACCTATGGAAAAGGACTGCTCAGTGTGAACCTTGCCTGGGAGCTAATGCACAACAAAGCATGCATGTAGGCTGTAAATTAGATATCCAGTATGGATTTGCAAGTTCAAAAAATCTGCACCATATTACAAAGACGGAAAGTGGAAGAGATTACATTAACTCTCATCTCTAAACTGTGGGGAAAAAAACTGTGGAAATTTAAATCTGCAGCATGCCAATTGTGACCTTAAGAGCTCATTCACATGAGTGATGATTCTCTCTTCCAAAAGAATTGGATTGATTATGGTAATGACACTTGGCTCAAATTCTGATCGGAATGTTAGTTCACTGTGAGATCCAATTCTATCATATCATGGATGTGGAGAAGGCGGAGACCTTAATTTATTCATCTTCTCCATTGTCTGTGTCCATCTAAATTGAACTGCGCTCGGATGACATCTGAGTGCAGTCTGATATTTTAAATGCACCCACAGACTTATACAAGTGCTCGTGATGCAACTTGTGGAGCCCCTCACAACATGTTGCAATTGTTTTCTCATGCCCAATTGGCATGACAAAAAAAACGTCCTGCCCCATAGAATAATATTGGGTCAAGTACTATCTGACAAAACATTGGATGTCATTCTGCCATGTTATGCCACTCTTTGCCAGGCATAGGCTGAAATCTGTGTCAAATCTACATGTAATGCTCATGGCTTTTGGCATGCCTTTTGATGCAGATTAACTGCCGGTCCTCCGTAAAATCTGCAACCTTTGTGTGTTGCAAAACAGAATCTGTATGTCCTGACACATACAGAGGTGTTTGAAAGTTTGTGAACTCTTAAGTATTTTCCATATTTCTAAACAAATTTTATCTAAAACTACATCAGATTTTCACACCAGTCCTAAAAGTAGATAAAGAGAACCATTTCAAACAAAGGAGTCAAAGATAATAATAATAATTTTTTAAATGAGGAAAACAATCCAAAATCACATGTCTATGAATGGCAAAAGTATGTGAACCTTTAGGATTAGTAGATATTTTGAAAGTTTCAATCACTACTGCACCTTTAGAAGCAATACAAACTGTACAAAGTCCAATTAAGGCTATGTGCACACGTTGCGGATTCCTAGCATTTTTGAAGCGGTTTTTCGAGGCGGAAACGCCGCGAAACCTCGGCAAAACCACTTACACATCACAACTCATTATGGCCTTTAGGGATTCCGCAATGCTGTGCACATGCTGCGGGTTTTTCTGCGGCGGAATCGCATCGCGGAAGAATCCGCAGCATGCTCATTCCTTTTTGCGGAACCGCTGCGATTCCGCCGCCATAGGAATGCATTGAACTGCTTACTTTCTGCATGTGGCTGTGCCC